>CM068381.1:24374261-24711871 GCA_034770075.1 Aralia elata
TGAGAGCGATTAGTGTTGGGATTGTCTCACTTTTGATGGCTAAATCAAACTAGAAACGAAGTAATAGGACTCCTCTACTCACCTCTTTCTTTGAACAATTGAAGGAACTTAATGGAACAAAAAGTAAGATCTTCCCCAAATTCAAGACTTGTGTGAGATGTTACGCATCAATTTTGATAGCGGATAGTATTGGGGATTTGCTCCTTTTTAATGCTAATCAATAAAACAAAGTAAATAGGACTTTCCTAATCACCTCTTTTCCTTTTGATAATTTTGAATGAAACTAATGAATCAATAATAAGGTCTCCCTAAATCATGACTGTGTGTTGAGATGTACTCATCGTTTTGAACCGCGGAATAGTGTTTGGATTGCTACCTTTTTGATGCTAATCAAACTAGAACCGAAGATAATATGGACTTACCTCTATTCACCTCTTTCTTTGACAATTTGAAGGAACCTAATGGAACAAAAAGAAGGTCTTTTCCAAAATCAAGACTTTTGGTGGAGATGTACGCATCGTTTTGATAACGATAGTATATTCGGGATTTGCTCCTTTTAATGTTAATCAATAGAACGAAGTAATAGGACTCCTAATCACCTCTTTCTTTGACAATTTGAATGAACTAATGAATCAATAATAAGGTCTCCCTAAATCATGACTTGTGTGAAATGTACACATCGTTTTGAACGCGATAGTGATGGGATTGCTCCTTTTGATGCTAATCAAACTAGAACGAAGTAAATAGGACTCCTCTACTCACCTCTTTCTTTGACAATTTGAAGGAACTAATGAAACAAAAAGAAGGTCTTCCCGAATCAAGACTTGTGTGAGATGTACGCATCGTTTTGATAGCGATAGTGTTGGGATTGCTTCTTTTGAAGCTAATCAAACTAGAAGTAAGTAATATGACTCCTAATCACCTCTATCTTTGACTATTTCAAGGAACTATTGAAACAATAAGAAGGTATCCCCAAATCAAGACTTGTGTTAGTTGTATGCATCGTTTTGAAAGCGATAGTGTTGGGATTGCTCCTTTTGATGTTAATCAAACTAGAACGAAGTAATAGGACTCCTCTACTCACCTCTTTCTTTGACAATTTGAAGGAACTAATGGAACAAAAAGAAGGTCTTCCAAAATCAAGACTTGTGTGAGATCTACGCATCGTTTTGATAGCGATAGTATTGGGATTGCTCCTTTTAATGCTAATCAATAGTACGAAGTAATAGGACTCCTAATCAACTCTTTCTTTGGCAATTTGAATGAACTAATGAATCAATAATAAGGTCTCCCTAAATCATGACTTGTGTGAGATGTACACATCGTTTTGAACGCGATAATGATGGGATTGCTCCTTTTGATGCTAATTAAACTAGAACGAAGTAATAGGACTCCTCTACTCACCTCTTTCTTTGACAATTTGAAGGAACTAATGGAACAAAAAGAAGGTCTTCCAAAATCAAGACTTGTGTGAGATGTACGCATCGTTTTGATAACGATAGTATTGGGATTGCTCCTTTTAATGCTAATCAATAGAACGAAGTAATAGGACTCATAATCACCTCTTTCTTTGACAATTTGAATGAACTAATAAATCAATAATAAGGTCTCCCTAAATCATGACTTGTGTGAGATGATGGGATAGCTTCTTTTGATGCTAATCAAACTAGAACGAAGTAATAGGACTCCTCTACTCACCTCTATCTTTGACTATTTCAAGGAACTATTGAAACAATAAGAAGGTATCCCCAAATCAAGACTTGTGTGTTAGTTGTATGCATCGTTTTGAGAGCGATAGTGTTGGGATTGCTCCTTTTGATGTTAATCAAACTAGAACGAAATAATAGGACTCCTCTACTCACCTCTTTATTTGACAATTTGAAGGAACTAATGGAACAAAAAGAAGGTCTTCCAAAATCAAGACTTGTGTGAGATGTATGCATCGTTTTGATAGCGATAGTATTGGGATTGCTCCTTTTAATGCTAATCAATAGTACAAAGTAATAGGACTCCTAATCAACTCTTTCTTTGGCAATTTGAATGAACTAATGAATCAATAATAAGGTCTCCCTAAATCATGACTTGTGTGAGATGTACACATCGTTTTGAACGCGATAGTGATGGGATTGCTCCTTTTGATGCTAATTAAACTAGAACGAAGTAATAGGACTCCTCTACTCACCTCTTTCTTTGACAATTTGAAGGAACTAATGGAACCTAAAGAAGGTCTTCCAAAATCAAGACTTGTGTGAGATGTACGCATCGTTTTGATAACGATAGTATTGGGATTGCTCCTTTTAATGCTAATCAAACTAGAAGTAAGTAATAGGACTCCTAATCACCTCTTTTTCTTTGACAATTTGAATGAACTAATGAATCAATAATAAGGTCTCCCTAAATCATAACTTGTGTGAGATGATGGGATTGTTTCTTTTGATGCTAATCAAACTAGAACGAAGTAATAGGACTCCTCTACTCACCTTTATCTTTGACTATTTCAAGGAACTATAGAAACAATAAGAAGGTATCCCCAAATCAAGACTTGTGCTAGTTGTATGCATCGTTTTGAGAGCAATAGTGTTGGGATTGCTCCTTTTGATGTTAATCAAACTATAACGAAGTAATAGGACTTCTCTACTCACCTCTTTCTTTAACAATTTGAAGGAACTAATGGAACAAAAAGAAGGTCTTCCAAAATCAAGACTTGTGTGAGATGTACGCATCGTTTTGATAGCGATAGTCTTGGGATTGCTTCTTTTGAAGCTAATCAAACTAGAAGTAAGTAATAGGACTCCTAATCACCTCTTTCTTTCAATATTTCAAGGAACTATTAAAACAATAAGAAGGTATCCCCAAATCAAGACTTGTGTTTAGATGTAAATGCATCGTTTTGAGAGCGATAGTGTTGGGATTGCTCCTTTTGATGCTAATCAAACTAGAACGAAGTAATAGGACTCCTCTACTCACCTCTTTCTTTGACAATTTGAAGGAACTAATGGAACAAAAAGAAGATCTTCCCAAATCAAGACTTGTGTGACATGTACGCATCATTTTGATAGCGATAGTATTGGGATTGCTCCTTTTAATGCTAATCAATAACACAAAGTAATAGGACTCCTAATCACCTCTTTCTTTGATAATTTGAATAACTAATGAATCAATAATAAGGTCTCCCTAACTCATGACTTGTGTGAGATGTACACATTGTTTTGAACGCGATAGTGATGGGATTGCTCCTTTTGATACCAATCAAACTAGAACGAAGTAATAGGACTCCTCTACTTACCTCTTTCTTTGACAATTTGAAGGAACTAATGAAACAAAAAGAAGGTTTTCCCGAATCAAGACTTGTGTGAGATGTACGCATCATTTTGATAACGATAGTGTTCGGATTGCTTCTTTTGAAGCTAATCAAACTAGAAGGAAGTAATAGGACTCCTAATCACCTCTTTCTTTGACTATTTCAAGAAACTATTGAAACAATAAAAAGGTCTCCTCAAATCAAGCCTTGTGTTAGATGTACGCATCGTTTTGAGAGCGATAGTGTTGGGATTGCTCCTTTTGATGCTAATCAAACTAGAACGAAGTAATAGGACTTCTCTACTCACCTCTTTCTTTAACAATTTGAAGGAACTAATGGAACAAAAAGAAGGTCTTCCAAAATCAAGACTTGTGTGAGATGTACACATCGTTTTGATAGCGATAGTCTTGGGATTGCTTCTTTTGAAGCTAATCAAACTAGAAGTAAGTAATAGGACTCCTAATCACCTCTTTCTTTCACTATTTCAAGGAACTATTGAAACAATAAGAAGGTATCCCCAAATCAAGACTTGTGTTAGATGTATGCATCGTTTTGAGAGCGATAGTGTTGGGATTGCTCCTTTTGATGCTAATCAAACTAGAACGAAGTAATAGGACTCCTCTACTCACCTCTTTCTTTGACAATTTGAAGGAACTTATGGAACAAAAAGAAGATCTTCCCAAATCAAGACTTGTGTGAGATGTACGCATCATTTTGATAGCGATAGTATTGGGATTGCTCCTTTTAATGCTAATCAATAAAACAAAGTAATAGGACTCCTAATCACCTCTTTCTTTGATAATTTGAATGAACTAATGAATCAATAATAAGGTCTCCCTAAATCATGACTTGTGTGAGATGTACTCATCGTTTTGAACGCGATAGTGTTGGGATTGCTCCTTTTGATGCTAATCAAACTAGAACGAAGTAATATGACTCCTCTATTCACCTCTTTCTTTGACAATTTGAAGGAACTAATGGAACAAAAAGAAGGTCTTCCAAAATCAAGACTTTTGTGAGATGTACGCATCGTTTTGATAACGATAGTATTGGGATTGCTCCTTTTAATGTTAATCAATAGAACGAAGTAATAGGACTCCTAATCACCTCTTTCTTTGACAATTTGAATGAACTAATGAATCAATAATAAGGTCTCCCTAAATCATGACTTGTGTGAAATGTACACATCGTTTTGAACGCGATAGTGATGGGATTGCTCCTTTTGATGCTAATCAAACTAGAACGAAGTAATAGGACTCCTCTACTCACCTCTTTCTTTGACAATTTGAAGGAACTAATGAAACAAAAAGAAGGTCTTCCCGAATCAAGACTTGTGTGAGATGTACGCATCGTTTTGATAGCGATAGTGTTGGGATTGCTTCTTTTGAAGCTAATCAAACTAGAAGTAAGTAATAGGACTCCTAATCACCTCTATCTTTGACTATTTCAAGGAACTATTGAAACAATAAGAAGGTATCCCCAAATCAAGACTTGTGTTAGTTGTATGCATCGTTTTGAAAGCGATAGTGTTGGGATTGCTCCTTTTGATGTTAATCAAACTAGAACGAAGTAATAGGACTCCTCTACTCACCTCTTTCTTTGACAATTTGAAGGAACTAATGGAACAAAAAGAAGGTCTTCCAAAATCAAGACTTGTGTGAGATCTACGCATCGTTTTGATAGCGATAGTATTGGGATTGCTCCTTTTAATGCTAATCAATAGTACGAAGTAATAGGACTCCTAATCAACTCTTTCTTTGGCAATTTGAATGAACTAATGAATCAATAATAAGGTCTCCCTAAATCATGACTTGTGTGAGATGTACACATCGTTTTGAACGCGATAATGATGGGATTGCTCCTTTTGATGCTAATTAAACTAGAACGAAGTAATAGGACTCCTCTACTCACCTCTTTCTTTGACAATTTGAAGGAACTAATGGAACAAAAAGAAGGTCTTCCAAAATCAAGACTTGTGTGAGATGTACGCATCGTTTTGATAACGATAGTATTGGGATTGCTCCTTTTAATGCTAATCAATAGAACGAAGTAATAGGACTCCTAATCACCTCTTTCTTTGACAATTTGAATGAACTAATGAATCAATAATAAGGTCTCCCTAAATCATGACTTGTGTGAGATGATGGGATTGCTTCTTTTGATGCTAATCAAACTAGAACGAAGTAATAGGACTCCTCTACTCACCTCTATCTTTGACTATTTCAAGGAACTATAGAAACAATAAGAAGGTATCCCCAAATCAAGACTTGTGTTAGTTGTATGCATCGTTTTGAGAGCGATAGTGTTGGGATTGCTCCTTTTGATGTAAATCAAACTAGAACCAAGTAATAGGACTCCTCTACTCACCTCTTTCTTTGACAATTTGAAGGAACTAATGGAACAAAAAGAAGGTCTTCCAAAATCAAGACTTGTGTGAGATGTACGCATCGTTTTGATAGCGATAGTATTGGGATTGCTCCTTTTAATGCTAATCAATAGTACAAAGTAATATGACTCCTAATCAACTCTTTCTTTGGCAATTTGAATGAACTAATGAATCAATAATAAGGTCTCCCTAAATCATGACTTGTGTGAGATGTACACATCGTTTTGAACGCGATAGTGATGGTATTGCTCCTTTTGATGCTAATTAAACTAGAACGAAGTAATAGCACTCCTCTACTCACCTCTTTCTTTGACAATTTGAAGGAACTAATGGAACCTAAAGAAGGTCTTCCAAAATCAAGACTTGTGTGAGATGTACGCATCGTTTTGATAACGATAGTATTGGGATTGCTCCTTTTAATGCTAATCAAACTAGAAGTAAGTAATAGGACTCCTAATCACCTCTTTTTCTTTGACAATTTGAATGAACTAATGAATCAATAATAAGGTCTCCCTAAATCATAACTTGTGTGAGATGATGGGATTGTTTCTTTTGATGCTAATCAAACTAGAACGAAGTAATAGGACTCCTCTACTCACCTTTATCTTTGACTATTTCAAGGAACTATAGAAACAATAAGAAGGTATCCCCAAATCAAGACTTGTGCTAGTTGTATGCATCGTTTTGAGAGCGATAGTGTTGGGATTGCTCCTTTTGATGTTAATCAAACTATAACGAAGTAATAGGACTTCTCTACTCACCTCTTTCTTTAACAATTTGAAGGAACTAATGGAACAAAAAGAAGGTCTTCCAAAATCAAGACTTGTGTGAGATGTACGCATCGTTTTGATAGCGATAGTCTTGGGATTGCTTCTTTTGAAGCTAATCAAACTAGAAGTAAGTAATAGGACTCCTAATCACCTCTTTCTTTCAATATTTCAAGGAACTATTAAAACAATAAGAAGGTATCCCCAAATCAAGACTTGTGTTAGATGTATGCATCGTTTTGAGAGCGATAGTGTTGGGATTGCTCCTTTTGATGCTAATCAAACTAGAACGAAGTAATAGGACTCCTCTACTCACCTCTTTCTTTGACAATTTGAAGGAACTAATGGAACAAAAAGAAGATCTTCCCAAATCAAGACTTGTGTGACATGTACGCATCATTTTGATAGCGATAGTATTGGGATTGCTCCTTTTAATGCTAATCAATAACACAAAGTAATAGGACTCCTAATCACCTCTTTCTTTGATAATTTGAATAACTAATGAATCAATAATAAGGTCTCCCTAACTCATGACTTGTGTGAGATGTACACATTGTTTTGAACGCGATAGTGATGGGATTGCTCCTTTTGATACCAATCAAACTAGAACGAAGTAATAGGACTCCTCTACTTACCTCTTTCTTTGACAATTTGAAGGAACTAATGAAACAAAAAGAAGGTTTTCCCGAATCAAGACTTGTGTGAGATGTACGCATCATTTTGATAACGATAGTGTTCGGATTGCTTCTTTTGAAGCTAATCAAACTAGAAGGAAGTAATAGGACTCCTAATCACCTCTTTCTTTGACTATTTCAAGAAACTATTGAAACAATAAAAAGGTCTCCTCAAATCAAGCCTTGTGTTAGATGTACGCATCGTTTTGAGAGCGATAGTGTTGGGATTGCTCCTTTTGATGCTAATCAAACTAGAACGAAGTAATAGGACTCCTCTACTCACCTCTTTCTTTGACAATTTGAAGGAACTAATGAAACAAAAAGAAGGTCTTCCTGAATCAAGACTTGTGTAAGATAGACGCATCGTTTTGATAGCAATAGTGTTGGGATTGCTTCTTTTGATGCTAATCAAACTAGAAGGAAGTAATAGGACTCCTAATTACCTCTTTCTTTGACTATTTGAAGGAACTATTGAAACAATAAGAAGGTCTCCCTAAATCATGACTTGTGTGTGATGTACATATCGTTTTGAACGCGATAGTGATGTGATTGCTCCTTTTGATGCTAATCATACTAGAACGAAGTAATAGGACTCCTCTACTCACATCTTTCTTTGACAATTTGATGAAAATAATTAAACAAAAAGAAGGTCTTCCCGAATCAAGAATTGTGTGAGATGTACGCATCGTTTTGAGAGCGATAGTGATGAAATTGCTCTTTTTGATGCTAATCAAACTAGAACGAAGTAATAGGACTCCTCTACTCACCCCTTTTCTTGTACAATTTGAAGGAACTAATGAAATAAAAAGAAGGACTTCCCGAATCAAGACTTGTGTGAGATGTACGCATCGTTTTGATACCGATAGTGTTGGGATTTCTTCTTTTGAAGCTAATAAAACTAGAAGGAAGTAATAGGACTCCTAATCACCTCTTTCTTTGACTATTTCAAGGAACTATTGAAACAATAAGAAGGTCTCCCCAAATCAAGACTTGTGTTAGATATACGCATCGTTTTGAGAGCGATAGTATTGGGATTGCTCCTTTTGATGCTAATCAAACTAGAACGAAGTAATAGGACTCCTCTACTCACCGCTTTCTTTGGCAATTTGAAGGAACTAATGGAACAAAAAGAATGTCTTCCAAAATCAAGACTTGTGTGAGATAGACGCATCGTTTTGATAGAGATAGTGTTGGGATTGCTCCTTTTGATGCTAATCAAACTAGAAGGAAGTAATAGGACTCCTAATTACCTCTTTCTTTGACTATTTGAAGGAACTATTGAAACAATAAGAAGGTCTCCCTAAATCATGACTTGTGTGTGATGTACATATCGTTTTGAGAGCGATAGTTTTGTGATTGCTCCTTTTGATGCTAATCATACTAGAACGAAGTAATAGGACTCCTCTACTCACATCTTTCTTTGACAATTTGATGAAAATAATGAAACAAAAAGAAGGTCTTCCCGAATCAAGACTTGCGTGAGATGTACACATCGTTTTGATAGCGATAGTGTTGGGATTGCTTCTTTTGAAGCTAATCAAACTAGAAGTAAGTAATAGGACTCCTAATCACCTCTATCTTTGACTATTTCAAGGAACTATAGAAACAATAAGAAGGTATCCCCAAATCAAGACTTGTGTTAGTTGTATGCATCGTTTTGAGAGCGATAGTGTTGGGATTGCTCCTTTTGATGTTAATCAAACTAGAACGAAGTAATAGGACTTCTCTACTCACCTCTTTCTTTAAAAATTTGAAGGAACTAATGGAACAAAAAGAAGGTCTTCCAAAATCAAGACTTGTGTGAGATGTACGCATCGTTTTGATAGCGATAGTTTTGGGATTGCTCCTTTTAATGCTAATCAATAGTACGAAGTAATAGGACTCCTAATCAACTCTTTCTTTGATAATTTGAATGAACTAATGAATCAATAATAAGGTCTCCCTAAATCATGACTTGTGTGAGATGTACACATTATTTTGAACGCGATGGTGATGGGATTGCTCCTTTTAATGCTAATCAAACTAGAACGAAGTAATAGGACTCCTTTACTAACCTCTTTCTTTGACAATTTGAAGGAACTAATGAAACAAAAAGAAGGTTTTCCCGAATGAAGACTTGTGTGAGATGCACGCATCGTTTTGATAGCGATAGTGTTGGGATTGCTTCTTTTGAAGCTAATCAAACTAGAAGGAAGTAATAGAAATCCTAATCACCTCTTTCTTTGACTATTTCAAGGAACTATTGAAACAATAAAAAGGTCTCCCCAAATCAAGACTTGTGTTAGATGTACGCATCGTTTTGAGTGCGATAGTGTTGGGATTGCTCCTTTTGATGATAATTAAACTAGAACGAAGTAATAGGACTCCTCTACTCACCTCTTTCTTTGACAATTTGAAGGAACTAATGAAACAAAAAGAAGGTCTTCCTGAATCAAGACTTGTGTGAGATGTACGCATCGTTTTGATAACGATAGTATTGGGATTGCTCCTTTTAATGCTAATCAATAGAACGAAGTAATAGGACTCCTAATCACCTCTTTCTTTGACAATTTGAATGAACTAATGAATCAATAATAAGGTCTTCCTAAATCATGACTTGTGTGAGATGTACACATCGTTTTGAACGCGATAGTGATGGGATTGCTTCTTTTGATGCTAATCAAACTAGAACGAAGTAATAGGACTCCTCTACTCACCTCTTTCTTTGACAATTTGAAGGAACTAATGAAACAAAAATAAGGCCTTCCCGAATCAAGACTTGTGTGAGATGTACGCATCGTTTTGATAACGATAGTGTTCGGATTGCTTCTTTTGAAGCTAATCAAACTAGAAGTAAGTAATAGGACTCCTAATCACCTCTTTCTTTGACTATTTCAACGAACTATTGAAACAATAAAAAGGTCTCCTCAAATCAAGACTTGTGTGAGATGTACGCATCGTTTTGAGAGCGATAGTGTTGGGATTGCTCCTTTTGATGCTAATCAAACTAGAACGAAGTAATAGGACTCCTCTACTCACCTCTTTCTTTGACAATTTGAAGGAACTAATGGAACAAAAAGAAGGTCTTCCAAAATAAAGACTTGTGTGAGATAGACGCATCGTTTTGATAGCGATAGTGTTGGGATTGCTCCTTTTGATGCTAATCAAACTAGAAGGAAGTAATAGGACTCCTAATTACCTCTTTCTTTGACTATTTGAAGGAACTATTGAAACAATAAGAAGGTCTCCCTAAATCATGACTTGTGTGTGATGTACATATCGTTTTGAACGCGATAGTGATGTGATTGCTCCTTTTGATGCTAATCATACTAGAACGAAGTAATAGGACTCCTCTACTCACATCTTTCTTTGACAATTTGATGAAAATAATTAAACAAAAAGAAGGTCTTCCCGAATCAAGAATTGTGTGAGATGTACGCATCGTTTTGAGAGCGATAGTGATGAAATTGCTCTTTTTGATGCTAATCAAACTAGAACGAAGTAATAGGACTCCTCTACTCACCCTTTTTCTTGTACAATTTGAAGGAACTAATGAAATAAAAAGAAGGTCTTCCCGAATCAAGACTTGTGTGAGATGTACGCATCGTTTTGATAGCGATAGTGTTGGGATTTCTTCTTTTGAAGCTAATAAAACTAGAAGGAAGTAATAGTACGCCTAATCACCTCTTTCTTTGACTATTTCAAGGAACTATTGAAACAATAAGAAGGTCTCCCCAAATCAAGACTTGTGTTAGATATACGCATCGTTTTGAGAGCGATAGTATTGGGATTGCTCCTTTTGATGCGAATCAAACTAGAACGAAGTAATAGGACTCCTCTACTCACCGCTTTCTTTGCCAATTTGAAGGAACTAATGGAACAAAAAGAAGGTCTTCCAAAATCAAGACTTGTGTGAGATGTACGCATCGTTTTGATAACGATAGTATTGGGATTGCTCTTTTTAATGTTAATCAATAGAACGAAGTAATAGGACTCCTAATCACCTCTTTCTTCGATAATTTGAATGAACTAATGAATCAATAATAAGGTCTCCCTAAATCATTACTTGTGTGAGATGTACACATCGTTTTGAACGCGATAGTGATGGGATTGCTCCTTTTGACGCTAATCAAACTAGAACGAAGTAATAGGACTCCTCTACTCACCTCTTTCTTTGACAATTTGAAGGAACTAATGAAACAAAAAGAAGGACTTCCCGAATCAAGACTTGTGTGAGATGTACACATCGTTTTGATAGCGATAGTGTTGGGATTGCTTCTTTTGAAGCTAATCAAACTAGAAGTAAGTAATAGGACTCCTAATCACCTCTATCTTTGACTATTTCAAGGAACTATAGAAACAATAAGAAGGTATCCCCAAATCAAGACTTGTGTTAGTTGTATGCATCGTTTTGAGAGCGATAGTGTTGGGAATTGCTCCTTTTGATGTTAATCAAACTAGAACGAAGTAATAAGGTACTTTCTCTACTCACCTCTTTCTTTAACAATTTGAAGGAACTAATGGAACAAAAAGAAGGTATTCCAAAATCAAGACTTGTGTGAGATGTACGCATCGTTTTGATAGCGATAGTTTTGGGATTGCTCCTTTTAATGCTAATCAATAGTACGAAGTAATAGGACTCCTAATCAACTCTTTCTTTGACAATTTAAATAAACTAATGAATCAATAATAAGGTCTCCCTAAATCATGACTTGTGTGAGATGTACACATCGTTTTGAACGCGATAGTGATGGGATTGCTCCTTTTGATGCTAATCATACTAGAACGAAGTAATAGGACTCCTCTACTCACATCTTTCTTTGACAATTTGATGAAAGTAATTAAACAAAAAGAAGGTTTTCCCGAATCAAGAATTGTGTGAGATGTACGCATCGTTTTGAGAGCGATAGTGACGGAATTGCTCTTTTTGATGCTAATCAAACTAGAACGAAGTAATAGGACTCCTCTACTCACCCCTTTTCTTTTACAATTTAAAGGAACTAATGAAATAAAAAGAAGGTCTTCCCGAATCAAAACTTGTGTGAGATGTACGCATCGTTTTGATAGCGATAGTGTTGGGATTTCTTCATTTGCAGCTAATCAAACTAGAAGGAAGTAATAGGACTCCTAATCACCTCTTTCTTTGACTATTTCAAGGAACTATTGAATCAATAAGAAGGTCTCCCCAAATCAAGACTTGTGTTAGTTATACGCATCGTTTTGAGAGCGATAGTATTGGGATTGCTCCTTTTGATGCGAATCAAACTAGAACGAAGTAATAGGACTCCTCTACTCACCGCTTTCTTTGCCAATTTGAAGGAACTAATGGAACAAAAAGAAGGTCTTCCAAAATCAAGACTTGTGTGAGATGTACGCATCGTTTTGATAACGATAGTATTGGGATTGCTCTTTTTAATGTTAATCAATAGAACGAAGTAATAGGACTCCTAATCACCTCTTTCTTCGATAATTTGAATGAACTAATGAATCAATAATAAGGTCTCCCTAAATCATTACTTGTGTGAGATGTACACATCGTTTTGAACGCGATAGTGATGGGATTGCTCCTTTTGACGCTAATCAAACTAGAACGAAGTAATAGGACTCCTCTACTAACCTCTTTCTTTGACAATTTGAAGGAACTAATGAAACAAAAAGAAGGACTTCCCGAATCAAGACTTGTGTGAGATGTACACATCGTTTTGATAGCGATAGTGTTGGGATTGCTTCTTTTGAAGCTAATCAAACTAGAAGTAAGTAATAGGACTCCTAATCACCTCTATCTTTGACTATTTCAAGGAACTATAGAAACAATAAGAAGGTATCCCCAAATCAAGACTTGTGTTAGTTGTATGCATCGTTTTGAGAGCGATAGTGTTGGGATTGCTCCTTTTGATGTTAATCAAACTAGAACGAAGTAATAGGACTTCTCTACTCACCTCTTTCTTTAACAATTTGAAGGAACTAATGGAACAAAAAGAAGGTCTTCCAAAATCAAGACTTGTGTGAGATGTACGCATCGTTTTGATAGCGATAGTTTTGGGATTGCTCCTTTTAATGCTAATCAATAGTACGAAGTAATAGGACTCCTAATCAACTCTTTCTTTGACAATTTAAATAAACTAATGAATCAATAATAAGGTCTCCCTAAATCATGACTTGTGTGAGATGTACACATCGTTTTGAACGCGATAGTGATGGGATTGCTCCTTTTGATGCTAATCAAACTAGAACGAAGTAATAGGACTCCTTTACTCACCTCTTTCTTTGACAATTTGAAGGAACTAATGGAACAAAAAGAAGGTCTTCCAAAATCAAGACTTGTGTGAGATGCACGCATCGTTTTGATAGCGATAGTGTTGGGATTGCTTCTTTTGAAGCTAATCAAACTAGAAGGAAGTAATAGAAATCCTAATCACCTCTTTCTTTGACTATTTCAAGGAACTATTGAAACAATAAAAAGGTCTCCCCAAATCAAGACTTGTGTTAGATGTACGCATCGTTTTGAGTGCGATAGTGTTGGGATTGCTCCTTTTGATGATAATTAAACTAGAACGAAGTAATAGGACTCCTCTACTCACCTCTTTCTTTGACAATTTGAAGGAACTAATGAAACAAAAAGAAGGTCTTCCCGAATCAAGAGTTGTGTGAGATGTACGCATCGTTTTGATAGCGATAGTGTTGGGATTTCTTCTTTTGAAGCTAATCAAACTAGAAGTAAGTAATAGGACTCCTAATCACCTCTTTCTTTGACTATTTCAAGGAACTTTTGAAACAATAAGAAGGTATCTCCAAATCAAAATTTGTGTTAGATGTATGCATCGTTTTGAGAGCGATAGTGTTGGGATTGCTCCTTTTGATGCTAATTAAACTAGAATGAAGTAATAGGACTCCTCTACTCACCTCTTTCTTTGACAATTTGAAGGAACTAATGGAACAAAAAGAAGATCTTCCCAAATCAAGACTTATGTGAGATGTACGCATCGTTTTGATAGCGATAGTATTGGGATTGCTCCTTTTAATGCTAATCAATAGAACGAAGTAATAGGACTCCTAATCACCTCTTTCTTTGATAATTTGAATGAACTAATGAATCAATAATAAGGTCTCCCTAAATCATGACTTGTGTGAGATGTACACATTATTTTGAACGCGATAGTGATGGGATTGCTCCTTTTAATGCTAATCAAACTAGAACGAAGTAATAGGACTCCTTTACTAACCTCTTTCTTTGACAATTTGAAGGAACTAATGAAACAAAAAGAAGGTTTTCCCGAATGAAGACTTGTGTGAGATGCACGCATCGTTTTGATAGCGATAGTGTTGGGATTGCTTCTTTTGAAGCTAATCAAACTAGAAGGAAGTAATAGAAATCCTAATCACCTCTTTCTTTGACTATTTCAAGGAACTATTGAAACAATAAAAAGGTCTCCCCAAATCAAGACTTGTGTTAGATGTACGCATCGTTTTGAGTGCGATAGTGTTGGGATTGCTCCTTTTGATGATAATTAAACTAGAACGAAGTAATAGGACTCCTCTACTCACCTCTTTCTTTGACAATTTGAAGGAACTAATGAAACAAAAAGAAGGTCTTCCTGAATCAAGACTTGTGTGAGATAGACGCATCGTTTTGATAGCGATAGTGTTGGGATTGCTTCTTTTGATGCTAATCAAACTAGAAGGAATTAATAGGACTCCTAATTACCTATTTCTTTGACTATTTGAAGGAACTATTGAAACAATAAGAAGGTCTCCCTAAATCATGACTTGTGTGTGATGTACACATCGTTTTGAACGCGATAGTGATGTGATTGCTCCTTTTGATGCTAATCATACTAGAACGAAGTAATAGGACTCCTCTACTCACATCTTTCTTTGACAATTTGATGAAACTAATTAAACAAAAAGAAGGTCTTCCCGAATCAAGAATTGTGTGAGATGTACGCATCGTTTTGAGAGCGATAGTGATGGAATTGCTCCTTTTGATGCTAATCAAACTCGAACGAAGTAATAGGACTCCTCTACTCACCCCTTTTCTTTTACAATTTGAAGGAACTAATGAAACAAAATGAAGGTCTTCCCGAATCAAGAATTGTGTGAGATGTACGCATCGTTTTGAGAGCGATAGTGATGGAATTGCTCCTTTTGATGCTAATCAAAGTAGAACGAAGTAATAGGACTCCTCTACTCACCCCTTTTCTTTTACAATTTGAAGTAACTAATGAAACAAAAAGAAGGTCTTCCCGAATCAAGACTTGTGTGAGATGGACGCATCGTTTTGAGAGTGATGGTGTTGGGGTTGTTCCTTTTGTGCTAATCAAACTAGAACGAAGTAATAGGACTCCTTTACTCACCTATTTCTTTGACAATTTGAAGGAACTAATGAAACTAAAGGAAGGTCTTCCCGAATCAAGACTTGTGTGAGATGTACTCATCGTTTTGATAGCGATAGTGTTGGGATTGCTCTTTTTAATGCTAATCCAATTAGAACGAAGTAAGAGGACTCCTAATCATCTCTTTCTTTGACAATTTGAAGGAACTAATGAAACAATAAGAAGATCTCCCTAAATCATGACTTGTGTGAAATGTACACATCATTTTGAATGCGATAGTGATGTGATTGCTCCTTTTGATGCCAATTAAACTAGAATAAAGTAATAAGACTCCTAATCACCTCTTTCTTTGGCTATTTGAAAGAACTATTGAAACAATAAGAAGGTCACCCTAAATCATGACTTGTGTGAGATGTACATATCGTTTTGAACGCGATAGTGATGAAATTGCTCGTTTTGATGCTAATCAAACTATAACGAAGTAATAGAACTCCTAATCACCTCTTTCTTTGGTAATTTGAAGTAACTAATGAAATAATAAGAAGGTCTCCTAAATCATGACTTGTCTGAAATGTAAACATCATTTTGAACGCACACGATAGTGATGTGATTACTCCTTTTGATGCTAGTCAAACTATAAGGAAGTAATAAGACTCCTAATCACCTCTTTCTTTGACTATTTGAAGGAATTATTGAAACAATAATAAGGTCTCCCTAAATCATGACTTGTGCGAGATGTACACATCATTTTGAACGTGATAGTGATGGGATTGCTCTTTTTTATGCTAATCAAACTAGAACGAAGTAATAGGACTCCTCTACTTACTTCTTTATTTGACAATTTGAAAGAACTAATGAAACAAAAAGAAGGTCTTCCCGAATCAAAACTTGTATGAGATGTCCGCATCATTTTGATAGCGATAGTGTTGGCATTGTTTCTTTTGATGCTAATCAAACTAGAACGAAGTAATAGGACTCTTAATCATCTCTTTCTTTGAAAATTTGAAGGAACTAATGAAACAATAAGAAGTTCTCCCTAAATCATGATTTGTGTGAAATGTACACATCATTTTGAACGCGATAGTGACGTGATTGCTCCTTTTGATGCTTATCAAACTAGAATGAAGTAATAAGACTCCTAATCACCTCTTTCTTTGACTATTTGAAAGAACTATTGAAACAATAAGAAGGTCACCTTAACCGGGACAGTTGTCACAGTGGTTTAAATGCGGCCCCGGGGTGAACCGTAAACTCAGACGTCTTGGGATCGAATCCCACCTGCAACAAATGTTAGCCCCCCTGTTTACAACAAATAGAAGGTAAAACAGGGGGCGTTGCGGCCACGGGTCTTCAGCGCACGCTGGGTTGAAAAGGCTGACTCGAGCTCGGGGGATTTAGTCGGGTTACAACCTGGAAACCCACGGTTAACAAAAAAAATAAAACAAATTAAGAAAGTCACCCTAAATCATGACTTGTGTGAGATGTACACATCATTTTGAACGTGATAGTGATGAAATTGCTCCTTTTAATGCTAATTAAAATAGAACGAAGTAATAAAACTCCTAATCACCTCTTTCTTTAACAATTTGAAGTAAACTAATGAAACAATAAGAATGTCTCCCTAAATCATGACTTGTGTGAAATGTACACATCATTTTGAACGCGATAGTAATGTGATTGCTCCTTTTGATGCTAATCAAACTATAAGGAAGTAATAGGACTCCTAATCACCTCTTTCTTTGACAATTTGAAGGAATTATTGAAACAATAATAAGGTCTCCCTAAATCATGACTTGTGTGAGATGTACAATCGTTTTGAACGCGATGGTGATGGGATTGCTCCTTTTGATGCTATTTAAACTAGAGCGAAGTAATAGGACTCCTAATTAACTCTTTCTTTGACAATTTGAATGAACTAATGAATCAATAATAAGGTCTCCCTAAATCATGACTTGTGTGAAATGTCCACATCATTTTGAACGCGATAGTGATGTGATTGCTCCTTTGTATGCTAATCAAACTAGAACGAAGTAATAAGACTCCTCTACTCACCTCTTTCCTTGACAATTTGAAGGAACTAATGAAACAATACGAAGGTCTCCCTAAATCATGACTTGTGTGAAATGTACACTCCATTTTGCATATGATAGTAATGTGATTGCTCTTTTCGAAGCTAATGAAACTAGAAGGAAGTAATAGGACTCCTAATCACCTCTTTCTTTGACTATTTCAACGAACTATTGAAACAATAAGAAGGTCTCCCCAAATCAAGAATTGTGTTAGATGTACGCATATTTTTGAGAGTCATAGTGTTGGGATTGCTCCTTTTGATGCTAATCAAACTAGAACGAAGTAATAGGACTCCTCTACTCACCTCTTTCTTTGACAATTTGAAGGAACTAATGGAACAAAAAGAAGATCTTCCCAAATCAAGACTTGTGTGAGATGTACGCATCGTTTTGATAGCGATAGTATTGGGATTGCTCCTTTTGATGCTAATCAATAGAACGAAGTAATAGGACTCCTAATCACCTCTTTCTTTGATAATTTGAATGAACTAATAAATCAATAATAAGGTCTCCCTAAATTATGACTTGTGTGAAATGTTCACATCATTTTTAACGCGATAGTGATGTGATTGCTCCTTTTGATGCTAATCAAACTAGAACAAAGTAATAAGAGTCCTCTACTCACCTCTTTCGTTGACAATTTGAAGGAACTAATGAAACAATAAGAAGGTTTCCCTAAATCATGACTTGTGTGAAATGTACACACCATTTTGAATACGATAGTGATGTGATTGCTCCTTTTGATGCTAATCAAACTATGATGAGATCCTGACCAGGCTCGCATCAAGCAATTAAGAGTCAGCTCATGTTCTGAGTGTAGAACAAATGATCGTGAGTGATTGGGCCGAAAACTACTCCAGAATACTTAATTTGAGGCTAAATTCAAGTGAATCGCGAGTAGAGGATAAATTCAATGATTTGAGATTACTAGATATAATCTATTTAGTAAGACCCAATCAACACAAGACAAGTCGAGGACCAATGCACGGAACGATGGATAAGGATTTAAACTCCATGGCAAGATATTTCATTTGGGTTATCATTCTAAACTCTTTAATTTGGTTTAAGTTTAGTGGAGCAAGCAAAGGAGGAGCAAAGAATCACGTTCGGGACGTAAAAGGGCAAAATGGTCAAATTTGGTAGAGCAGTGCGCCCTGCGCCGGTTTTGTACTAGCAACAGCGCGCCCCGCGCTAAGGAGGTTTGAGGGTTCTGCAGGTGCAGCGCGCCCCGCGCCGCGGCCAGGCCAATTTCAGCGCGCCCCGCGCCAGGGCGTCAGAAAGTTTAGTGCATTTTTTGAGGCAACGCGTTTTTTCTAGATTTTCCAAGATTTAATTCCATGATTATAGAGATTTTTCATATCTTTTAGATTTCTAATGTAATTAGGATATTTATTAGATATGATTTGATTTCCATATTAATTAGTTAGGTAGAATTTAATTTCCAATTGGATTTCTATTCCTTTTAGGATTTAGGGTTTCTTTAGGTTTTATTCTATTAGTATAAATAGAATACATGGGTTATGTATTACACTGGAATAAGAGATTTATTCAATACAATTATTTGTGAGATTTCTTATCTTTTGGTTCTTTAAGAATTCCTAGATTAATTTCTTAGTTTTCTTGAGATTCAATTATCAACTTATCATACAACAAATCATAGTTGTGTGTGGTGTTATTCTACCGTATCATTCAATCATACGGAGATTATCATTTGAACTAAACGAGGGTCAAAGTGTTGTTCGTGTTTCATCCTTCATACATTCAAATTGCTTGATCGACTATTCCAAGGTTTATCGTCTATATTTAGGCGAGGGATTAAGTGATACAATCCTGACCAGGCTCGCATTAAGCGTCATCGACTCAACTCAAGCTTCGAGGGGTCAACAAACGAATTCAAGTAATTGGGCTAGAATCTATTCAAGGATGCTTACATTGGAGCTCAATTCATATGAACATCGAGGAGAGGGTCATTCATGTGATTTGGGATTGCTAGATACGATCTATGTAGTGAGACCAAATCAATGCAAGTCAAGCATTCGAGTTCGTGTTCGTTATGTTCGTTTGTATCGTCTAATCATCGACAAAGTTAGATTTTAATTCATGGAGGGATTAGAGTTCTTACTGTTAGGTTTGTATATAACGCAAGCATGCAATCAAATTACATAAATAGGGCGGAAGTGTGATAAAAACGGTTTTTAAATTTTTAATACAAACCATCACCATGATCAATCTCTGTGCTCAATTAACGATATAAACGGAAGAGAAAGAGAATAAGAATTATACCCTCGTTGAACAAAGCTTCCTCGGGTACAAGTTCAACTCCTAGTCCTTCGTGTTCTCCTCGAATTCCACCGATTAAATTCATTTGCTTGATCAACGTTAGCCACCCAAGTGTTTGGCCTCTAGAGGTGATCCACCAAGGAAGAATAGGTATTCAAGAAGTTGGGTATTGGCAAAACCCTAGTTTCTATCTCTATAGAAATTGCTAGTACTCTCCACAATCTAATGTAAGAATGTGTAACCCTAATCTATGATAAGACCCCTCTTATTTATAGATGTAGGAAAACCCTTCCCTAAACTATTTAGGATTAGGGTTTCTATTATAATTAAACTCCTTTAATTATGCTCCTAATCCAATTAGGAATTCATGGGAGAGTATTTCTATTAATTAATTCTCAATCCCTATTAGGAATTAAATAATAGTAATAGTAATAATAATAATAAGACTCCTCTTATTAATTTATATTTAATATTTTCAAAATATTAAATAATAAATATTAAGCTATTTAATTTATTCTATCTCCATAAATTAAATTAAATACACTTAACTTATTATTATAATTATGTCATTTACTTCTTAAATAAATATTTTCCTTTTTGCGGTGTGACCCTTTAGGTTCTCCATATTAAACCGGTTGTGAATAAATCAATCAGAATAATTCTAATCTTATTGAAATAAATAAATTAAACTATTTAATTCATTTAAATAAATAATATTTATTCTACAATAAGGGTAAGCCCCCTTAGCGATCAACGACTTTCCAGATAATATAGATTTCAACATCAATAACAAAAGAACCTTTGAGTAAATAGTTACCGTACAATTCAATCCTTCTACCATACAATGTCCCAATTAAATATACGATATGGATTTACTATCAAGTCTTATTTTATTTAATTATATGCATTTCGATTCCCAAATGCACAACTCTAAATAATGCAAATTAGAAACTCCTTTCCAATTTCATTCTGCCTTGGCCAAGGACTACTGAGTTGTCATTTATCGAATCACATAGGACATTTCATCTTTTACTAGACGAGGTAGATTCTTTGTTGATCATTCACCTATCTCTATGTACAACTAATCATACCCAACCATACCCTTTGATATACCCAAAAAGTCTTAAGGGACATGTCAAAGTATAACTCATCATACACAAGATAGTACGATGATCTCAAGTCCAAGGATCACTTGTACTACTATCACTATAGGAATTCCTATTGACAGGCGAGTAAAACTCCATTAGGTATTCCTTAGCGAGCCACATTCAGTGAACTTATTCTCCAATAAGCACCTACATACTTAAGAGCAAGCAACGTATGTACTAATCTATCCGGATTCACTAATCCCCTTTTTAGTAATCCAACGATTAGGAACAATTTTAGTTTGTGAGCTATCTAGAATTTAGATCTCATTAGCATGATCACCATCATGATTCTAAAAGCATTACTCAAAACTATGGGTTTATCACATTTAATAAACAGCACTATGTAGATAATATAAAATGCCTTTTAAGAAAATCAATTCTTTTATTAATAAATGAATAAGATTACAAAGTATATGCGACATCATATCAAATATGATTGGCTTGTGTACATACTACTTTCAATCTCCCACTTGCACTAAAGCCAATTGCCATGGTATCTAATACCTATCTTCTCTAAGTGACGATCAAATTGCTGTTGTGTTAAAGCTTTACTAAATGGATCTGCAATGTTGTCTTGAGAGTCAACACGCTCCAGGGTGACATCTCCTCTTTCAATGATCTCTCTAATCAAATGAAACCGCCGCAACACGTGTTTAGATTTCTGATGAGACCTGGGTTCCTTAGCCTGCGCAACAGCTCCGTTGTTGTCACAGAATAAAGGTACGGCTCCTCTAAAGCTAGGAACCACTCCAAGTTCAGTTATGAACTTCTTCATCCAAACAGCTTCCTTTGCAGCTTCACTTGCAGCTATGTACTCTGCCTCTGTCACTGAATCAGCAACTGTTTGCTGCTTGGAACTCTTCCAACTCACCGCGCCATCGTTTAAGATAAACACATACCCCGAAACGGATTTACTGTCATCTTGGTCCGTTTGAAAACTTGAGTCTGTATAGCCCTCTAGTTTCAATTCAGACCCACCGTAGACAAGAAATACATCCTTAGTTCTTCTCAAGTACTTTAGGATGTTTTTCACTGCCTTCCAGTGCTCTTTTCCTGGATTCAACTGATATCTGCTCGTTACACTAAGTGCATGAGCGACATCTGGTCTAGTACATATCATATCGTACATGATAGATCCTATTGCGGAAGCATAAGGAATCGTACTCATCCGGTCTCTCTCCTCAGGTGTCTTTGGGGCCTGTTTCTTGGAGAGATGTATTCCATGGCTCATCGGCATGAGACGTCTCTTGGAATCTTCCATGCTAAACTTCTTTAGCATCGAGTCAATGTACTTTCCTTGGGTCAAGCCCAGCATCCTTTTAGATCTATCTCTATAAATCTTTATCCCCAAAATATAGGATGCCTCACCCAAGTCCTTCATGGAGAAGTGTTTAGATAACCAAATTTTGATCGACTGTAGCATAGGAACATCATTCCCTATCAGTAATATATCATCAACATATAATCAAAGGAATGATACAGCGCTCCCACTAACCTTCTTGTACACACATGGTTCATCCTCGTTTTTGATAAAATCAAACCTTTTGATTATCTCATCAAAACGGATGTTCCACCTTCGAGAAGCTTGCTTCAACCCATAAATGGATCGTTGTAGCTTACAGACTTGGTTTATTCTAGCCGTTGAAACAAAACCCTCTGGCTGTATCGTATATACATTTTCCTCAAGCTCTCCATTGAGGAAGGCCATTTTCACGTCCATTTGCCAGATCTCGTAGTCATAATAAGCTGCAATTGCAAGCAAAATCCGAATGGACTTGAGCATAGCCACTGGTGAGAAGGTTTCATCATAGTTAACTCATTGTCTTTGTTTGAAACCTTTTGCAACCAGTCGGGCCTTATAGGTCTCTACCTTGCCATCTGCTCTAGTCTTTCTCTTAAAGACCCATTTACACCTAATAGGCTTAATGCCCTCAGGTGGTGCAACCAAAGTCCATACTTGGTTTTCATACATGGAGTCCATCTCGGATTTCATGGCTTCTAGCCATTTCTCTGAGTCTTCACTACTCATAGCCTCTTCGTAAGTCAATGGATCATCATCATCTATGATGCGTACCTCATCATCATCCTCTATGATGAATCCATACCTATCAGGTATCTTCGGTACTCTTCTAGATTTACGAATAGGTTGTGGTATAGTAGGTTCTTCTACTTGGTCAGGTACCTGACTTTGATCCGGAGTAGTTTGTGGTTCTTGAACTTCTTCAAGATATATCTTACTCCCACTGACCCCTTCGAGGATAAACTCCTTTTCCAAGAAGGCAGCGTGTTTCGCTACAAACACATTTTGATCAGTAAGATGATAGAAATAATATCTTAAACTTTCTTTAGGATATCCCACAAATCTACACTTGTCGGATCTAGTCTTCAGCTTATCATGCTCAAACCTTTTGACATAAGCTGGACAACCCCAAGTCTTAACATGCTTAAGACTAGGTTTCCTCCCTGTCCATATCTCATCTGGGGTCTTTGGGACGGATTTAGTAGGTACCTTGTTAAGTAGGTATGCAGCCGATTCTAGGGCATAACCCTAGAAGGATACTGGAAGGTCGGTAAAACTCATCATGGAACGAACCATGTCTAACAATGTTCGATTTCTCCTTTCAAATACACCATTCAACTGCGGCGTCCCTGGTGGAGTCCATTGTGAGATTATACCATTTTCTTTGAGACAATTGAGAAACTCATTGGTTAAGTATTCCCCTCCTCAATCCAATCGAAGAATCTTAATACTTTTACCAGTTTATTTCTCTACTTCACTTCTGAATTCTTTGAACTTTTCAAACGATTTAGATTTGTATTTCATTAAATACACATATCCAAATCTAGAATGATCATCAGTGAAAGTAATAAAATAAGAATACCCTCCTCGTGCATTCGTTGTCATAGGTCCACATACGTCTGTGTGTACCAACGCTAACAACTCTGTAACTCTTTCTCCTTTTCCAGTAAAAGGAGATTTAGTCATTTTACCCATGAGACAAGATTCACAAGTTGGATATGATTCGTAATCAGATAGCTCTAAAAGCCCATCTTTATGTAACTTGGATAATATTGTTTCATTGATATGACCGAGTCTACAATGCCACATAAAGCTATAATTAACATCATCTCTTTTTCTTTTCTTAGTTTGTTCAATTTGAAGTATATTTTCATGCAAGTCAAGTATGTAAAGTCCATTTAGTAAATTATCAACACCATATAAAACATTTTTATTATAAATAGAACAACTATTGTTCTTTATTATAATATCAAAACCATCCATATCCAATACAAAAATTGAAATAATGTTTCTAATGAGTGTCGGAACATAATAACAATTATTTAAACTAATGAACTTGCCCGAAGGCAGTGCTAAACAATAAGTCCCTACAGCTAATGCAGCAACCTTTGCTCCATTTCCCACTCGTAGGACGACTTCATCCTTGTTCAGCTTTCTACTTCTGCTTAGTCCCTGCATATTATTACATATGTGAGAACTACAGTCGGTATCCAATACCCAAGTAGAATTTTGACTTTCAGAAAAATTAATTTCAATCATGAACAAACCTAGATCGGAAGTCGAAGCTTCTCCAAGCTTCTTCTGGTCCGCAAGATACTGCTTGCAGTTCCTCTTCCAGTGTCCCGGCTTATTGCAATGGTAGCAAATTCCTTTGCTATCTGGATCAGGTTTCTTTTTATCCTTTCTCTTCGCCTTGCCCATAGCCTTCTTGTTTTTCTTCTTTTCAGAAGATACCTTGGGCATCTTCCTTTTCTTGGAAGAATCATCCACTAATAAGACTTGGTTCTTGTTGGATGAGAAGTGACCTTCAGTAGTTTTCAGCATGTTAAGTAACTCAGGCAAGCTGACGTCCAACTTATTCATATGAAAATTCGCAACAAATTGTGAGAAGGCGTATGGGAGTGACTGCAAGATCAAATCTTGACTTAACTCCCCATCCATCATGAGCCCAAGTTGTCCAAGTTGTTCAATCATATTGATCATCTTAAAGACATGAGTCTCAACAGCAGTGCCCTCAGTCATACGAGATCGGAAGAGCTCCTTAGATATCTGATATCTAGCAGTCCTACTTTGCTCACCATACAACTCTTTGAGGTGCAGCAATATAGTAGGAGCATCCATAGTTTCATGCTGACGCTGAAGCTCGTTACTTATGGATGCGAGCATGATGCATTGAGTCAGGATTGCATCATCTTGCCACTTTCTGAAAGTAGCAATCTCTTCCTCAGAGGCTGTTTCTGCAACACTTGCAAGGACTGGCGAATTTAGGACATAAGAAATCTTTTTAGCAGTGAGAACAATTCTCAGATTCCTTAACTAGTCCGTGTAATTCGGTCCGGTCAGTTTGTTAGCATCAAGTATGCTACGCAGTGATAGTGAGTTTGATATTTTTAAATTCTACATGTGAAATAGGCAATATTTTAGCATACATTCATTTAATTAATTACCAAAATAAATTAGGTTTTTATTTTAAATTGGTATCTCCCACTATTTTCATCAAACTATATTACCCTCATTATATAGTTCGGCAAATCTAATTAAAGATTTGCTAGTGAGATTAAGGATCCCATTTCAAATGTATATAGCCTTATGTGTGCACAACAAACTATATATAAATAAATAGGTAGACAACTATTGTCAATTACATCACTATGTAACTCCTTGTATTTTGCCTCTTAGATTATAATGGTCAAGCGTGTGTACATCCGAACTAAAATAATCTAAGTTAAGTCCAACCTAGCACTTCCATATATGTGAAGAGAAAAAAACCGCCTTTGTGTGTGCACAACAAAGCAGTAATGTTCAATTCCTTAATAAGCATCAAATGTGATAAAACAACATCTTAAATATTTAATACTCGCATTGTGTGTGCACAACAAACTCATATTAAATATTTAATACTCTATTGCTTTACCATGCTAGAAGGCGACGTTCGATATTCCTAATATCTTTGAATGCTTAGGACTTAATATTATTTCCTTGAGGGGTTTGTTATTAGTCTCATCTTGTTTAGCGCGCATGCACGTATATATATCAAATACGTGTCATATTATTTTACATGCGAAGCATATTGGATAATATATATTACATATATAGTAAGCATGCACATATAGAATACTATATTCTACCCGGATTGATTATGGACTTTTATTCTAGTGTGGTTCACTAGAGCCACCAAGTGAACCAAAAGGCCAACCTAGGGTGCAAGAATAAAATTTAAATATAATTATTACATTTAAACCTGGGCTACATTACAAACGGGTCTTCTTGCACTCCTTGCTCCTTTGTCTCCAATTCTTCAAAATTAATTCTAACTAATTCTATTACAAAAACTATTTACAATAAATAGAAACCTTGATCAGCAGTCAAGGGGAAGTACATAGGAGGAAGATAGAATTTACACTAAGAAAAATTAGAGAAGACGAGGTACGCAGACCCCATTTATAAAACCCATACATTCAAGCATCCTCTAAAATAAATCCAATCACACATTGGTCAATAGTCCATAATCAATCCCTATTTATTATCATACATATCTCTATGTGTATCAATAAATAACATTCATCCCATAAATAATAAAACCATTCTATACATGCATTGATATCAATTAATGGGCAAAAGTTTTGCTAATATTTAGTTTTGAAACAAAATAAACTCTTTTATTTTAATTAAAAAATAAATCCAAATTAAACTCCTTTAATTTTAGCAATCTGAAATCCTATTCCAGATTAAATAAACATCTTTATTTTAAACTTATATCAATTAAATAAACCATTTATTTCAATTGAAGGGAAAAAAAATATTTCGGATTCTGCTAGCCGGCGCAGCTTTGCCCAGAATGAACTAGGAAACGGCGCAGCTGCGCTGGGGCGCAGTTGCGCTCCAGAATGAACTGGAGCCGGCGCAGCTGCGCTGTGTCGCTGATCCAGAAAAATTAATTCTGCCCAAAAATTTCGATCCAATCGCATACCATACACATATGGAATCATCAAAATCGATAATTAGCACAAGATTAGGCTCTGATACCACTGTTAGGTTTGTATATAACGCAAGCATGCAATCAAATTACATAAATAGGGCGGAAGCGTGATAAAAACGGTTTTTAAATTTTTAATACAAACCATCACCATGATCAATCTCTGTGCTCAATTAACGATATAAACGAAAGAGAAAGAGAATAAGAATTATACCCTCGTTGAACAAAGCTTCCTCGGGTACAAGTTCAACTCCTAGTCCTTCGTGTTCTCCTCGAATTCCACCGATTAAATTCCTTTGCTTGATCAACGTTAGCCACCCAAGTGTTTGGCCTCTAGAGGTGATCCACCAAGGAAGAATAGGTATTCAAGAAGTTGGGTATTGGCAAAACCCTAGTTTCTATCTCTATAGAAATTGCTAGTACTCTCCACAATCTAATGCAAGAGTGTGTAACCCTAATCTATGATAAGACCCCTCTTATTTATAGATGTAGGAAAACCCTTCCCTAAACTATTTAGGATTAGAGTTTCTATTATAATTAAACTCCTTTAATTATGCTCCTAATCCAATTAGGAATTCATGGGAGAGTACTTCTATTAATTAATTCCCAATCCCTATTAGGAATTAAATAATAATAATAGTAATAATAATAATAATAAGAATCCTCTTATTAATTTATATTTAATATTTCCAAAATATTAAATAATAAATATTAAGCTATTTAATTTATTCTATCTCCATAGATTAAATTAAATACAATTAACTTATTATTACAATTATGCCATTTACTTCTTAAATAAATATTTTCCTTTTTGCGGTGTGACCCTTTAGGTTCTCCATATTAAACCGGTTGTGAATAAATCAATCAGAACAATTCTAATCTTATTTAAATAAATAAATTAAACTATTTAATTCATTTAAATAAATAATATTTATTCTACAATAAGGGTAAGCCCCCTTAGCGATCAACGACTTTCCAGATAATATAGATTTTAACATTAATCACAAAAGAACCTTTCAGTGCATAGTTACCGTACAATTCAATCCTTCTATCATTTAACGTCCCAATTAAATATAAGACATGGATTTACTGTCAAGTCTTATTTTATTTAATTATATGTATTTCGATTCCCAAATGCACAACTCTAAATAATGCAAATTAAAAACTCCTTTCCAATTTCATTCTGCCTTGGCCAAGGACTACTGAGTTGTCATTTATCGAATCACATAGGACATTTCATCTTTTACTAGACGAGGTAGATTATTTGTTGATCATTCACCTATCTCCATGTACAACTAATCATACCCAACCATACCCTTTGATATACCCAAAAAGTCTTAAGGGACATGTCAAACTATAACTCATCATACACAAGATACTATCATGATCTCAAGTGCAAGGATTGATGAGTGGGTTTTACATCTATGAATTGAGTACATTTGGCTTGATAATTTCTGAGTTCTTAAGTATTTTAAGTTAGTATTAGGTATTTATAGTGTTTTTATGTTATTTTGCAGGAAAAAACAAGGAACCGCAATCCGAACATCTTATGGAGTACAACATGCGAGCAAATGCGAGAAGGGAAGATTGCAGGGCTTTTAACATTACAATGGATGCATGTTCTTGGTTTGGAACTTGGATTTTATTGTAGATTTACTTCTTATCTTTCCGGAACATCTTGAATCACTCCAATCGGAGTTCGGATGCGAAAGTTATTACATTTTTATCAACAGAGATCAAGGTTTGGAGTTGTCATTTACATAGCAGTCACTTGATTTCTGGTACTTGGGGGAGGCCGCGGTGCTTCCTAGGCCAAATATGGGCGCGGCCGCGCTACGTCGGGATTTTGAAAAGCTTATTTTTTACCTAAATTGAATGGAACAAGGATTGTAACTTCTAATTGGTTTAGGGCTTTAACTAGAACCTATAAATACATGATGTAAGGCATAGAATATGAGAGATTTTGCTACTTTTTGCTAACCCTAGTTTGGGAGAAAGAGAGGGAGGCTTGAAGCAATTGAGCAAGCAAGAAGGATTCATCACAAGAGCTGAAGGAGAGACTCAAGGATTGCAATTACAGATTCTATTCTCTTCTCTATCTCTTATTTTGTATTTTTGAATGCTTTATCAATTGTGGATTATGGATTTTAATTCAATTATGAACTAAGTTCTTTTTAAGATTACAATGGAACTTATTGCGTAGCTTTTATAGATATGCTTCCTTGTTAATTATTGTTGATTATTATCAAATTGTCTATTATGATTTGTGATTAATTGCTTAATTGTCTGATCAACAATTACCGTGGTAATCTATATGAACTCGAGAGATGGATTATAGATTTAGACCTAATCATAATAGTATGTGATTGTGTTTTCTACATATGATATAATTCATGATTTGTGTTTAGGATAGAGATATACCTATACGCTGCATGTAATCTGAAAGAGAATCTGTGCTTTAAATCCTTTTTAATTATAATTTACATAGAGATATAATGAATTAGTTAACTATGGTGTTCATCTTAATTCTATCTTTTGTGGATTTAAGTTAATTCGTTTATGATACATCGAGAGATGGTTATAAATATTGATGAGTTCTTGATTAACAATCCGGAATAATTAATATAATTTAACAGGGAGTGTATTAATTCAAGTGAAACATTAAGGGAAATTATAATCTTAAGCCTTTTTATCTGAATTCAATTCTTGGTAGTTAGTAATTAGTTAGTTTAGTACTTTATTTTCAAAATTCAAAATCTTTTATCGAATTGTTTAAATAAAATTAATTTGATTAAAAGTTAGTATTTGGTAATTATTATTAAATAATTCTCTGTGGGTTCGACACTCTCTTATCACTTTATTACTTGTTGATCGTGTACACTTGCACGTGTTTATTGATTGTTAAATCGACAAACAAGTTTTTGGCGCCGTTGCTGGGGAATTAATTTAATAATTTTTACCAATATTAATTTCAATCAAATTAATCTTAATTTAAACATTTTATTTTTATTTTTTATTTATTTCTTTTTCTGTTTTACTTCTTTTTGAGGTACACCATGGCCAACTTTGACTGTCAATGGCCTTATACGAGAATGACTCAGCCAAAAGTGACAGGGATTTATGAACTCGATGATTTATCAGCGCAGTTAGAGACACTTTCGAGGAAGTTTGATGCTTTAGCAACACAATCTATTCAAAGTGTAACAATGATTTGTGATTATTGTGCTGGAAACCATCTGAGTCACCAATGTACTATCAGTTTTGAGTCGGTACAGTGTGGCGGTGACTACCCCAACAATTATGCATATCCTAATAATTATCATCATAGTTGGGGGTATCATCCGGATTTTTTATGGAGCCATAATAATCAAGTCCAAATCTTTGCTCCAAGCTAATCATACACTCCAGAATTTCAGGATTCAGCCTATATACATGAAGAAGAAAGGAAACTGAGTTTGGAGGAAGCCTTGGCGAAGTTTATTACAGCTACGGACAAAAGAATGAGTGATCAAGATCAGCTGTTGAACTTAGTGGATTTAAATATAAAAAGCCAAGCCGTGTCGATTCGAAATCTTGAGAACCAGATGGGACAGCTTATCAACGCCTTCAAGGATAGTTATCATTGTGCATGGCCCAATGGCGTGGTTCTCGAGACTGATGGATTGCCCGCGCCAAAGCTACAACCGGACGTGCTAATTGATGATAATTCTGATATGGAGGAGAATAGTGGGGATCAAGAAAATACAGCCGAAGCTGTGAGTTTCGACGATGATGTACCGATTTTGTTAGTGCCCCATGTACCTTTTCCACCAAAGCTCAAAGATCCGGGTAGTTTTGCAAAACCGTGTCCACTTGGTAGTCATGTCCTTGGTAAAGCTCTTCATGACATTAGAACTAGGACTACATTACAACCATGGTGGGATGAGAGAGAGGAGATAGAAGACGAGCCTGTGGTGTTTGACAAGATTCAATGTTCCAATCTAATCACGAACACAACGGAGGAAGCACCTAGCTATTTAACAGTCGTAATTAGGAACCTATCTACAAAATGCAAACTAGGTGACTTTGAAACAATGCCCCCTACTGCAGCAAAACCTTCAAAAGTTACATGGTTATTAATGGATGGAGGGTTCCTCAATTTTTGAATGGGAATTGGATAGGAAGTTGAGAAGTCAGGCTGAGACTATAAAACAAGCGCTTCTTGGGAGGCAACCCAAGTTTAATTTTTAGTTTTAGTTTTTATTTATTTTATTAGGTTTCATAATAGTTAATAAATTTGCTTCTAATGTGTTTACAGGTTATTCGAGTCCAATTCAAGTGCAATGCCTTATTCATTCCGATGTGTCTAGCCTATTCTTCAGACTTAACAGACAAGGAGGAAAATTGATATATTTTCAGGGAAGTCCTTTGCTTTACTTTTTCCTATTTTAGCCATTGAGGACAATGTCTAGCTTAAGTTTGGGGGTGTGGTCTTGTTTTGTGTTATTTATTTTAGTTTATTAAGGTCGTATGTTAGTTAGTATGTTTTTAGGATAGGTGAGCAATGGTTTAATTTGAATTTGATTATGGCCAATGATAAGAAAAAAATGGATTAATTTTTTTTTAACTCTTGTGAAGTTGAGGAATATGTATAGTTTATATTTTGACTTATGAGTTGGGTTTACACTATTTGTGATCTTTTTGAACTTCAAAGCACATATCCATCTGTTTAGCTAGTTGTGTCTTAAGAAAAAAAATGGTTGAATATTTGTGAAAGATATCATTTAAACTCTAGAAATCTTTTTTGAGCTTCATTCAAAGCGAAATTTAGGCATTAACATAAGTTTGGGGGAAATCTTGGGTTATTGAAAATTTTAAAAATTGTGAAACCTTGCTGAGTTAAAATGATGAATCATGTGGTGGGTTGAGATGGAGCGTAAAATGCACTCACCCATAAACACATGCACGAGAAGGAGCGTAAAACGCACTCATGCGAGAGAAAACGAGAGGGAGCGTAAAACGCACTTGTTCAATGAGAAGTGAGATGGAGCGTAAAATGCACTCACTAAAAAAAGGAAAGAAAAATTGTGTTTTGAATTACTTGGGAAGGGTTTAAGTGTGCTTAAATGTATGAAATATCCTTTTGATCATCTAAATTTTATGTTTTGCCTTTATTAGCGGAGATTGATGTGAAAGCAGGTTTTTAGAGTTGATTTGAAAATCTTTTATGAGTATTTGATTATATGATCTAGTGTGAGTTATGGCTGGTTGAACATTTGGATGCACACACACGCACTTAAAAGATCATGAGTAGTTGTGGAACTGATGATTAGGTTGAAATTTTAGGCTTTGCATGTTTTCAGAATTTTTTTTTTTGAGTTAACATTAGAAGAAATCTTTGAGGCTATTATGCAAATTTGTATTGATTCATTGCTCGAGTCGTGTGAGTTGTTATTTAGAATAAGTTGTTATAGTTGTTGTTCTTAGTGTTTGCTTGAGGACAAGCAAAGATTTAAGTTTGGGGGTATTTGATGAGTGGGTTTTACATCTATGAATTGAGTACATTTGGCTTGATAATTTCTGAGTTCTTAAGTATTTTAAGTTAGTATTAGGTATTTATAGTGTTTTTATGTTATTTTGCAGGAAAAAACAAGGAAACGCAATCCGAACATCTTTTGGAGTACAACATGCGAGCAAATGCGAGAAGGGAAGATTGCACGCCTTTTAACATTACAATGGATGCATGTTCTTGGTTTGGAACTTGGATTTTATTGTAGATTTACTTCTTATCTTTCCGGAACATCTTGAATCACCCCAATCGGAGTTCGGATGCGAGAGTTATGACATTTTTATCAACAGAGATCAAGGTTTGGAGTTGTCATTTACATAGCAGTCACTCGAAGCTCGGTTTCAACCATCCTCAAGCCCGAATCTCTCAATACTCAAAGAAGGAAAGTTGTAGATCTCGTCGATAGCTTCGATTTGATAGGTGGCAGGCCCCGTAACTCCTCCCGGATCAAAAGTTATGACCATTTTACCAACAGATGTCCGAGCAGAAAATAGTCGGCCGCGGCCGCGCCGGTTCCAAGTGTATTTTGGGCGCGGCCGCGCTGGTCTGCCGAGCGGAAAACATGATTTCTGGTACTTGGGCGCGGCAGCGGTGCTTCCTAGGCCAAATATGGGCGCGACCGCGCTGCGTCGGGATTTTGAAAAGCTTATTTTTTACCTAAATTGAATGGAACAAGGATTGTAACTTCTAATTGGTTTAGGGCTTTAACTAGAACCTATAAATACATGATGCAAGGCATAGAATAGGAGAGATTTTGCTACTTTTTGCTAACCCTAGTTTGGGAGAAAGAGAGGGAGGCTTGAAGCAATTGAGCAAGCAAGAAGGATTCATCACAAGAGCTGAAGGAGAGACTCAAGGATTGCAATTACAGATTTTATTCTCTTCTCTATCTCTTATTTTGTATTTTTGAATGCTTTATCAATTGTGGATTATGGATTTTAATTCAATTATGAACTAATTTCTTTTTAAGATTACAATGGAACTTATTGCGTAGCTTTTATAGATATGCTTCCTTGTTAATTATTGTTGATTATTATCAGATTGTCTATTATGATTTGTGATTAATTTCTTAATTGTCTGATCAACAATTATCGTGGTAATCTATATGAACTCGAGAGATGGATTATAGATTTAGACCTAATCATAATAGCATGTGATTGTGTTTTCTACATATGATATAATTCATGATTTGTGTTTAGGATAGAGATATACCTATACGCCGCATGTAATTTGAAAGAGAATTTGTGCTTTAAATCCTTTTTAATTATAATTCACATAGAGATATAGTGAATTAGTTAACTAGGGTATTCATCTTAATTATATCTTTTGTGGATTTAAGTTGATTCGTTTATGATACATCGAGAGATGGTTATAAATATTAATGAGTTATTGATTAACAATCTGAAATAATGAATATAATTTAACAGGGAGTGTATTAATTCAAGTGAAACATTAAGGGAAATTGTAATCTTAAGCCTTTTTATCTGAATTCAATTCTTGGTAGTTAGTAATTAGTTAGTTTAGTACTTTATTTTCAAAATTCAAAATCTCTTATTGAATTGTTTAAATAAAATTAATTTGATTAAAAGTTAGTATTTGGTAATTATTATAAAATAATTTTGTGTGGGTTCGACACTCTCTTATCACTTTATTATTTGTTGATCGTGTACACTTGCACGTATTTATTGATTGTTAAATCGACAAACAAGGATCACTTGTATTACTATCACTATAGGAATTCCTATTGACAGGCGAGTAAAACTCCATTAGGTATTCCTTAGCGAGCCACGTTCAGTGAACTTATTCTCCAATAAGCACCTACATACTTGCTTTAGTGTCTCCACACAAATGATTATGAGATCAATTATCCTCTTCTTAAGAGCAAGCAACGTATGTACTAATCTATCCGGATTCACTAATCCCCTTTTTAGTAATCCAACGATTAAGAACAATTTTAGTTTGTGAGCTATCTAGAATTTAGATCTCATTAGTATGATCACCATCATGATTCTAAAAGCATTGCTCAAAACTATGGGTTTATCACATTTAATAAAACAACACTATGTAGATAATATAAAATGCCTTTTAAGAAAATCAATTCTTTTATTAATAAATGAATAAGATTACAAAGTATATGCTACATCATATCAAATATAATTGGCTTGTGTGCATACTACTTTCACTTACATGGTGGATGTTCAAGCATGATGAGTTTAGATTGCTCAGAGTGAAGGAATCGAAGAAAATTATTCGAGATGGAAAACAGGGATCTCGCCCCGGCGAGAACTCCTCTGGATATATTTTCGCCCCGGCCCAGACTGAAGCCACCCCGGCGAAGACCTCTTTGACCATTCTCGGCCCGACGAGGATTCTAGTTCAAATTTTCTCGCCCCGACGAGAACAAGCGAATTTTCCTGACACGTTTTTCGAGGCACGCGGTTTTTGGCAGATTTCTTTCTTTTATTTTAGGGATTTACATATCTTTTAGACTTCTATTGTAATTAGGATATTTATTAGATATGATTTGTTTTCCATATTAATTAGTTAGGTAGAATTTGATTTCCAATTGGATTTCTATTCCTTTTAGGATTTAGGGTTTTTTTTAAGGTTTTATTCTATTAGTATAAATAAAATACATGGGTCATGTAATTCAATCAGATTTTATTCAATACAATTATTTTGTGAGGTTTCTCATCTTTTGGTTCTTTTAGAATTTCTAGATTATTTTGTTAGTTTTCTTAAGATTCAATTATTAACTTATCATACAACAAACCATAGTTGTGTGTGGCGTTATTCTATCGCATCATACAATCATACGAAGATTATCGTTTTCCATTTAAACGAGGGTCAAAGTGTTGTTGGTGTTCCATCCATCACGCATTTCAAATTACTTGATCGACCATTCCAAGGTTTATCGTCTACATTCAGGTGAGGGATTAAGGATTCGAAAGAGTTTCACCTTTATAACTTGCTGAAAACGATCCGGGCGACGACCACCTCACGCAAGCGTGCCGTGGAGTCTATCATTTGGTATCAAAGCTACGTTTTCTAGCTAGTTATTTAGCTTTATTTTTTTCGTGTTGATTATATATTGGAAAAAAAAATCATTAGTCAAAAAAAAAAAATTCGTGAGTTAGAAAAAACATTGTTGGGAAAAATTATTATTGCAATTGCTTGGGTTTCATAAGTTTCGTGAATATTGGGATTATATTGAAAAAATGCTATCACTGGTTCTATTGTTGGAATTTATGAAATTTGAAGACATTAGGGTTTCACTCAAGAGGATCTTATTGGTGATCGTGAAATTTTGGTTGTTATCGTACGTCACACTTGCTATATTTTGTTTTGTGATAAGTTCTTATTGGATTGAAGAGTAAATTGCGAAATTATTTGGTGAATTCAAAAAGAACCTATAAGAGGGAATTAGAGCGGTAAAAGGCAAGAGGGTGAGATCAATTGAGGGTAAAAGCCTATTGAGCGATACACGAGTGTTTTTAGAATTGTGTGTCACATTGTTTGAGCGAAACACATAAGGGAGTGTGTGAGAAAATCTTTATTTATGTACTAACCTTTGTTTTGCAGCAATCATGTATGGATATAATTGTGAAAATAATTATGAGTGGCAAAAGAGATCTTTTCAAGGAAGACGTGATCCTGAAGCTTATTTGAGTTGGGAGGAAAGGAAGGAACGAGAGTTTGGCTATCATAATTATTCCGAGCAGAAGAAGTTCAAACTTGTAGTTCAAGATTTTTCTGATTATGCAGCTACATGGTGGGATGAATTTGTGCGTAGCAGAAAAAGGTATGGAGAGCGTCCGATCGAGACGTGGGAAGAGTTGAGAACTGTGATGAGAAGGCGGTATGCTCCAGGACAACCTAGTAGGAGGAATGCACATTCATCTCCGAAACATGTAGAGCAACCTTTAAGGCGTTCAACTTGTGATAATGAAAAGAAGGTTCGTAGACGCGAAGATTTGCAGTGGAGACAGCGAAGAGAAGCTCCTAGGGTGTATATTGAACCGACATCATTTGAGAACATCATAAGAACATTTAATGAGTTAAAGGATGAGCATTTGAAACCACAACGAGTCACTCTTAAGGCACGAAGAGAGCAAGATCAGCCGCAGGAGGAAGATGTAAGAGAACATGCAGTCCAAGGAGAATTGTTAGGTTCTATTGTACACGATGAAGTCCATGAAGATTTAATAATTGTACAAAAAGATTGTGATCAAAAGCAAGATATTGAACGACAAAAAGAAAGTGAAAAAGAAATTGAAAAAAAGATTGAGAGTGCAAAAGAAAAGTATGAAAAAGAAAATGAAAAGAGAGATGAGAATGAAAAGAATGGAGAGATTGAAAATAAACGAGAGAAAGAAACAGTGGAGAGTAAGAGTGAAAAAAGAGAGGAGAGTGAGTTGGAAAGTGAGTTGTATTTTGAAAAGCCAATGATTGTACATTCGTATAAGATGGCGCTTTTAAATACTAACAAGATTAACTCTTCTTTGTCTAGTTCTGTTTTATCTCTTATACAGGTTATTGATGATATAACCCGAGCTATCATTCCATACCAGTCAGCTTGTAGTATTCCTGAGGTGACGACGGAGTTACCTAGGCAGGTTGGAGAGTTGATGGAGTCCAACTTCATCAAAGCGGGTATCGTGGATGAAGTCATTAGTGCATGTGCTATTCATGAGATCATAGTACCTAAGGAAGATAGAATGCCGAGCTTGTTCGTTGATTTTGAATTGGTAAACAAGTTTCGAAATTACTTTCTTTGCTTAGATAATATGTGTGATAAATTGCATAGTACTTATGTTTTATCTACATTGGAAGATGACCATGTGATGTTTATGCCTAATCAAATTAGCATGAAATATTGTGATGAATGGGAAATTGTGTTAACATGTGGATTGTATAGGTGGATAGTTATCTCTGTTAGATTAACTAATGCATCTAGTATTTTCATGAGTTATTTAAAACATGTTTTGCATGCTTCCATGGATAAATTTGTGTTTGGCTATTTTGAGGGTAAAATCGTCTTTATCATAAACTATGGAGGATATTTGATATTTGTTGAGTTAGTTTATGAGCATGCATTATATTCATGTTGTCAATATTCTTACTATCATTTGGTAAATTCTCATTGTCAAAGTGCATATCTTCGTAGAATTTATTCTAGTGATTATTGTGGGTATTCTCGTTTTCAACATTTGTACTTGCATGAAACTCATTCTAGGATTTTTCATTCACATGTTGAATTAGATTTTGATCAATCTTTACATGACATGTCGTTGATTGATAATGGTAGTAATCATGATTCTTCAGTAGAGAAATCTTCATTGCATGATTTGCTATCATTTGGTAATGTCTTTCCATTAGAGTTATTATCATTGCATGATTTTGAGAATATTGTCATGAATGAGAAAGAATTACTATCATTTGGTATTGAATTGAAAAGTGATTATCATCGGATTGGATTAAGATATGGTTTACATACATGTTTAGTTAAATCATTGGGATTAACTAATGCATTAATTATTTTCATGTTAAATCATATTTTGCATTCTTTCATGGGAAAATTTGCTGATATCTGTGTTGATGATACTTCGACTTTTGATGACACTTGGAATTTTTTTTTGGCATATGTTGAGTTTGATTGTGAGTATCATAAGTATGCTAATGAGTTTTTATCTTGTGGTGTTGGTTTTGATCTTTCAATTCCATTGATGTCGTTATTTGATTTTGCATTGGTTAATGTCAATGGGAAGGGAAAGGTTGAATTTGTTTTGCAGATTTGTGATGGGTTCATACTCATTGAGGAGAAAGGTTTAATTCGATTTGCAAATCAGTTCGAACAATGCGTGGAAAGTCTAAAGGGAAGTGTTTTGCATTTTGTTTTAGTAGACTTTGCATGTGATTTTGAGTTATTTGATTTCTTTGTGATTAAACAAAAGGTACTTGTCGATTTGTTTGGTTTTGTGTTTAATCCAGGAATTCAAGAGCACTTGCGAATGCAACGAGTTGAATTTCAAATTTTGGTATTTGACCCGGGTGCATTGGAATGGAAGTTAGTACGAATAATCGAGACCATAAGGTTTACTTTTGATCCGGGAATTCGTCGTTGGGAGTATTTGCGAATGCACGAGATCATCACGTTGCTTCTAACTTGGTTTGTTTGGGTGTAGGATCAGTTTTGTGGATATATCCTTTTCAAGGGGAGATGCTGGATTTGAGGATAAATCCTTTTGAAGAGGAGGGGAATGATACAATCCTGACTAGGCTCGCATTAAGCATCATCGACTCAACTCAAGCTTCGAGGGGTCAACAAACGAGCTAGAATCTATTTAAGGATGCTTACATTGGAGTTCAATTCATATGAACATCGAGGAGAGGGTCATTCATATGATTTGGGATTGCTAGATACGATCTATGTAGTGAGAGCAAATCAATGCAAGTCAAGCATTCGAGTTCGTGTTCGTTATGTTCGTTTGTATCGTCTAATCATCGACAAAGTTAGATTTCAATTCATGGAGGGATTTGAGTTCTTACATGGTGGATGTTCAAGCATGATGAGTTTAGATTGCTCGGAGCGAAGGAATCGGAGGAGGGGATGTTAGATTTGAGGACAAATCCTTTTCAAGAGGAAGGGAATGATGAGATCCTGACCAGGCTTGCATCAACCAATCAAGAGTCAACTCATGTTCCGAGTGTAAAACAAATGATCGTGAGTGATTGGGCTAAAAACTACTCCAGAATACTTAATTTGAGGCTAAATTCAAGTGAATCGCGAGTAGAGGATAAATTCTATGATTTGAGATCACTAGATACAATATATTTAGTAAGACCCAATCAACACAAAATAAGTCGAGGAGTAATGCACGGAACGATGGATAAGGATTCAAGCTACATGGCAAGATATTTCATTTGGGTTATGATTCTAAACTCTTTAATTTGGTATAAGTTTAGTGGAGGAAGCAAAGGAGGAGCAAAGAATCACGTTCGGGACGTAAAAGGGCAAAATGGTCAAATCTGCCAGAGTAGCGTGCCCCGCGCCGGTTTTGTACTAGCAACAACACGCCTTGCGCTAAGGAGGTTTGAGGGTTTTGCAGGTTAGCACGCCCTGCGCCGCGGCCAGGCCAATTTCAGCGCGCCCCGCGCCAGGGCATCAGAAAGTTTAGCGCGTTTTTCGAGGCAACGCATTTTTTCCAAATTTTCCAAGATTTAGTTCCATGATTATAGAGATTTTTCATATCTTTTAGATTTCTAATGTAATTAGAATATTTATTAGATATGATTTGATTTTCATATTAATTAGTTAGGTAGAATTTGATTTTCAATTGGATTTCTATTCCTTTTAGGATTTAGGGTTTTTTTAGGGTTTATTCTATTAGTATAAATAGAATATATGGGTTATGTATTACACTGGAATCAGAGATTTATTCAATACAATTATTTTAAGATTTCTCATCTTTTGGTTCTTTAACAATTCCTAGATTAATTTCTTAGTTTTCTTGAGATTCAATTATCAACTTATTATACAACAAATCACAGTTGTGTGTGGCGTTATTCTACCGCATCATTCAATCATACAGAGATTATCGTTTGAATTAAACGAGGGTTAAAGTGTTGTTGGTGTTTCATCCTTCATACATTAAAATTGCTTAATCGACTATTCCAAGGTTTATCGTCTATATTCAGGCGAGGGATTAAGGATTCGAACGAGTTCCACATTTATAACTTGCTGAAAACGATCCGGGCGACGACCACCTCAAGCAAGCGTGTCGTGGAGTCTATCAAACTAGAACGAAGTAATAAGACTCCTAATCACCTCTTTCTTTGGCAATTTGAAAGCACTATTGAAACAATAAGAAGGTCACCCTAAATCATGACTTGTGTGAGGAACATCGTTTTGAACGCGGTAGTGATGTGCTAGCTCATTTGGTTGCTAATCAAACTAGAACAAAGTAATAGGACTCCTCTACTCACCTCTTTCTTTGACAATTTGAAGGAACTAATGTGTGACAGCCCCAAATCCAGGTTTCCAAACCTCGAATTCGGTGCTCACGATAATTCGACGACAAACATACTATCTAACTAAATGCGGAATAATAAACATACATTGTTTATCGAATGGAAATAAAGTCTTACAATTCTGGTCCCAAGGTTCTTTAACCTTAACATAAAACGTACCCTTAATACAACAAAAGGTTCACCTAATCAAACAACATTCAATAATAACTAGTACATAGGCACTATCGGGCATCTATTCCTGCACCTTCCCTTTTCCTTTGTCTCCTCTAGACGTTTCTGTCTTAGCTGAAATAAAGATCATGATATAGCAAGGGTAAGCAACTAATTTGCTTAGCAAGTATATACACAAGAGATATATCATGATAGAAGGAAATTTTGCTTTCAATGTTCAACAACAGTATAAGGGTGTGAAGGAACATGAATTAGTAAACAACAGTTGAATATCCGAATAATTGAATGACAATTACTGAGTGGTTTGAAATAACCAAGGACGTTTTCCAAGGTTCTCAGCATGTAAGCTGGACCTCTTAAAAAGTTTTGGTAATCGAGGGGATCAGCCTCTCATACCCCGTGATTTATGCATAAACACTTAATAACCAGCATTGATATCATGCCTTAAACAAGTTTATCCTTTTCTCAGTCAAGAGTTCTTACCACAACAATTTAATAAGAACAACTTTTAAAATACCATTGTCTTAACCAATTTAGACATGCTGGATCTAGCTGATACAAATAGCATAGATCGATCTCATAAACAATTCATACTTGAAAGAACTTTAATTAAATTTACAGTTCAATCATAATAGGATAGGAATTCAATTGCACAATGTGCGAATCTCAATAAATAGTATAGATGTGAAAAATCGACAATAATTATTCACTAACATGCTTCGAAAATAATAACTCGAGTTTGAGTTAGGGAACTTGCAATAATGTAAGAAGTTTAGGGTTAGGAACTTGCCTGTTTGCTCAGCTACAAATAATTCTAGCTTTAACTAATTGGCCTTGAAGAACCTAACATTGATAATTTTGAGCTATCAATTAGTACTGCGTAGTTGTATATCGATACGCTTACTTATGCTATTTATTTAACAATTAAGCAATTCATATAGCACACATAAGTTAATAAACTATCATAAATCCTATAAGACACTTAATTGATTTCTAGGTTGATGGTTTAATTAATTAGTCATGTATCCCTTAAGTGATAAACACTTATTAAACCTCTAAACAATTAATTATAATTGTTCAATTAATTAACATTACTCTTTCTTAAGTCATATTCATTTATTAAACCCTTAAACAATTTATTTTGATTGTTTAATTAATGGGTTATTAACTCTTTCTATTTTATTAACTTTATCTCCATTTAATTACTATTAAATAGTAATTAATTAATTATCTTTAGTTATTAATAATAGTAATTAATAACTAATTACAGTTACTTATTATTTAATTATTAATTAAATAATAATCGAATTATAAATTTTAATTGTCTCTAATTATTATTTAATAATAAATAATAACTAGTTAGGTTTATTCATTATTTAAAGTTAATCAAATAATAAATAATTAATTAGTGAGTAATAATTATCTTTAGTTATTATTTAATAATAAATAATAACTAATTAGGTTTATTTATTATTTAAAGTTAATCAAATAATAAATAATTAATTAGTGAGTAATAATTATCTTTAGTTATTATTTAATAATAAATAATAACTAATTAGGTTTATTTATTATTTAAAGTTAATCAAATAATAAATAATTAATTAGTGAGTAATAATTATATTTAGTTATTATTTAATAATAACTAATTATGTTTATTTATTATTTAATGTTAATCAAATAATAAATAACTAATAAGTGAGTACTAATTATCTTTAGTTATTATTTAATAATAAATAATAACTAATTAGGTTTATTTATATTTTAAAGTTAATCAAATCATAAATAATTAATTTACAATTCTTAATTATTCTTAATCATTATTTAATAATAATTAATCAATTACTTAACTTTATTTATTATTTAAACATAATTAAATAACAAATAGTTAATTTTTTTTCTAATTTTCGTTCTTGATTTCCAGATTTGGGGTCTTTCACCAAAACCTTCATAAAACAAAATCTACAACTTCGATTTACGATCTGTCGATTTTGTTGGATTCGTATCTTCCTGAACTACACTTTTCATTTATCAAACATCAAATTTGGTTATGTCTAGGTCTCGGAAAACAGGCTCAAAGTCAGGGGTCAGCAAGGTTGTTCAATAGTTGGCATGCTTTGGTAATAAATTCATGGTTTGCTCATTTTTCAACATATTTGAGTGATTCAAAAGGGATTTTATCCCTAACCTATGGATCTAGCATATCAAGAAAGAAAATCACAAGATCCCTTTATAGATTTCAAAATGACAAGCATATAACAACCTTTTTCAAACAAAATTTCCGGAAATCTCCTTTACTTCCTTTCTTCTAAATTTTTCCAACATAAACTCACACATATGAACAAGCAAAACATTATATATTCAAGATCTAACCTTATCATAAGGTTCTAGCCATCAAGAACATAAAACTTCAAGGATCTATGTCCAAACACATTAAAATAGCTTAAAGTTTTGGAGTTATACCTTTTTGATTTTCTTCTTCTTCTTTTCCTTCCCAAAATAGGTTGTGAATGGGGATGGCCTAAACAATCAAGACCTTCTTCTTTTCTCCCACAAGATTTGTTCTTGCTTTTTCTTCAAACTCTCTCTCTAACACTCTCTCTATACTTGGTGAATAATGAACCAACCTTACTATCATTGGTGAGGGGTCCTATTTATAGGAAAGTAGAGACCGTGGGCAAAATAGTCATTAACCATGACTAGGCAAGGGCAATTTGGTCAATTCATCAATAGTAGGAAGTTTCCTAGCAACTTTCTCAAGGGTATTTTAGTCCTTTCCCAACCTCTTTCAAGGTTAAAATAGTCTTTTCGCAAAATCTTAATTATCCATTAGTTATTACCCATTCTTCATTGGTTATTAGACATTGGTTATTATCTTGCCATCATTACATTGGTTAAACACAATGGTTATTATCCCGCCATCATTTCATTGGTTATTAACCACTTGGATATACAATGGTTATTGCCCTTACATAATTACCTTGGTTATTAACCACTCTTGGCCATTTTAGTCATTACCCACCAATTCCTACACTTGACTCACCTATGGTTATCTCTTAACCATAGTTATATCATACCTGCCAACACGACTATAGACACATCTTATACATCTCCCACCAATTAACCCAAGCTGGTTTAAATAGAACACAACGTTAACTCATTGAATTAAATTAGATTTAATTAATAAGGACATTCAAAATTCACGGGCATTACATCCCTCTCCCCTTATAAAAATTCCGTCCTCGGAATTGCAAAAATAGGGTTACTCAAATAAGAACGGATAATTCGCCTTCATTTTCTCTTCGAGTTCCCACGTAGCTTCTTCGACTGCGTGATTCCTCCAGAGAACTTTGACGGAATGTATGGTCTTGTTTCTCAGCTTCTGTTCCTTCCTATCGAGAATCTGGACAGGAACCTCCTCGTACGATAAGTCCTTCTCGACTTGAATTGGCTCATAGGAAATAACATGCTTGTAGTCTGGCTTATATGGACGTAACACCGATACATGAAACACGTTGTGAATGTGCTCTCAGGGGGTAATGCTACCTCGTACGCCACTTCGCCTATTCTCCTCAATATTTCGAAAGGTCCTATGAACCTAGGGCTCAGCTTGCCCTTCTTCCCAAAGCGGATCTTCCCTTTCCAGGGAGATACCTTCAAAAATACATAGCTGCCAACTTCAAAGTCTCGCTTCTGACGATGTAAGTCGGCATACTTTTTCTGACGATCCTGGGCCGCTACTAACCGCTGCCTTATTACTTTAATGATTTCCACGGTTTGTTGTACCAATTCTGGTCCCAACAATCTCCGTTCACCAACTTCATCCCAACACAACGGCGTTCGACACTTCCTTCCATATAATGCTTCGTACAGTGGCATACCAATGCTAGCGTGGTAACTATTGTTGTAAGCGAACTCTACCAAGGGCAAATGATCGTCCCAGCTGCCACCTAAGTCCATCACAACTGCCCGGAGCATGTCCTCTAAGGTCTGAATAGTTCGCTCGCTCTGACCATCGGTCTGAGGATGATACGCCGTACTCATTCTCAATTGTGTTCCCAGTCTCTCCTGTAGGCTTCTCCAAAAATTTGACGTGAAGCGCGGATCTTTGTCAGATACAATAGAAACCGGCACCCCATGTCGCGATACTATCTCCTTTACGTAGAGTTTCGCCAACTGCTCCAATTTGTACCCGATCTTGATCGGTAGAAAATGGGCAGACTTGGTCAACCGATCTACGATCACCCAGATGGCGTCTAGACCCTTTTGTGTTATCGGGAGTCCTACCACAAAATCCATAGTGATGTGCTCCCACTTCCACTCGGGAATCTCTAAGGGTTGCAACAATCCGCTCGGCCGTTGGTGCTCTGCCTTGACCCTCTGACAAGTTAAACACCGGCTGACGAATTCCGCAACTTCCCCTTTCAAATGCGGCCACCAATAATGTTGACGAAGATCTTGATACATCTTGGTGCTACCCGGATGTACCGAAAATCTCGTATTATGGGCCTCCTGCAATATTTCTTCCCTTAGGTCTGGTACATAGGGTATCCAGATCCTTCCCTCGAATCTCAGCAGACCCGTGCTGTCAACCTTGAACTTCAACGTTTTTCCTTCCGATAGTTGCTTCTTAATGCCAATGCATTCTTCATCAAATTCTTGAGCCTCCTTTATCTTATCCAGTAGAGTCGGACCCACTGTCACGGTGAACAATTTTTCGTCCGTCTCCATTGGATACTTAACCTCCAGTTCCAGGCGTCCAAAGTCCTTTATCAGCTCTGCCTGAGTTGTAAGCCTCATCAACTTCTCTCTGCCTTTCCTACTCAGGGCATCTGCCACTACATTTGCTTTGCCCGGATGGTACAGAATCTCACAATCGTAATCCTTGATCAATTCTAACCATCGGCGCTGCCTCATATTCAGCTCCTTCTGAGTGAAGATATATTTCAGACTTTTGTGATCTGTATATATCTCGCACTTCTCTCCATATAGGTAGTGCCTCCAAATCTTCAAGGCGAACACTACTGCTGCTAATTCCTGATCATGAGTCGGGTATCCCTTCTCATAGTCCTTCAGCTGGCGTGAAGCGTACGCAATGACCCTGCCGTGCTGCATTAGTACACAACCAAAGCCCTTGTGTGACGCATCACTGTATACTACAAAACCTCCAGTGTCGTCTGGTAATGCCAACACTGGTGCTTGGCTAAGTCTCTTCTTCAACTCCAAGAAACTCTCCTCGCACTTCTCTGTCCAAACAAACTTTACCGTCTTTCTGGTTAGATTGGTCAACGGTGATGCTATCTTCAAGAAATCCTGGATGAATCTCCGATAGTATCCCGCTAACCCTAGGAAACTCCTGATCTCCGTTGGCGTCTTTGGCTGCTCCCAATTGATAATGGCTTCCACCTTTACTGGGTCTACCGAAACACCATTACTGTCAATGACGTGTCCAAGAAACTGCACCCTCTGCAACCAAAATTCACACTTTGAAAACTTCGCGTATAGCTTCTCCCTTCTTAATGCCTCCAAGGTAATCCTTAGATGTTCAGCATGTTCTTCCTCTGACACTGAATACACCAAGATGTCATCGATGAATACTACCACGAACTTGTCCAAATACTGCTTGAACACTCTGTTCATCATATCCATGAATGTCGCTGGTGCATTTGTCAGTCCAAATGACATAACCAGGAACTCGAAATGTCCATAACGAGTTCTGAATGCCGTCTTCGGGATATCCTCCTGCCTCACCCTTAGTTGATGATAGCCCGTCCTTAAATCGATCTTTGAAAAGTATTTCGCTCCCTTGAGTTGATCAAACAGATCATCTATCCTGGGCAGCGGATACCTATTCTTAATCGTAACTTTATTCAACTCACGGTAGTCGATACAAAGCCTTATCGAGCCATCCTTCTTCTTTACGAACAAAACTGGCGCTCCCCATGGTGACACTCTCGGCCTGATATAACCCCTGTCTAATAGTTCCTGCAGTTGAACCATCAGTTCTTTAATCTCTACTGGTGCCATTCGGTAAGGCGCCTTAGATATCGGTGTCGTCCCGGGTACCAAGTCGATTGCAAATTCTATCTCTCTATCCGGCGGCAGTCCCGGAAGTTCATCTGGGAAGACATCAGCGAATTCCCTTACAACGGGTATCTGACTCAGTTCACCCTCGACCCGTCGAGTATCTACCACGTGAGCCAAATAACCTATACAACCCTTCTTAAGCAATCTCTTCGCTTGCATCATCGTCAGACAACAAGATTGTCTCGGCGATTTACTACCATAGAACACCACCTTCGACTTACCCGGAGTCTGCAGGTGTATGCACTTTTTCTTACAGTCAATGACCGCCCCGTGGCTCGCTAACCAATCCATCCCAAGGATTACATCGAATTCTCCAAGACGAATCGGCAACAAGTCCACGTTAAGCTTAAACCCTCTCACATCAGCACAACAATTCTTATAAATGTAGTTCACGGGGATAATCTCTTTGTTTGCTACTTCTACATTCATCGGGTGTTCTAACAGTTCATTAGGTAAATTAAGTCTTTGAGCAAATTCATCAGAAACAAAAGAACATGAAGCTCCCGAATCAAATAGCACATAGGCATCTATGTTGTTGATTGGAATAATACCTGACACCACCTCCCTGGATGCCACGGCATCTTGCACTGTCATGTTGAAGGTCCTTGTTGTTGGCTTATTTGGCTGGGCTGGTCCTCCACTGGTTGCTCTCGAGTTGTTACCCCTATTGCCATTTCCGCCATCCATGTTTCTCTTTCGGGGACATTCCTTGCTCCGATGTCCTATCTCTCCGCAATTGAAACAACCTCCCTTCTTCGCCTTAGGACAATTGGGCGAGATATGCCCTTCTTGTCCACAGGTATAACAGACCATCTTCCCCTTCATACACTCTCCCGAGTGACCCTTTCCGCAATTCCCACATACCGGCCTTTTCTGTTGTATGCTCCCTTGCTGGATTTCAGAATTGCTACCCCCACTGCTCCATTAACGCTTCCTACTGTTGCTGCCACCACCGCTAACATTTACATTTCCTCCTTCTACCTTCTTTTTGTTCCTTTCCCGATTATATTTCGAAACCGCTTCACTCCCACCTTCAGCAATGAGAGCTTTCTCCAACAAGGTTGAGAACGATGTAATTTGCAAAACCGCTACCTTGCTGTAGATCCACGGCTTTAATCCATTCTCGAATCTCCTGGCCTTCCTCACCTCAGTATCCACCTGATGTGGGGCGAATCTAGCCAATTCATTGAATTTTGCAGCGTACTCCGACACTGACAAATTTTCTTGCTTCAATTCTAGAAACTTGATCTCCATTTTTGCCTGTGTACTCTCAGGAAAGTAATTCTCGAAAAACAACGTCTTGAAAGCTTCCCACGCCACGACTCCAGTTCCAGCTTTGTTCTGATTGGCTTCCCACCAAAAGTTAGCCTCACCTTTCATTAAGTAAGTAGCAAAAACTGTCTTCTGCTCCTCAGCGACTCTAGCGATGACAAAGGCCTTTTCAATCTCCTTTATCCATGACTGGGCCTCTATCGGGTTCGCTGTTCCTCTAAACTCCGGAGGCCCTACTGCCTTGAAGTCTTTAAAATTGGCTAAGTGGTTGCCCGTCTGGTTTCTTGCGGTAGTCGTTTGATTCCGCAGAGCTTCCGCCATCATGTTGATAAAATCTTGCATTGGGTTTGGTGGAGTTCCCTCTACATTGTTAACTGACTCTTCATTCCCTTGGTTTCGTAGGATTCGTCTGGGCGGCATTATCTATTTAAGCAAACCCTAACACGTTACTCGGGCTTTCTTAAAACATAAGTATTTAGCATGTAATATAATAATCACATGACTCTTGTGTGGATGTTTTAGATTACCCAACCTCGGAAATTCTGCTTTTCCGATTAGTGATTTAAGTTACTAAGATACCGATTCAGTCTCATTGAATTAACATAATCATTGCATAAATGGTATATCAAGTAAAATTCTCAAGCACATACCATAATAATGCATCTATATTCATATACCGACTTAAGCGTCTTACACGTTTATCACAGGCATATTGTCATAATTGCTACTATCCCATTTAATATAACAAAAGGTGGGATTCACTTAAACCATTCTTTCCTACCTACATAGTTGGGAAGTACATCCTACATACGAATTACCCCGCACCTTGCTGAGGTTAATACAAACTCTAGTAATTCAAATGATAGTACCAATAACATTGCTCAAGGCATAACCACCTACTTTTACTATCCTCTAAGGGACACAAGGTGAATACAACTCAACGCTTGCCCTTGCTACTAGAGGACAGATCCATCCATCTGGCGTCGAACTGCATCCAGACGATGTCTAAGGCTCGCTCCAATTCAACTATCTTCGCATCCTTAGCCTTTACCTCATCCTTCAATTGTCCTAACTGCAGCTCCCTTAGCAGCAGCCTCCCTCGCAACTCGGCTAACTCAGCCTGGGCCTGGTAAGCAGCGTCCTTGTACTGCTGTTCAGAAATCTGGTGGATGTGGTTCTGCGCCTCTAATTGTTCAGCCTTTACCTCTAGCTCGGCGTTCCTTGCCAGCAAATCTCCTATCACATCAGGCTCTATGGGCTCCTGGGTCAACTGGACAGCTATCTTGACTCTCGTTCGACATCCTACAAACATCGCACAATAAATCCATATTAGTACCACAATAAAATATATTCATTGATGAAATGAAATGATATTTTATTCGGTACGACTAGAACTCTATGAATCTCCCCGACCCATCACCTTCATACTCTATGTGAGTTTTCTACTAAGGTTATATTCTAGGTTTCTTGTTCCTAACGTTTATAACCTACAGCTCTGATACCAACCTGTGACAGCCCCAAATCCAGGTTTCCAAACCTCGAATTCGGTGCTCACGATAATTCGACGACAAACATACTATCTAACTAAATGCGGAATAATAAACATACATTGTTTATCGAATGGAAATAAAGTCTTACAATTCTGGTCCCAAGGTTCTTTAACCTTAACATAAAACGTACCCTTAATACAACAAAAGGTTCACCTAATCAAATAACATTCAATAATAACTAGTACATAGGCACTATCGGGCATCTATTCCTGCACCTTCCCTTTTCCTTTGTCTCCTCTAGACGTTTCTGTCTTAGCTGAAATAAAGATCATGATATAGCAAGGGTAAGCAACTAATTTGCTTAGCAAGTATATACACAAGAGATATATCATGATAGAAGGAAATTTTTCTTTCAATGTTCAACAACAGTATAAGGGTGTGAAGGAACATGAATTAGTAAACAACAGTTGAATATCCGAATAATTGAATGACAATTACTGAGTGGTTTGAAATAACCAAGGACGTTTTCCAAGGTTCTCAGCATGTAAGCTGGACCTCTTAAAAAGTTTTGGTAATCGAGGGGATCAGCCTCTCATACCCCGTGATTTATGCATAAACACTTAATAACCAGCATTGATATCATGCCTTAAACAAGTTTATCCTTTTCTCAGCCAAGAGTTCTTACCACAACAATTTAATAAGAACAGCTTTTAAAATACCATTGTCTTAACCAATTTAGACATGCTGGATCTAGCTGATACAAATAGCATAGATCGATCTCATAAACAATTCATACTTGAAAGAACTTTAATTAAATTTACAGTTCAATCATAATAGGATAGGAATTCAATTGCACAATGTGCGAATCTCAATAAATAGTATAGATGTGAATAATTGACAATAATTATTCACTAACATGCTTCGAAAATAATAACTCGAGTTTGAGTTAGGGAACTTGCAATAATGTAAGAAGTTTAGGGTTAGGAACTTGCCTGTTTGCTCAGCTACAAATAATTCTAGCTTTAACTAATTGGCCTTGAAGAACCTAACATTGATAATTTTGAGCTATCAATTAGTACTGCGTAGTTGTATATCGATACGCTTACTTATGCTATTTATTTAACAATTAAGCAATTCATATAGCACACATAAGTTAATAAACTATCATAAATCCTATAAGACACTTAATTGATTTCTAGGTTGATGGTTTAATTAATTAGTCATGTATCCCTTAAGTGATAAACACTTATTAAACCTCTAAACAATTAATTATAATTGTTCAATTAATTAACATTACTCTTTCTTAAGTCATATTCATTTATTAAACCCTTAAACAATTTATTTTGATTGTTTAATTAATGGGTTATTAACTCTTTCTATTTTATTAACTTTATCTCCATTTAATTACTATTAAATAGTAATTAATTAATTATCTTTAGTTATTAATAATAGTAATTAATAACTAATTACAGTTACTTATTATTTAATTATTAATTAAATAATAATCGAATTTATAAATTTTAATTGTCTCTAATTATTATTTAATAATAAATAATAACTAGTTAGGTTTATTCATTATTTAAAGTTAATCAAATAATAAATAATTAATTAGTGAGTAATAATTATCTTTAGTTATTATTTAATAATAAATAATAACTAATTAGGTTTATTTATTATTTAAAGTTAATCAAATAATAAATAATTAATTAGTGAGTAATAATTATCTTTAGTTATTATTTAATAATAAATAATAACTAATTAGGTTTATTTATTATTTAAAGTTAATCAAATAATAAATAATTAATTAGTGAGTAATAATTATCTTTAGTTATTATTTAATAATAACTAATTATGTTTATTTATTATTTAATGTTAATCAAATAATAAATAACTAATAAGTGAGTACTAATTATCTTTAGTTATTATTTAATAATAAATAATAACTAATTAGGTTTATTTATATTTTAAAGTTAATCAAATCATAAATAATTAATTTACAATTCTTAATTATTCTTAATCATTATTTAATAATAATTAATCAATTACTTAACTTTATTTATTATTTAAACATAATTAAATAACAAATAGTTAATTTTTTTTCTAATTTTCGTTCTTGATTTCCAGATTTGGGGTCTTTCACCAAAACCTTCATAAAACAAAATCTACAACTTCGATTTACGATCTGTCGATTTTGTTGGATTCGTATCTTCCTGAACTACACTTTTCATTTATCAAACATCAAATTTGGTTATGTCTAGGTCTCGGAAAACAGGCTCAAAGTCAGGGGTCAGCAAGGTTGTTCAATAGTTGGCATGCTTTGGTAATAAATTCATGGTTTGCTCATTTTTCAACATATTTGAGTGATTCAAAAGGGATTTTTATCCCTAACCTATGGATCTAGCATATCAAGAAAGAAAATCACAAGATCCCTTTATAGATTTCAAAATGACAAGCATATAACAACCTTTTTCAAACAAAATTTCCGGAAATCTCCTTTACTTCCTTTCTTCTAAATTTTTCCAACATAAACTCACACATATGAACAAGCAAAACATTATATATTCAAGATCTAACCTTATCATAAGGTTCTAGCCATCAAGAACATAAAACTTCAAGGATCTATGTCCAAACACATTAAAATAGCTTAAAGTTTGGAGTTATACCTTTTTGATTTCTTCTTCTTCTTTTCCTTCCCAAAATAGGTTGTGAATGGGGATGGCCTAAACAATCAAGACCTTCTTCTTTCTCCCACAAGATTTGTTCTTGCTTTTTCTTCAAACTCTCTCTCTAACACTCTCTCTATACTTGGTGAATAATGAACCAACCTTACTATCATTGGTGAGGGGTCCTATTTATAGGAAAGTAGAGACCGTGGGCAAAATAGTCATTAACCATGACTAGGCAAGGGCAATTTGGTCAATTCATCAATAGTAGGAAGTTTCCTAGCAACTTTCTCAAGGGTATTTTAGTCCTTTCCCAACCTCTTTCAAGGTTAAAATAGTCTTTTCGCAAAATCTTAATTATCCATTAGTTATTACCCATTCTTCATTGGTTATTAGACATTGGTTATTATCTTGCCATCATTACATTGGTTAAACACAATGGTTATTATCCCGCCATCATTTCATTGGTTATTAACCACTTGGATATACAATGGTTATTGCCCTTACATAATTACCTTGGTTATTAACCACTCTTGGCCATTTTAGTCATTACCCACCAATTCCTACACTTGACTCACCTATGGTTATCTCTTAACCATAGTTATATCATACCTGCCAACACGACTATAGACACATCTTATACATCTCCCACCAATTAACCCAAGCTGGTTTAAATAGAACACAACGTTAACTCATTGAATTAAATTAGATTTAATTAATAAGGACATTCAAAATTCACGGGCATTACATAATGAAACAAAAAGAAAGTCTTCCCGAATCAAGACTTGTGTGAGATGTACGCATCGTTTTGATAGCGATAGTGTTGGGATTGTTTCTTTTGAAGCTAATCAAACTAGAAGGAAATAATAGGACTCCTAATCACCTCTTTCTTTGACCATTTCAAGGAACTATTGAAACAATAAGAAGGTCTTCCCAAATCAAGACTTGTGTTAGATGTACGCATCGTTTTGAGAGCGATAGTGTTGGGGTTGCTCCTTTTGATGCTAATCAAACTAGAACGAAGTAATAGGACTCCTCTACTCACCTCTTTCTTTGACAATTTGAAGGAACTAATGGAACAAAAAGAAGGTCTTCCCAAATCAGGACTTGTGTGAGATGTACGCATCGTTTTGATAGCGATAGTGTTGGGATTGCTCCTTTTAATGCTAATCAATAGAACGAAGTAATAGGACTCCTAATCAACTCTTTCTTTGACAATTTGAATGAACTAATGAATCAATAATAAGGTCTTCATAAATCATAACTTATGTGAAATGTACACATCATTTTGAACGTGATAGTGATGTGATTTCTCCTTTGGATGCTAATCAAACTAGAACGAAGTAATAAGACTCCTCTACTAACCTCTTTCATTGACAATTTCAAGGAGCTAATAAACAATAAGAAGGTCTCCCTAAATCATGACTTGTGTGAAATGTAAACACCATTTTGAATACGATAGTGATGTGATTGCTCCTTTTGATGCCAATCCAACTAGAACGAAGTAATAAGACTCCTAATCACCTCTTTCATTGGCAATTTGAAAGAACTATTGAAACAATAAGAAGGTCACCCTAAATAATGGCTTGTGTGAGATGTACACATCGTTTTGAACGCGATAGTGATGTGATTGCTCCTTTTGATGCAAATCAAACTAGAACGAAGTAATAGGACTCCTCTTCTCACCTCTTTCTTTGACAATTTGAAGGAACTAATGAAACAAAAAGAAGGTCTTCTCGAATCAAGACTTGTGTGAGATGTACGCATCGTTTTGATAGCGATAGTGTTGGGATTGCTTCTTTTGAAGCTAATCAAACTAGAAGGAAGTAATAGGACTGCTAATCACCTTTTTCTTTGAGTATTTCAAGGATCTATTGAAACAATAAGAAGGTCTCCCCAAATCAAGACTTGTGTTAGATGTACGCATCATTTTGAGAGCGATAGTGTTGGGATTGCTCCTTTTGATGCTAATCAAACTAGAACGAAGTAATAGGACTCCTCTACTCACCTCTTTCTTTGACAATTTGAAGGAACTAATGGAACAAAAAGAAGGTCTTCCCAAATTAAGATTTGTGTGAGATGTATGCATCGTTTTGATAGCGATAGTGTTGGGATTGCTCCTTTTAATGCTAATCAATAGAACGAAGTAATAGGACTCCTAATCACCTCTTTTTTTGAACATTTGAAGGAATTAATGAAACAATAAAAAGGTCTCCCTAAATCATTACTTGTGTGAAATGTACACATCATTTTGAATGCGATAGTGATATGATTGCTCTTTTTGATGCCAATCAATTTAGAATGAAATAATATGACTCATAATCACCTCTTTCTTTGGCTATTTGAAAGAACTATTGAAACAATAAGAAGGTCACCATAAATCATGACTTGTGTGAGATGTAGATATCGTTTTGAACGCGATAGTGATGAAATTTCTCGGTTTTGATGCTAATCAAACTAGAATGAAGTAATAGAACTCCTAATCACCTCTTTCTTTGGCAATTTGAAGTAACTAATGAAACAATAAGAAGGTCTCCCTAAATCATGACTTGTGTGAAATGTGTTAGGTTTGTATATAGCGCGAACATGCAATCTGATTACATAAATAGTGCGTAAGCGCGATAAAACGGATTTTAAAATTTTTATACAAACCATCACCATGATCGATCAATGTGCTCAATTAACGATATAAACAAAAGAGAAAGAGAATAAGAATTATACTCTCGTAGAACAAAGCTTCCTCGGGTACAAGTTCAACTCCTAGTCCTTCGTGTTCTCCTCGAATTCAACGGTGTGATTCCTTCCTTTGATCAACGTTAGCCACCCAAGTGTTTGGCCTCTAGAGGTGATCCACCAAGGAAGAACAAGTATTCAAGAAGTTGGGTGTTTTGCAAAAACCCTAGTTTCTATCTCTATAGAAATTACAAGTACTCTCCACAAATCTTATGCAAGAGTGTATAACCCTAATCTATGATAAGACTCTTCTTATTTATAGATTTAGGAATAACCCTTCCCTAAACTATTTAGGATTTAGGGTTTATATTCTAATTAAACTCCTTTAATTAATTATGCTCCTAATCCAATTAGGAATTCGTGAGAGAGTACTTCTATTAATTAATTCACAATCCCTATTAGGAAATAAATAATAGTTCTATTAATTAATTCTCAATCCCTATTATGAATTAAATAATAGTAATAGTAATAATAATAATAAAACTCCTCTTATTAATTTATATTTAATATTTCCAAAATATTAAATAATAAATATTAAGCTATTTAATTTATTCTATCTCCATAGACTAAATTAAATACACTGAACTTATTATTACAATTATGCCATTTACTTGTTAAATAAATATTTTCCTTTTTGCGGTGTGACCCTTTAGGTTCTCCATATTAAACCGGTTTTGAATAAATCAATTAGAACAATTCTAATCTTATTTAAATAAATAAATTAAACTATTTAATTCATTTAAATAAATAATATTTATTCTACAATAAGGGTAAGCCCCCTTAGCGATCAACGACTTTCCAGATAATATAGATTTCAACATTAATCACAAAAGAACCTTTGAGTAGATAGTTACCGTACAATTCAATCCTTCTACCATACAATGTCCCAATTAAATATAAGACATGGATTTACTGTCAAGTCTTATTTTATTTAATTATATGCATTTCGATTCCCAAATGCACAACTCTAAATAATGCAAATTAGAAACTCCTTTCTAATTTCATTCTGCCTTGGCCAAGGACTACTGAGTTGTCATTTATCGAATCACATAGGACATTCACATCTTTTACTAGACGTGGTAGATTCTTTGTTGATCATTCACCTATCTCCATGTACAACTTATTATACCCAATCATACCCTTTGATATACCCCAAAGGTCTTAAGGGACATGTCAAAGTATATAACTCATCATACACAAGATACTATGATGATCTCAAGTCCAAGGATCACTTGTACTACTATCACTAGAGGAATTCCTATTGACAGGCGAGTAAAACTCCATTAGGTATTCCTTAGCGAGCCACGTTCAGTGAACTTATTCTCTAATAAGCACCTACATACTTTCTTTAGTGTCTCCACACAAATGATTATGAGATCAATCATCCTCTTCCTAAGAGCAAGCAACGTATGTACTAATCTATCCGGATTCACTAATCCCCAATTTAGTAATCCAATGATTAGGAACAATTTTAGTTTGTGAGCTATCTAGAATTTAGATCTCATTAGCATGATCACCATCATGATTCTAAAAGCATTGCTCAAAACTATGGGTTTATCACATTTAATATAACATTATTATGTAGATAATATAAAATGCCTTTTAAGAAAATCAATTCTTTTATTAATAAATGAATAAGATTACAAAGTATATGCTACATCATATCAAATATGATTGGCTTGTGTGCATACTACTTTCAAAATGTACACATCATTTTGAACGTGATAGTGATGTGATTGCTCCTTTTGATGCTAATCAAACTAGAAGGAAGTAATAGGACTCCTAATAACCTCTTTCTTTGACTATTTGAAGGAACTATTGAAACAATAATAAGGTCTCCCTAAATCATGACTTGTGCGAGATGTACACATCTTTTTGAATGTGATAGTGATGGGATTGCTCCTTTTGATGTTAATCAAACTAGAAGCAAGTAATATGACTCCTAGTCAACTCTTTCTTTGACTATTTGAATGAACTATTGAAACAATAATAAGGTATTCCCGAATCAAGACTTGTGTGAGATGTACGCATCGTTTTGAATGCGATAGTGTTGGGATTGCTTGTTTTGATGCAAATCAAACTAGAAGGAAGTAATAGGACTCCTAATCACCTCTTTCTTTGACTATTTGAAGGAATTATTGAAACAATAAGAAGGTCTCCCTAAATCATGACTTGTGTGAGATGTACACATCGTTTTGAACGCGATAGTGATGTGATTGCTCCTTTTGATGCTAATCATCCTAGAACGAAGTAATAGGACTCCTCTACTTACCTCTTTATTTGACAATTTGAAGAAACTAATGAAACAAAAAGAAGGTCTCCCCGAATCAAGAATTGTGTGAGATGTACGCATCGTTTTTAGAGCAATAGTGATGGGATTGCTCCTTTTGATGCTAATCAAACTAGAACGAAGTAATAGAACTCCTCTACTCACCCCTTTTCTTTTACAATTTGAAGGAAATAATAAAACAAAAAGAAGGTCTTCCCGAATCAAGACTTGTGTGAGATGTACGCATCGTTTTAAAAGCGATAATGTTGGGGTTGCTCGTTTTGATGCTAATCAAACTAGAACGAAGTAATAGGACTCCTCTACTCACCTCTTCCTTCTGATTGCTCATGGATTTGGAAAAAGGTCTTGAAACTTAGGCGGATTGCTATGGGGCACATTAATTACTGTATTGGGGATGGCTCTCTCACTAGTTTGTGGTTTGACCCATGGATTAATCATAACCCTATTACCCAGACTGCCAGGGACTTGCTTGTTGTTAATTCTGGGTTGGGATCCAATGCTTCTGTTGCTGCCATATTGGGGACCGCGGGTTGGAATCTTCCATCTTCTAACCATACTTATGTTATCAATTTTCGGTCCTCATTTGATTACTCCATGAACTATAATTTATCTAAGCAGGATCACTTGCTTTGGGACTCCTATTCTGAGGTTTCTATTGGGATAATTTGGAAGTCTATTAGACGAAGAGGGCAGGAAGTTAACTGGGGAGGTATTGTTTGGCATAATTTCTCTGTCCCCAGATTCTCTTGCAGCTTGTGGTTGGCTTTTCACAAAGGGTTCAAGACCAAGGATGTTCTTCTTCGATATGGTATCGACACACCGGCTTCTTGTCAATTCTGCAATCACTCTAAGAGCTTCACTCATCTCTTTTTTCACTATAATTATGCTTTTTGTGTGCTATTTTATGTTATGCGATATTGTGGCTGGAGGGGTCTCCAACGTGATTGGGCTCATATCATTGATTTTGTTAACTATTCCAGGCACTCTAAATTTAAGATGCTCATTTTATCCCTAGGAATTTCGGCTGTTGTGTATTACATATGGAGAGAAAGGAACTCAAGATTGCATGCCAAATCTTCAAAAGCTTCCGACTGCCTAGGCCGTGAAATTGTTCATATTTTAAAGTGTAAACTCCATAGTATTAATTGGTTTAGGAAATTTGCTGTTAGACATAACTATGGTCATCTACAATTGAATGTCTTAGTATAGATTCCCATCATTGGGCATGTCCTCTGATGGATTTGCTATACTTGATCTGGGGTCTGCCCCTATCCTTTTTGTATTATGTTTTTCTTCTTTAATACATATTTTAATTTAGCAAAACAAAAACTAATGAAAAAAAAAGAAGGTCTTCCCGAATCAAGACTTGTGTGAGATGTACGGATCGTTTTGATAGCGATAGTGTTGGGATTGCTCCGTTTGATGCTAATCAAATTAGAACGAAGTAATAGGACTCCTAATCACCTCTTTCTTTGACAATTTGAAGGAACTAATGAAACAATAAGAAGGTCTCCCTAAATCATGACTTGTGTAAAATGTACACATCATTTTGAATGCGATAGTGATGTGATTGCTCCTTTTAATGCCAATCAAGCTCGAACGAAGTAATAAGACTCCTAATCACCTCTTTCTTTGGCTATTTGAAATAACTATTGAAACAATAAGAAGGTCACCCTAAATCATGACTTGTGTGAGATGTACATATCGTTTTGAACGCGATAGTGATGAAATTGCTCGTTGTGATGGTAATCAAACTAGAACGAAGTAATAGGACTCCTAATCACCTCTTTCTTTGGCAATTTGAAGTAACTAATGAAACAGTAAAAGGTCTCCCTAAATCATGACTTGTGTGAAATGTACACATCATTTTGAACGCGATAGTGATGTGATTGCTCCTTTTGATGCTAATCAAACTATAAGGAAGTAATAGGACTCCTAATCACCTCTTTCTTTGACTATTTGAAGGAATTATTGAAACAATAATAAGGTCTCCCTAAATAATGACTTGTGCGAGATGTACACATCGTTTTGAATGTGATAGTGATGGGATTTCTCCTTTTTATGCTAATCAAACTAGAACGAAGTAATAGGACTCCTCTACTCACTTCTTCATTTGACAATTTGAAGGAACTAATGAAACAAAAAGATACGCATGACAGTTCTTCCTGAATCAAGACTTGTATAAAATGTACGCATCGTTTTGATAGCGATAGTGATTGGATTTGATAGATTCCACGGCACGCTTGCGTGAGGTGGTCGTCGTCCGGATCGTTTCTAGTAAGCAACTTGGATGGTACTCCATCGATATCTTAACCCAACATCTATTTGGAGACGAGAATCTTGATAAATTCGATCAAGTAATTGAATTCACGTAGAATGGAACACCAATAACACTTAGACCCTCGTTTCGATGGAAAACGATAATCTCCGTATGATTGTATGATGCGATAGAATAACGCCACACACAACTATGGTTTGTTGTATGATAAGTTAATTATGAATCTCAAAAGAAAAACTAAGAAAAATACTTAGAAATCTTTCAAAGAACCAAAAGTAGAGAATAACTCTCAAGTATGAATAAACTCAGAATATTGTTGTTGATCATCCAATTACAATAACCATGTAACCTATTTATACTAGTAGAAATAAACCCTAATTACAAAAGGAATTGAAATACTAGTAAATAACTAATTAAAAAGTAATTTCCATCTAACAAACATCCTAGTCAACTTAGAATTATGATAGATATGATAAATCCCTAAAAATAAGGAATGAAATTTGATAAAATCTTCAAAAACGTGTTCCTCAGATTCTGTGCCGCGTGACCGGCGCGGGGCGCGCTAGAAAATGTAAAGGAATGGCGCGGGGCACGCCAGACATGCAGAAGCTCAAACCAGCATGGTGCGGGGCGCGCTAAAACGGCGCGGGGCGCGCTGCCTTCTGTAGGACCAGCGCGGGGCGCGTTGTATCAAGCTCAAAACTGGCGCAGGGCGCGCTAGGCTAGAACTTTTGGCTTTCTTGGCTAATCCCCGATTCTTGGCCTGGAATACACATTTGTATCATATTCACAAGCTTAGACTCCAAAACCTTAATCCTGGAATCTTCATCCTTCCAAGCTTCTTGAATCAATCCGTTAATCCCCTCCTTGAAGCGTTTAGCCCGAGCTCTCGTCACTGGTCTAACTGGAACTTACACCGAATTCGCTCCATAGCTCTCATCCATGTCCAAGCTAGGCATGTCCTCATCAGGATTGCTTCTTTTGATGCTAACCAAACTAGAACGAAGTAATAGGACTCCTAATCACCTCTTTCTTTGACAATTTGAATGAACTAATGAAACAATAATAAGGTCTCCCTAAATCATGACTTGTGTGAAATGTACACATCATTTTGAACGCGATAGTGATGTGATTGCTCCTTTGGAAGCTAATCAAACTAGAACGAAGTTATAGGACTCCTCTACTCACCTCTTTCTTTGACAATTTGAAGGAACTAATGAAACAAAAAGAAGGTCTTTCCTAATCAAGACTTGTGTGCGATGTACGCATCGTTTTGATAGCAATAGTGTTGGGATTGCTCCTTTTGATGCTAATCAAACTAGAATGAACTAATAGGACTCCTAATCACCTCTTTGTTTGACAATTTGAAGGAACTAATGAAACAATAAAAAGGTCTCTTTAAATCATGATTTGTGTGAAATGTACACATCATTTTGAACGCGATAGTGACGTGATTGTTCTTTTTGATGCTAATCAAACTAGAATGAAATAATAAAACTCCTAATCACCTCTTTCTTTGACTATTTGAAAGAACTATTGAAACAATAAGAAGGTCACCCTAACCGTGATAGTTCTCGCAGTGGTTTAAATGATGCCCCGGGGCGAACCGTAAACTCGGACGTCCGATGATCGAATCCCACCTGCAACAAATGTTAGCCACTGCTTGTAACAAATATAAGGTAAAACAGGGGGCATTGTGATGCCCCCAAATCCGGGCCACCTGAGCCACGGACCTGGTTCGTCACTATCTAACACAAGAATTATACAATCGATAACTTATAGCGGAATAAAGGAATATTTACATTGGTATAACATAAATAACCCTATCCCAAGTCTCGAAACCAAGGCTACAACAAAACATAACATAATACATAAAGGTAAATATGCCTTAATACACGACGCCAATAATAAGTTTTAATACAAACGGTAATTCTAGAACAACAAATTACAACTACTCTGTAGCTTTCCCCTTTCCCTTATCTTTTTCTGAGCTCTCGCCACGTGCCGCACTAACTGAAATGTTTTTAAGGAAAGCAAGAGGTGAGCAACAAATTTGCCCCGTAAGTATAATAGCAATGAATAATCACATGAATAACTTTATAGCTCACAAGAGTAAAAATTTATCTGAGTCAAGGAAATAAACAACTTCTTTTTATCACCATTATAGTGGTCGCTATGGACCGAAGGATTTCTGAAGTATCCAAGGATTTCAAAGTTTCTTGGAGAAGGGAACTATTCAATACTGAGGGTGCACCAAGGCACAGAACTCTATTCTAGAATTACTGGAAATTCATCCGATAATCCACAAACTGGTACAATAGGTGATCAGCCTAAAATACCTGGCGTTACGCATAAGCCTTACATTTTCCATTTACGCGCGTGTCGGTTCCCCGACGTTTACACAATTTCCCCTGCTATGAGGGTTGTTCTTCTCAGCTTTACATGGGAGTCCAGACCAAAACAATTTGATCGGACAGTTTTACTTAACAACAATAATAGTTGGAGGACTTAACCTCACTTCAATAAACAAATCAATAAGTGTCTAGCTGGAACAATTAGCCTTGACATAGCTTTCAAACAGTTTATGGAATACAGAACTTTAAGGTTCAACAACATGCCTAATAGCATCAATAATATCTTGAATGAATAACAATTCAAAATCTTTGGAATCACACAATATATAACATTGCATGAAATGGGCTTTCATTGCAATACTTGAATAAAATTATGAATACTAGCATACTGATAGACTCCATGACACGCTTACGTGAGGTGGTCGTCGCCCGGATCGTTTCTAGCAAGTTATGAAGGTGGAACTCGTTCAAATCCTTAATCCCTCGCCTGAATATAGACGATAAACCTTGGAATAGTCGATCAAGCAATTTGAATGTATGAATGATGAAACACCAACAACACTTTGACCCTTGTTTAATTCAAACGATAATCTCCGTATGATTGTATGATGCGATAGAATAACGCCACACACAACTGTGATTTGTTGTATGATAAGTTGATAATTGACTCTCAAGAAAACTAAGAAAATAGTCTAGGAATTCTTAAAGAACCAAAAGATGAGAAGAATCTCACAATAATTTCATTAATCAAAAGTAATCTAAATTAATTACACAACCCATGTATTCTATTTATACTAATAGAATAAACCCTAAAAAACCCTAAATCCTAAAAGGAATAGAAATCCAATTGGAAATCAAATTCTTCCTAACTAATTAATATGGAAATCAAATCATATCTAATAAATATCCTAATTACATTAGAAATCTAAAAGATATGAAAAATCTCTATAATCATGGACTTAAATCTTGAAAAATCTGGGAAAACGCGTTGCCTCGAAAAACGCGCTGAACTTTCTGACGCCCTGGCGCGGGGCGCGATGGAATTGGCTTTGCTGCGGCGCGGGCCGCGCTACACCTGCAGAAACCCTCAAACCTCCTTAGCGCGGGGCGCACTGTCGCTAGTACAAAACCGGCGCGGGCCGCGCTGCTATGGCAGATTTGACCATTTTGCCCCTTTACGTCCCGAACGTGATTCTTTGCTCCTCTATTGCTTCCTCTACCAAACTTATACCAAATTAAAGAGCTTAGAATCATATCCCAAATGGAATATCTTGCCATGTAGCTTGAAATCCTTCTCCATTGTTCCATGCATTGCTCCTCGACTTGTCTTGTGTTGAGTGGGTCTTACTAAATAGATGGTATCTAGCAATCCCAAATCACATAGTTTATCCTCCTCTCGTGATTCTCTTGAATTGAGCTTTATTATCAACTTCCTTGAACAGATTTCAGCCCAATTACTAGCGATCAACAGATGAATCCTTGAAGCTCGAGTTGAGTGATGAATATTTGATGCGAGCCTAGTCAGGATCTCATCATTCCCCTCCTCTTGAAAAGGATTTGTCCTCAAATCTGACATCCCCTCCTCTTGAAAAGGATTTACCCATAAATCTGATCTAACATGAAAACAAATTAAGTTAGTAACATCAAATAATTCATAATCACAAGTCTTATCTAGCATATGAAATATATAAACAATATCAACAATGTAATATCCAAGAATTTTAAACCTTGTTACCATTTTATTTGGATATGTGAAATTTATTTTGTTTAATTTTACGGACTTAATTAGATCTATGTGGAGTATTATTATTAAATTATATAACCATATGATCTAACAATTTTCTTTGCAATAAAGGGATGCACTAATAGTTTGAATAAATTAGTGATTTAACCCTAAGAGTTGGTTGGCAAGAAAATTGGGAAAAATTTAAATAAATAATTTCATTTTATCATTATCGGATTAAATAATTCGAATGAGGAATTATTGTTAAAACAAACATTTTAAATAATTAATTAATTGAATTAGTTATTTAATTTAAATATTAGAAACATAATGTTATTAATTTTAATTGGGTCATCTCTCTCTTTTTATTTCAGCTGACCCAATATTAATTGGGCTGAACCCAAATTCCTTTCCATTTCCTGTTGGGTCGAACCAAGTGGACTGGGGCAAGTCCTTATGAATTAAACTCAATTGGGTTGAGCCCATTCCTTTCTATCGGGTTGGAACCATCGCACTCGAGTTGGGGCAAGCCCATACCGGCAGATCAATTGGGGCGCAAGAGGGTTGAGGTTAATTAGGACCTAATGACCTAACCCCTCAAATCAGATGGAACGGGAGAGAAGCGGGGGTCACACCGGCGTGAGGCGACCGGCGGCGTAGCCTGGGAACGGAACGGCGACCAGTGGGCTATTCAAGGATTCGAGGTGGGCAAAACGAGCAGGGGCATGGGCGACCGAGCGCTAACCGCTCGGACCAAGAGATTACGACGCGACTGGGCGGCATAGGGGGTTGTGAGGGTCGCCAGCTAGCAGGCTTTAGGTCCACTCCTCCTACCGTTGGTCACTGATTCGACTGATTAGGGCATTACCCAGCAAGTTGGGTAAATATTCCTCTATAAATTGAAGGCCCGAACCCTAGCAAGCTGCTGAAATTGTGCGTTTTCAAATTGGAGAGAGAAATCACAGATAGAAGAGGGAACATGGAAGGCGGGTCTGTGGATGTCCACCGAACTCGTCACCTACTTTGGGAGGAGAAGGAGGACAGCCACTAGGAGTTGCATCGGATCAACCTCAGCCTGAAGGTATAACCCAGCTGCCGTGGTGGTACCTTTCGGTCCGACTTTCTTTTTTCTTTTCTTTTTGTCTTTCGTTTTTTTTCCTTCTTCTCTGTTATTAGATGTGATTGTGCTTGGGTTTTGTGTTTTGTTCATTGAATGGAACTCTGTATATTGAAGAACCTTAAGGTTCGGGCAGCATGATTTGTATAAGGTCTAGGCCAATGTCGACCCTTGGTACGCTCACAAGGTGATCGACGAAATGTCTAAAAGAATCTGTTGTTAAAATTCTTTTTCCTATTGTGTTGAGCAGTAATCTGGCCAAGCTTGAATAAAACTGCAGAAATTAGCTATATTATGTGTTCATGTGTTGTTGTTGGTTGTGGCATAACTGTAAAGTGATGAGTTTCGTTTGCACAATGGTTATTGTACCAAAGCTGTGTCATGAGTCCTTGTGTGAGTTTTGTGTATATAGATTTCAAGCCTGGAATGTGGGTGTGTATGCATCCTGTACAGAAAACTCAACATGATATTATTTTGGTTAACAACTAAATTACTATAATCGAGTGACTTAGTTACCCAATAAACCTTGTAATACTTGAAATATTTTTCCAAATTGGTTAAGTAATTCATTGGTTTATTCAAACAACAAATAAACTAGGGTTAATAATTATTTAACTATTATTAATAGTAATTAAGTGTAATACCATCGGATTAATTATTAGTTATTATTGGGATTAATAATACACTAATAAATAATTATTTATTTTATAATAAATAAAGATAATAAATATTTAATTATTATTAAATAATAATTAAGTATGAGTAAAGTTAATAAAATAATTATTTATTATTTAACATTAAATAATAAATAAAGAAAATAAATATTTAATTATTATTTAATTAATATTAATTAAGTATGAGTAAAGTTAATAAAATAATTATTTATTATTTAACATTAAATAATAAATAAAGAAAATAAATATTTAATTATTATTTAATTAATATTAATTAAGTATGAGTAAAGTAAATAAAATAATTATTTATTATTTATCAATAAATAATAAATAAAGATAATAAATATTTAATTAATATTAATAATAATTAAGTATGAGTAAAGTAAATAAAATAATTATTTATTATTTATCAATAAATAATAAATAAAGATAATAAATATTTAATTATTATTTAATTAATATTAAATAATAATTAAGTATGAATAAAGCTAATAAAGATAATAATTACTTAATCATTATTGAATTGTTATCAAATAATGATTAAGTATGAGTGAAATTAATGAGTTAATTATTTATTAATTGACATTAACAAATAAAGATAATAGTTACTTAGTTAATATTAAATAATAATTAAATATGAATAGAGTTAATGAATTAATTATTTAACTAATGTTAAATAAGAAATAAGGGATGAGGGGTAATAATTACTGAATTACCCTTAAAAGTGAATAGTAGCTAAGTGCGAGTAAAAATTAAATGGCTTGTTAGTCACTATTAGTTAGTGATGCACTAATAAATTTATTATTTATTTTTTTTATAAATAATAAATAAGGATTATTAACTCATACTTAGAGGCAAATAAGGGTAATAATTTGAGTATTCAAATGGTAAGTAACCATGATTAACTATTATTTATTTTTAAATAATAGCTAAAGGTCCTTAATTAATTTATGTTAACTAATGTTCAATAGTAATTAAATGTTAATGGAACTAATAAGGTAATGTTATGAATTAAATAGCTATAAAGAATTGTTAGAAAATGTTTATCACTTAAGAGAAACATTGTTAGTAAATAATTTCTCAGTCTACAGATCAATTAAGTATCTTATGGGATTTAGGTTGGTCTATTGGCTTATATGCTATATGAATTGTTTATCTGTTAAATAAATAGCATAAGAGGGTGTGTTGATATATAACTATGCAATGTCAATTGATGAATCGACTTTATCAAATGATAGGTCGTTCAAGGCCAAATAATTAAAGCTAAAATTAGTTGTAGCTGAGCAGACAGACAAGTTTCCTTAAACCCTACTCAATTTACATTCGAGCAGGATATGATGTATTATGCCAGTTCCTTAACTCAATTTATATTTGAGCAAATTCTAAACCTTATGCACTAGTTATTTCGTGCAAAAAAGTATATGTTGTGCAAGTCCCCTTTTCCTGAAACTCTATTTCTAAGAATACTTAAGTGGTTTAATCAGTTTACAATTAATCCACATCGATATTATTGACACTCGCACTCGGTGCATTTTGAATTCGTACAGTCTTGGATTCGTACATTTATTAAAGTTCGGCAATTCACGAACTATTTAAGAATGAGTCTGAACCCTTGTTCGGTCAGACAAGCATGTGAGAATTTATAAAAGCTATCCGAACCAATCAATGGTATGGATTCTTAGACTAAAATGAACACCCCTTTTATTTATAGGGGAGTACCCCACGTATCTAATATAAGATACAAACAGCAGAGTTGAATGTTATGCATATACATAGCGTACGCGAGGCTGATCCCCTCAAGTACTTATTCTGTAGCCAGTAACCAAAGGGTCAACCAGCTATTGACTCCTTTGGAAGTTATTGTTCAAAGTCTACTTGACTATAAATTGTCCTAAGAGCAATAATTGTTCTTGTTTCCGATATTTATATTGTTAAATCCTCTTTCTATATTCCATTCATCATGATATATCCTTTATTGTTGTATTTTAAACTTGTTGAGCAAACTAGTTGCTCATCCTTGCTATATCATGACTTTCATTGCAGCTAAACCCGAGACATCAGGAAAGGGCAAGGGTAAAGAAAAGATGAAATGATAGGCTTCACGTAGCTGGCTTTATTTAATGTTTAGTTTAATTTGCTATTAATGTAATTCGAACCCTAATTTCTATTTAGGGTATGTTTCCGTGGTATGTATTAAGATTATTGTATCTTGGGACCAGTAACACCTTTCGAATGAACAACATATGTTTATTATATTCCGCACTTAGTTATCGTATGTTGTTAGAGGCGAATGTTTGTATTAGAACATGATGACCGAATCCGGGTAGTTGGAGACCCGAATTTGGGGGCGTCACAGGTTGGTATCAGAGCTGTAGGTTATAAACTTTAGGACCACGAAACCTAGGTTATGACCTTAGTTTTAAACTCGTATTGAGTACACTAGGATATGAATCGAGGAGATTCGGATAATGGCCTTATCTAGGGGTGGATTGTGGAAATCTGCCGAGCCGAGTTGTACATGATAAAATATCATTTCATTTTATTAATGAACATATTTTATTATAATACTGACATACGGTTAATTGTTCTCTCTATCTATGGCTGTAGGATGCCTGGCACAGGAATACCCAGTCTTGCTGGAGAGATGGAGTTCACAGACATACCGGTGGACCCGATGGGTTTAGTCGAGGTGCAGCCGAGTGAGCCAGGGATGGACGCTGAAGTTGAGGCTGAGGCTGAATATGGTTCTGAGGAGGAGCCTGTGATTAGTAGGGTGCTGAGACAGCCAGGTGATGGCGAGGAGGACCCAGAGACTGAGGATGATAAGCCACATGCCTATATAGATGGCATGGGCTCTACTGCTGATGATATCATTGAAGGACTGTCGAGTAGGAACGCGGAGCTCGAGAATAGGGTAGCCCATCTGGAGGAACAGAACTAGACCCATCAGGCCTTGGAGGATCAGTATAAGGAGTTAGCGTACCAGCTAGAAAATGAGTTGGGATTGCTAAAGGTACAGCTACAGGGGTATGAGGACTTAACACAGCAGATTGGTGTTAGGTTTGTATATAGCGCGAACATGCAATCTGATTACATAAATAGTGCGGAAGCGCTATAAAACGGATTTTAAAATTTTTATACAAACCATCACCATGATTGATCAATGTGCTCAATTAACGATATAAACGAAAGAGAAAGAGAATAAGAATTATACCCTCGTAGAACAAAGCTTCCTCGGGTACAAGTTCAACTCCTAGTCCTTCATGTTCTCCTCGAATTCAACGGTGTGATTCCTTCCTTTGATCAACGTTAGCCACCCAAGTGTTTGGCCTCTAGAGGTGATCCACCAAGGAAAACAAGTGTTCAAGAAGTTGGGTGTTTCGCAAAAACCCTAGTTTCTATCTCTATAAAAATTGCAAGTACTCTCCACAAATCTTATGCAAGAGTGTGTAACCTTAATCTATGATAAGACTCTTCTTATTTATAGATTTAGGAATAACCCTTCCCTAAACTATTTAGGATTTAGGGTTTATATTCTAATTAAACTCCTTTAATTAATTATGCTCCTAATCCAATTAGGAATTCGTGAGAGAGTACTTCTATTAATTAATTCCCAATCCCTATTAGGAAATAAATAATAGTTCTATTAATTAATTCTCAATCCCTATTAGGAATTAAATAATAGTAATAGTAATAATAATAATAAGACTCCTCTTATTAATTTATATTTAATATTTCCAAAATATTAAATAATAAATATTAAGCTATTTAATTTATTCTATCTCCATAGACTAAATTAAATACACTTAACTTATTATTACAATTATGCCATTTACTTCTTAAATAAATATTTTCCTTTTTTGCGCTGTGACCCTTTAGGTTTTCCATATTAAACCGGTTGTGAATAAATCAATTAGAACAATTCTAATCTTATTTAAATAAATAAATTAAACTATTTAATTCATTTAAATAAATAATATTTATTCTACAATAAGGGTAAGCCCCCTTAGCGATCAACGACTTTCCAGATAATATAGATTTCAACATTAATCACAAAAGAACCTTTGAGTAGATAGTTACCGTACAATTCAATCCTTCTACCATACAATGTCCCAATTAAATATAAGACATGGATTTACTGTCAAGTCTTATTTTATTTAATTATATGCATTTCGATTCCCAAATGCACAACTCTAAATAATGCAAATTAGAAACTCCTTTCTAATTTCATTCTGCCTTGGCCAAGGACTACTGAGTTGTCATTTATCGAATCACATAGGACATTCACATCTTTTACTAGACGTGGTAGATTCTTTGTTGATCATTCACCTATCTCCATGTACAACTTATTATACCCAATCATACCCTTTGATATACCCCAAAGGTCTTAAGGGACATGTCAAAGTATAACTCATCATACACAAGATACTATGATGATCTCAAGTCCAAGGATCACTTGTACTACTATCACTAGAGGAATTCCTATTGACAGGCGAGTAAAACTCCATTAGGTATTCCTTAGCGAGCCACGTTCAGTGAACTTATTCTCTAATAAGCACCTACATACTTGCTTTAGTGTCTCCACACAAATGATTATGAGATCAATCATCCTCTTCGTAAGAGCAAGCAACGTATGTACTAATCTATCCGGATTCACTAGTCCCCAATTTAGTAATCCAACGATTAGGAACAATTTTAGTTTGTGAGCTATCTAGAATTTAGATCTCATTAGCATGATCACCATCATGATTCTAAAAGCATTGCTCAAAACTATGGGTTTATCACATTTAATATAACAGCATCATGTAGATAATATAAAATGCCTTTTAAGAAAATCAATTCTTTTATTAATAAATGAATAAGATTACAAAGTATATGCTACATCATATCAAATATGATTGGCTTGTGTGCATACTACTTTCAATCTCCCACTTGCACTAAAGCCAATCGCCATGGTATCTAATACCCATCTTCTCTAAGTAACGATCAAACTGCTGTTGAGTTAAAGCTTTAGTAAATGGATCTGCAATGTTGTCTTGAGAGTCCACACGCTCCAGGGTGACATCTCCTCTTCCAATGATTTCTCTAATCAAATGAAACTGCCGCAACACGTGTTTGGATTTCTGATGAGACCTTGGTTCCTTAGCCTGCGCAACAGCTCCGGTGTTGTCACAGAATAAAGGTACAGCTCCTCTAATGCAAGGAACCACTCCAAGTTCAGTTATGAACTTCTTCATCCAAACAGCTTCCTTTGCAGTTTCACTTGCAGCTATGTACTCTGCGTCTGTCACTGAATCGGCAACTGTTTGCTGCTTGGAACTCTTCCAACTCACTGCGCCACCGTTTAAGGTAAACACATACCCTGAAACGGATTTATAGTCATCTTGGTCCATTTGAAAACTTGAGTCTGTATAGCCCTCTAGTTTCAATTCAGACCCACCGTAGACAAAAAATACATCCTTAGTTCTTCTCAAGTACTTTAGGATGTTTTTCACTGCCTTCTAGTGCTCTTCTCCTGGATTCGACTGATATTTGCTTGTTACACTAAGTGCATGAGCGACATCTGGTCTAGTACATATCATACCGTACATGATAGATCCTATTGCGGAAGCATAAGGAATCTTACTCATACGATCTCTCTCCTCAGGTGTCTTTGGGGCCTGTTTCTTGGAGAGATGGCTCATCGGCATGAGACCTCTCTTGGAATCTTCCATGCTAAACCTCTTTAGCATCGAGTCAATGTACTTTCCTTGGGTCAAGCCAAGCATCCTTTTAGATCTATCTCTATAGATCTTTATCCCCAAAATATAGGATGCCTCACCCAAGTCCTTCATGGAGAAGTGTTTAGATAACCAAATTTTGATCGACTGTAGCATAGGAACATCATTCCCTATTAGTAATATGTCATCAACATAAAATACAAGGAATGAAACAGCGCTCCCACTAACCTTCTTGTACACACATGGTTCATCCTCATTTTTGATAAAATCAAACTTTTTGATTATTTCATCAAAACGGATGTTCCATCTTCGAGAAGCTTGGTTCAATCCATAAATGGATCGTTGTAGCTTACAGACTTGGTTTGTTCCAACTGTTGAAACAAAACCCTCTGGCTGTATCATATATACATTCTCCTCAAGCTCTCCAATGAGGAAGGCCGTTTTCACGTCCATTTGCCAGATCTCGTAGTCATAATAAGCTGCAATTGCAAGCAAAATCCGAATAGGTCTCATCGTAGTCAACTCCTTGTCTTTGTTTGAAACCTTTTGCAACCAGTCGGGTCTTATAGGTCTCTACCTTGCTATCCGCTCCAGTCTTTCTCTTAAAGACCCATTTACACCCAATAGGCTTAATGCCCTCAGGTGGTGAAACCAAAGTCCATACTTGGTTTTCATACATGGAGTCCATCTCGGATTTCATGGCTTCTAGCCATTTCTCTGAGTCTTCACTACTCATATGCTCTTCGTAAGTCAATGGATCATCATCATCTATGATGCGTACCTCATCATCATCCTCAATGATGAATCCATACCTATCAAGTATCTTCGGTACTCTTCCAAATTTACAAATAGGTAGTGGTATAGTAGGTTCTTCTACTTGGTCAGGTACCTGACTTTGATTCGTAGTATTTTGTGGTTCTTGAACTTCTTCAAGATATATCTTACTCCCGCTGACCCCTTCAAGGATAAACTCCTTTTCCAAGAAGGCAGCGTGTTTCGCTACAAACACCTTTTGATCAGTAGGATGATAGAAATAATACCCTATAGTTTCTTTAGGGTAACCCACAAATCTACACTTGTCGGATCTAGTCTTTAGCTTATCTTGCTCAAACCTTTTGACATAAGCTGGACAACCCCAAGTCTTAACATACTTAAGATTTGGTTTCCTCCCTGTCCATATCTCATATGGAGTCTTTGGGACGGATTTGGTAGGTACCTTGTTAAGTAAGCAGGTATGCAGCCGTTTCTAGGGCATAACCCCAGAAGGATATTGGAAGGTCGGTAAAACTCATCATGGATCGAAACATATCCAACAATGTTCGATTTCTCCTTTCAGATACACCATTCAACTGTGGCGTCCCTGGTGGAGTCCATTGTGAGATTATACCATTTTCTTTGAGACAATTGAGAAACTCATTGGTTAAGTATTCCCCTCCTCGATCCGATCGAAGAATCTTAATACTCTTACCAGTTTGCTTCTCTACTTCACTTCTGAATTCTTTGAACTTTTCAAACAATTCAGATTTGTATTTCATTAAATACACATATCCAAATCTAGAATGATCATCAGTGAAAGTAATAAAATAAGAATACCCTCCTCGTGCATTCGCTGTCATAGGTCCACATACGTCTGTGTGTACCAACGCTAACAACTCTGTAATTCTTTCTCCTTTTCCACTAGAAGGAGATTTAGTCATCTTACCCATGAGACAAGATTCACAAGTTGGATATGATTCGTAATCAGATAGCTCTAAAAGCCCATCTTTATGCAACTTGGATAATCTTGTTTCATTGATATGACCTAGTCTACAGTGCCACATAAAGGTATAATTAACATCATCTCTTTTTCTTTTCTTAGTTTGTTCAATTTGAAGTATATTTTCATGCAAGTCAAGTATGTACAATCCATTCAGTAAGTTCCCAACACCATATAAAATATTTTTATTATAAATAGAACAACTGTTGTTCTTTATTATAATATCAAAACCATCCATATCCAATACAGAAATTGAAATAATGTTTCTAATGAGTGTCGGAACATAATAACAATTATTTAAACTAATGAACTTCCCGAAGGCAGTGTTAAACGATAAGTCCCTACAGCTAATGCATCAACCTTTGCTCCATTTTTCACTCGTAGGACGACTTCATCCTTGTCCAGCTTTCTACTTCTGCTTAGTCCCTACACATTATTACATATGTGAGAACTACAGCCGGTATCCAATACCAAAGTAGAATTTTGACTTTCAGAAAAATTAATTTCAATCATGAACAAACCTAGATCGGAAGTCGAAGCTTCTCCAAGCCTCTTTTGGTCCGCAAGATACTCCTTGCAGTTCCTCTTCCACTATCCCGGCTTATTGCAATGGTAGCAAATTCCTTTGCTATCTAGATCAGGTTTCTTTTTATCCTTCCTCTTCGCCTTGCCCTTAGCCTTCTTGTTTTTCTTCTTTTCAGAAGATACCTTGGGCCTCTTCCTTTTCTTGGAAGAATCATCCACTAGTAAGACTTGGTTCTTGTTGGATGAGAAGTGACCTTCAGCAGTTTTCAACATGTTAAGTAACTCAGGCAAGCTGACGTCCAACTTATTCATGTGAAAATTCACAACAAATTGTGAGAAGGTGTCCGGGAGTGACTGCAAGATCAAATATTGACTTAACTCTCCATCCATCACGAACCCAAGCTGTCCAAGTTGTTCAATCAGATTGATTATCTTAAGGACATGAGTCTCAACAGCAGTGCCCTCGGTCATACGATATCGGAAGAGCTCCTTAGATATCTGATATCTAGCAGTCCTACTTTGCTCACCATATAACTCTTTGAGGTGCAGCAATATAGTAGGAGCATCCATAGTTTCATGCTGACGCTGAAGCTCGTTACTCATGGATGCAAGCATGATGCATTGAGCCAAGATTACATCATCTTTCCACTGTCTGAAAGTAGCAATCTCTTCCTCAGAGGCTGTTTCGGCAACATTTGCAGGGACTGGCGAATTTAGGATATAAGAAATCTTTTCAGCAGTGAGAACAATTCTCAGATTCCTTAACCAGTCCGTGTAATTCGGTCCGGTCAGTTTGTTAGCAATGCTACGCAGTGATAGTGAGTTTGACATTTTTAAATTCTGCATGTGAAAATAGACAACATTTTAGCATACATTCTTTTAATTAATTACCAAAATAAATTAGGTCTTTATTTTAAATTGGTATCTCCTACTATTTTCATCAAACTATATTACCCTCATTATATAGTTCGGCAAATCTAATTAAATATTTGCTAGTGAGAATAAGGATCACATTTCAAATGTATATAGCCTTGTGTGACACAACAAACTATATATAAATAAATAGGTAGACAACTATTGTCAATTACATCACTATGTAACTCCTTGTATTTTGCCTTTTAGATTATTTTGATCAAGTGTGACACATCCGAATCAAAATTATCCAAGTTAAGTCCAACCTAGCACTTTCATATATTCGAAAGAAAAACACTGTCCTTGTGTGACACAACAAAACAGCATCGTTCAGTCTATGTATAAACATCAAATGTGATAAAGCAACACCTTAAATATTTAATACTTGCCTTGTGTGACGCAACAAACTCATATTAAATATTTAATACTCTATCGCTTTACAATGCTAGAAGGCGACGTTCGATATTCTAAATATCTTTGAACGCTTAAGACTTAATATAATTACTTTGAGGGGTTTGTTATTATTAGTCTCATCTCGTTTAGCGCGCATGCACATATATATATATAAAATACGCGTCATATTATTTTACATGCGAAGCATGTTGGATAATATATAATATATATATATATATATATATATATATATAGTAAGCATGCACATATAGAATACTATATTTTACCCGGATTGATTATGGACTTTTATTCTAGTTTGGTTCACTAGAGCCACCAAGTGAACCAAAAGATCAAACCTAGGGTGCAATAATTAAATTTAAATATAACTATTACATTTAAACCCGGGCTCCAATACAAACGGGTCTTCAAGCGCTCCTTGCTCCTTTGTCTCCAATTTTTCAAAATTAATCCTAATTAGTCCTATTACCAAAACTATTTACAATAAATAGAAACCTTGATCAGCAGTCAAGGGGAAGTACATAGGAGGGAGATAGAATTTTCATTAAGAAAAATTAGAGAAGACGAGGTACGCATACCCCATTTATAAAAACCCATTCATTCAAGCATCCACTAAAATAAATTCAATCATACATTGGTCAATAGTCCATAATCAATCCCTATTTATTATCTTACATATCTCTATATGTATCAATAAATAACATTCATCTCATAAATAATAAAACCATTCCATATATGCATTGATATCAATTAATGGGCAAAAGTTTTGCTAATATTTAGTTTTTGAAACAGAATAAACTCTTTTATTTTAATCAAAAACCAAATCCAAATTAAACTCCTTTAATTTTTAGCAATATGAAATTCCATTCCAGATAAAATAAACTCTTTTATTTTAAACTTTTATCAATTAAATAAACCATTTATCTTAATTGAGAAAAAAAAAAAAAATTCAAAGTCTGCACACTGGCGCGGTCGCGCTCCAATTTGAACTAGGAGCGGCGCGGCCGCGCTCCAATTTGAACTAGGAGCGGCGCGGCCGCGCTGCACCCCCAGAAACGTTTTCTGGGTTAGGGCGCGGCCGCGCTCCAGAATGAACTGGAAGCGGCGCGGCCGCGCCGCGACGCAGATTCAGAAAAAATTTTCTTCAGCCCAAAATCCGATAATTAGCACATGATTAGGCTCTAATACCACTGTTAGGCTTGTATATAGCGCGAACATGCAATCTGATTACATAAATAGTGCGGAAGCGTGATAAAACAGATTTTAAAATTTTTATACAAACCATCACCATGATCGATCAATGTGCTCAATTAACGATATAAACGAAAGAGAAAGAGAATAAGAATTATACCCTCGTAGAACAAAGCTTCCTCGGGTACAAGTTCAACTCCTAGTCCTTCGTGTTCTCCTCGAATTCAACGGTGTGATTCCTTCCTTTGATCAACGTTAGCCACCCAAGTGTTTGGCCTCTAGAGGTGATCCACCAAGGAAGAACAAGTATTCAAGAAGTTGGGTGTTTGGCAAAAACCTTAGTTTCTATCTCTATAGAAATTGCAAGTACTCTCCACAAATCTTATGCAAGAGTGTGTAACCTTAATCTATGATAAGACTCTTCTTATTTATAGATTTAGGAATAACCCTTTCCTAAACTATTTAGGATTTAGGGTTTATATTCTAATTAAACTCCTTTAATTAATTATGCTCCTAATCCAATTAGGAATTCGTGAGAGAGTACTTCTATTAATTAATTCTCAATCCCTATTAAGAATTAAATAATAGTAATATTAATAATAATAATAATAATAATAATAATAAGACTCCTCTTATTAATTTATATTTAATATTTCCAAAATATTAAATAATAAATATTAAGCTATTTAATTTATTCTATCTCCATAGACTAAATTAAATACACTTAACTTATTATTACAATTATGCCATTTACTTCTTAAATAAATATTTTCCTTTTTTGCGCTGTGACCCTTTAGGTTTTCCATATTAAACCGGTTGTGAATAAATCAATTAGAACAATTCTAATCTTATTTAAATAAATAAATTAAACTATTTAATTCATTTAAATAAATAATATTTATTCTACAATAAGGGTAAGCCCCCTTAGCGATCAACGACTTTCCAGATAATATAGATTTCAACATTAATCACAAAAGAACCTTTGAGTAGATAGTTACCGTACAATTCAATCCTTCTACCATACAATGTCCCAATTAAATATAAGACATGGATTTACTGTCAAGTCTTATTTTATTTAATTATATGCATTTCGATTCCCAAATGCACAACTCTAAATAATGCAAATTAGAAACTCCTTTCTAATTTCATTCTGCCTTGGCCAAGGACTACTGAGTTGTCATTTATCGAATCACATAGGACATTCACATCTTTTACTAGACGTGGTAGATTCTTTGTTGATCATTCACCTATCTCCATGTACAACTTATTATACCCAATCATACCCTTTGATATACCCCAAAGGTCTTAAGGGACATGTCAAAGTATAACTCATCATACACAAGATACTATGATGATCTCAAGTCCAAGGATCACTTGTACTACTATCACTAGAGGAATTCCTATTGACAGGCGAGTAAAACTCCATTAGGTATTCCTTAGCGAGCCACGTTCAGTGAACTTATTCTCTAATAAGCACCTACATACTTGCTTTAGTGTCTCCACACAAATGATTATGAGATCAATCATCCTCTTCGTAAGAGCAAGCAACGTATGTACTAATCTATCCGGATTCACTAATCCCCAATTTAGTAATCCAACGATTAGGAACAATTTTAGTTTGTGAGCTATCTAGAATTTAGATCTCATTAGCATGATCACCATTATGATTCTAAAAGTATTGCTTAAAACTATGGGTTTATCACATTTAATATAACAGCATCATGTAGATAATATAAAATGACTTTTAAGAAAATCAATTCTTTTATTAATAAATGAATAAGATTACAAAGTATATGCTACATTATATCAAATATGATTGGCTTGTGTGCATACTACTTTCAATTGGACCACTACTACATCAGATGGTGGCCAGAAATGCTGAGCTGAGGGAGAAGTTGGAACAGAAGGATATGGAGATCGCCCAGCTGAAGGCCAAGCATGAGGCTACGAAGTTCGAGTTCAGTCTAGAGATTGCTGAAAATATCCGGGTTAGAGACGCCTGGGTCAGAGCAACAAGTAGAGTTGATATGCTGGAAGAAAAGCTGGAGGCAGGAGTAGTAAGGATAGAGACCCTAGGGTTAGCTCTGGATGCAGCCTATAGGAGGCCTCAGACTGAGATGGGAGAATCTAGTCGCTCGGTTCGTCGCTGAGTCATGGGTGGAGCACTTTTCTCAGATCAGCAGGCGCGGATGCATCACAACATGTAGTGACGTGTTAGTTTGGGTGTCTTGTTTTGTCATAGGTGCAGTAGGTCCCACTTTTGTTATAATGGGGACATATTTGTGTTATAAACTCCTATATTTTGTAGCATGATTGGGGTAGCAGTTAAACCCCAACTCTTGTTTTTTATGAGGGGTGGAAAGTTATTATTCCCCACTTTTTGTCTTAGGGGATGATTGGTGTTTGATAGGACATGCAATAGCACATTTATAGAAGTATGCCACAGGTTGAGTCCAGTTGTATCAGAACAGTGGTATATGAATATAAATGCAGTTGTTTATTTAAATAAAATGTGTTTGATAGATGGTTTTACTCTTAATTACTGAATTTCATGACATATTATGTAAAACATGAAACTATAAGTAAAAGTCAGCGGTTTTCCTTTATCAGATCATGCTGCCGAGAAGACGACCGCGTAACCAGCGGGTCGAAGAGTCAGAAAGCGAGGTTGGGGATCAACCCAATCCAATGAGAATGTTCGCAGAGATACTGGCGGAAGCCATGCAATCAAGACCGCCACCTGTAGGGACCCCACCAGTACCCCAGCCAGCGCATCATTTGGCCAATTTTAAAGATTTCAAACTGGTTGGACCACCCGAGTTCAAGGGAACTCTTAACCCAATAGAAGCACATACCTAGATCGAAGAAATAGAGAAGGTCTTTGAGGTCGCACGGGTGGCCGAGGAACAGAAAACAGGATTGGCCACTTTCATGCTGAAGGGTGAGGCCAACTACTGGTGGAAGGCCAATAAGGGACGAGCAGGTGAGGGAGTCATTTCGTGGGAAAGATTTAAAGAGCTATTCTTCAAAAATTATTTTTCGGAGAATACACAGCAGGACATGGAAGTGAAGTTCCTGGAACTGAAACAGGGGAGTATAACTGCCGCAGAATACGCAACAAAATTCAACGAATTGGCCCGATTTGCCCCGCATCAGGTGGACCCAGAGGACAGGAAGGTAAGAAGGTTTGAATTGGGATTGAAGCCGCGGGTGCAGAAGTCAGTCGCAATATTGAAGATTAAGAACTTCTCAGAACTACTGGAGAGGGCTATCATTGCAGAAGGAGACAATGAAGCGGTGGCACGGTTCAACCAAGACAGAAAGAAGAGTCAAGAAGTAGCCAAAGCGGGGAGCAGCGGAGGCAGCAACCCCAATAAGCGCAAATGGAATGAAAGTCAATCGTTCGGGAGTAATAAATCTGGAGAAGAGGCTAAGAAGAGTGGGAAGTGTAGCAACTGCGGGAAAAATCACTCTGGGAAGTACATGAAGGGAAGGAGCATTTGTTACCGATGTGGACAACCGGGGCACATGGCTCCTTAGTGTCCGAACAAGCAGAAAGGAGGATGTTTCTCTTGTGGATCACCCGACCACCAGATCAAGGATTGTCCGAAGAGGAAGGGCGACGTTGGAAGTGGCAACAAGAGCAACAACAACAGCGGAAATAACAACCGGCTGAGCTACGGGGCACCAACCAGTCAAGCCAATAGGCCAACAGCACGCACGTTCAATATGACCGTTCAGGATGCGGTGGAATCCAGAGACGTGGTGTCAGGTATCATCCCGATCAATGATATAAATGCATATGTGTTATTCGATTCGGGGGCTACCCGCTCTTTTGTTTCTGAAGAATTTGCTAATCAGTTAAATTTACCTCGTGAAGAGTTAGAACACCCTATAAACGTAGAAGTAGTAAACAAGGAAATTATCCCCGTAGAATATATTCATATGAACTGTTGTGCTGAATTGCGAGGATTTAAACTCAACGTGGATCTGATACCAATTCGGTTGGGAGAATTTGATGTAATCTTGGGAATGGATTGGCTATCAATTCACGGAGCAGTTATTGATTGTAAGGAGAAGTGTGTACACCTGAAGACTCATAATAAGTCGAAGGTGGTATTCTATGGTAGTAAATCACTAAGACCATCTTGTTGTCTTACTATGATGCAAACAAAGAAATTGCTTAAAAAAGGTTGCGTATGTTATTTGGCCCATGTGGTTGATACTCGACAGGTCGGGGGTGAGATGAGTCAAATACCAATCGTGAGGGAATTCGCTGATGTCTTCCCAGATGAGCTTCCGGGATTGTCGCCGGACAGGGAAATTGATTTCGTAATCGATTTGGTACCGGGAACCGCACCAATATCGAAGCCACCATATTAAATGACACCTGTTGAAATGAGAGAGTTGATAGTTCAACTGCAGGAACTGTTAGAGAAGGGTTATATCAGACCAAGCATGTCCCCATGGGGAGCGCCAGTTCTGTTTGTAAAGAAGAAGGATGGTTCGATGAGGCTTTGTATCGACTATCGGGAGTTGAACAAAGTTACGATTAAGAATAGGTATCCGCTTCCTAGGATTGACGATCTATTTGATCAACTTAAGGGAGCGAAATACTTTTCAAAAATCAACCTAAGAACAGGCTATCATCAGCTGAAGGTGAGGCAGGAAGATATCTCGAAGACCGCATTCAGAACTCGTTATAGGCACTTCGAGTTTTTGGTAATGTCATTTGGATTGACGAATGCACCAGCAGCATTCATGGATATGATGAACAGAGTATTCAAGCAATACTTGGACAACTTCGTAGTTGTATTTATCGATGACATCCTGGTATATTCAGCGTCAGAGGAGGAGCATGCTGAACATTTGAAGATTGTATTGGAAGCTCTCAGGAGGGAGAATTTGTATGCGAAGTTTTCTAATTGTGAGTTTTGGTTACAAAGGGTGCAATTTCTGGGTCACATCATCGACAAAAATGGTGTTTCGATGGACCCAGCAAAAGTAGAAGCAGTTATCAATTGGGAACAGCTGAAGATGCCAACAGAGATCAGGAGCTTCTTAGGATTAGCAGGATATTATCGGAGGTTCATATAGGATTTCTCAAAGATAGCATCGCCGTTGACCAATCTCACCAGGAAGACAGTTAAGTTCGTGTGGACGGAGAAATGCGAGAAAAGATTCATGGAGCTGAAAACGAGACTCAGTCAAGCACCGGTGTTGACGTTACCGGACAACACTGGGGGTTTCGTAGTGTATAGCGATGCGTCACAAAATGGTCTTGGTTGTGTGCTGATGCAGCACGGCAAGGTCGTGGCGTACGCATCACGTCAGCTGAAGGACTATGAGAAGGGTTACCCGACTCATGACCTGGAGTTAGCCTCGGTAGTTTTCGCCTTGAAGATTTGGAGGCACTACCTATACGGGGAGAAGTGCGAAATATATACAGATCACAAAAACCTGAAATATATCTTCACTCAGAAGGAGCTGAACATGAGGCAGCGCCGATGGTTAGAATTGATCAAGGATTACGACTGTGAGATTCTGTACCATCCGGGCAAAGCAAATGTAGTGGCTGACGCCTTAAGCAGGAAATGCAAGGCGAAATTGATGCAGTTGACAATTCAAGAGGAGTTGATAAAGGACTTTGAACATCTGGAATTGGAGGTTAAGTATCCAATGGAGACGGACGAAAAATTGTTTACCGTAACAGCAGGTCCGACTCTACTAAATAAGATAAAGGAGTCTCAAGAATTTGACGAAGAATGCATTGACATTAAGAAGCGACTATCGGAGGGAAAAACGTTGAAGTACAAGATTGACAGCACAGGATTGCTGAGGTTCGAGGGAAGGATCTGGGTACCATATGTACCAGACTTAAGGGAAGAAATATTACAGGAGGCCCATAATACGAGATTTTCGGTACATCCGGGTAGCACCAAGATGTATCAAGATCTTTGTTAGCATTATTGGTGGCCACATTTGAAAGGAGAAGTTGCAGAATACGTCAGCCGGCGTTTAACTTGTCAGAGGGTCAAGGCTGAGCACCAGCGGCCGAGCGGGTTGTTGCAACCTTTGGAGATCCCAGAGTGGAAATGGGAGTACATCACAATGGATTTTGTGGTAGGACTTCCAATGACACAGAAGGGTCTAGACGCCATCTGGGTGATCGTAGATCGGTTGACCAAGTCTGCCCATTTTCTACCGATCAAGATCAGGTACAAATTGGAGCAGTTAGTGAAACTTTACGTAAAAGAGATACTATCACGGCATGGAGTGCCGGTATCTATTGTATCTGACAGAGATCCGCGCTTCACGTCAAAGTTTTGGAGAAGTCTACAGGAAAGAATGGGAACGCAGTTGAGGTTGAGTACAGCGTATCATCCTCAGACTGATGGCCAGAGCGAGCGAACGATTCAGACCTTGAAAGACATGCTGAGGGCTGTCGTAATGGACTTAAAGGGCAGCTGGGACGATCACTTGCCACTAGTAGAGTTTGCTTACAACAACAGTTATCACGCTAGCATCGACATGCCACCATACGAAGCGTTATATGGAAGGAAGTGTGGAATGCCGTTATGTTGGGATGACGTTGGTGAACGGAGATTGTTGGGACCAGAATTGGTACAGCAAACCGTGGAAATCATTAAAGTAATAAGACAACGGTTAGTAGCAGCTCAGGATCGTCAGAAGAAGTATGCCGACTTACATCGTCAGAAATGAGACTTTAAAGTGGGCAGCTCTGTATTTTTGAAGGTATCTCCTTGGAAAGGGAAGATCCGTTTTGGGAAGAAGGGCAAATTGAGCCCTAGGTTCATAGGACCTTTTGAAATATTAAGGAAAATAGGCGAAGTGGCGTACGAGGTTGAAAGTAGTATGCACATAAGCCAATCATATTTGATATGATGTAGCATATACTTTGTAATTAATCTTATTCATTTGTTAAAGGCATTTTACTTTATCTACATGATGTTGTTATATTGAATGTGATAAACCCATAGTTTTGAGCAATGCTTTTAGAATCATGATGGTGATCATGCTAATGAGATCTAAATTCTAGATAGCTCACAAACTAAAATCGTTCCTAATCGATGGATTACTAAAAAGGGGATTAGTGAATCCGGATAGATTAGTACATACGTTGCTTGCTCTTATGAAGAGGATGATTGATCTCATAATCATTTGTGTGGAGACACTAAAGCAAGTATGTAGGTGCTTATTAGAGAATAAGTTCACTGAACGTGGCTCGCTAAGGAATACCTAATGGAGTTTTACTCGCCTGTCAATAGGAATTCCTTTAGTGATAGTAGTACAAGTGATCCTTGGACTTGAGATCATCATAGTATCTTGTGTATGATGAATTATACTTTGACATGTCCCTTAAGAACCTTAGGGTATATCAAAGGGTATGATTGGGTATAATAAGTTATACATGGAGATAGGTGAATGATCAACAAAGAATCTACCACTTCTAGTAAAAGGAGAGAATGTCCAATGTGATTCGATAAATGACGACTCAGAAGTCTTTGGCCAAAGCAAAATGAAATTAGAAAGGAGTTTCTAATTTGCATTATCAGAGTTGTGCATTTTAGAATCGAAATACATATAATTAAATAAAATAAGACTTGACAGTAATTCCATGTCTTATATTTAATTGGGACATTGTATGGTAGAAGGATTGAATTGTACGGTAACTATGCACTGAAAGATTCTTTTATGATTAATGTTGAAATCTATATTATCTGGAAAGTCGTTGATCGCTAATGGGGCTTACCCTTATTGTAGAATAAATATTATTTATTTAAATGAATTAAATAGTTTAATTTATTTATTTAAATAAGATTAGAATTGTTCTAATTGATTTATTCACAACCGGTTTAATATGGAGAACCTAAAGGGTCACACCGCAAAAGGAAAATATTTATTTAAGAAGTAAATGGCATAATTGTAATAATAAGTTAAGTATATTTAATGTAGTCTATGGAGATAGAATAAATTAAATAGCTTAATATTTATTATTTAATATTTTAGAAATATTAAATATAAATTAATAAGAGGAGTCTTATTATTATTATTACTATTACTATTATTTAATTCCTAATAGGGATTGTGAATTAATTAATAGAAGTACTCTCACATGAATTCCTAATTGGATTAGGAGTTTAATTTAATTAAAGGAGTTTAATTAGAATAGAAACCCTAATCCTAAATAGTTTAGGGAAGGGTTTTCCTACATCTATAAATAAGAGAAGTCTTATCATAGATTAGGGTTACACACTCTTGCATAAGAATTGTAGAGAGTACTTACAATTTCTATAGAGATAGAAACTAGGGTTTTGCCAACACCCATCTTCTTGAACAAGTATTATTCCTTGGTGGATCACCTCTTGAGGCTAAACACTTGGGTGGCTAACGTTGATCAAAGGAAGGAATTTAGTCGGTGGAATTCACGGAGAACGCGAAGGAATTGGAGGTGAACTTGCACCTGAGGAAGCTAGAATTCTACAAGGGTATAATTCTTATTCTCCATCTCTTTCGTTTAATTAATAATTGTGCATAAAGAAAGATCATGGTGATGGTTTGTATAAAATTTTAAAATCTGATTTTATCGCGCTTCCGCTTTATTAATGTAATTTGATTGCATGTTCGCGTTATACAAACCTAACAGAGGTAGCGTTACCTCCTGAACTTGAGCACATCTACAACGTGTTCCATGTATCAGTGTTACGTCCGTATAAGCCAGACTACAAGCATGTTATTTCCTATGAGCCAATTCAAGTCGAGAACGACTTATCGTACGAGGAGATTCCTGTCCAAATGCTGGATAGGAAGGAGCAGAAGCTGAGGAATAAAATCATTCATTCCGTTAAAGTTCTCTGGAGGAATCACGCGGTGGGAACTCGAAGAGAAGATGAGGGCAAATTATCCGCAGTTATTTGAGTAACCTTAGATTGAAATTCCGAGGACGGAATTTTTATAAGGGGGAGAGGATGTAATATCCAAGAATTTTCAACCTTGTTACCAATTTATTTGGATATGTGAAATTTATTTTGTTTAATTTTACGGACTTAATTAGATCTATGTGGAGTATTATTATTAAATTATATAACCATATGATCTAACAATTTTCTTCGCAATAAAGGGATGCCTAATAGTTTGAATAAATTAGTGATTTAACCCTAAGAGTTGGTTGGCAAGAAAATTGGGAAAAATTTAAATAAATAATTTCATTTTATCATTATCGGATTAAATAATTCGAATGAGGAATTATTGTTAAAACAAACATTTTAAATAATTAATTAATTGAATTAGTTATTTAATTTAAATATTAGAAACATAATGTTATTAATTTTAATTGGGTCATCTCTCTCTTTTTATTTCAGCTGACCCAATATTAATTGGGCTGAACCCAAATTCCTTTCCATTTCCTGTTGGGCCGAACCAAGTGGACTGGGGCAAGTCCTTATGAATTAAACTCAATTGGGTTGAGCCCATTCCTTTCTATCGGGTTGGAACCATCGCACTCGAGTTGGGGCAAGCCCATACCGGCAGATCAATTGGGGCGCAAGAGGGTTGTGGTTAATTAGGACTTAATGACCTAACCCCTCAAATCAGATGGAACGGGAGAGAAGCGGGGGTCACACCGGCGTGAGGCGACCGGCGACGTAGCCTGGGAACGGAACGGCGACCAGTGGGCTGTTCAAGGATTCGAGGTGGGCAAAACGAGCAGGGGCATGGGCGACCGAGCGCTAACCGCTCGGACCAAGAGATTACGACGCGACTGGGCGGCATAGGGGGTTGTGAGGGTCCCCAGCTAGCAGACTTTAGGTCCACTCCTCCTACCGTTGGTCACTGATTCGACTGATTAGGGAATTACCCAGCAAGTTGGGTAAATATTCCTCTATAAATTGAAGGCCCCGAACCCTAGCAAGCTGCTGAAATTGTGCGTTTTCAAATTGGAAAGAGAAATCACAGATAGAAGAGGGAACAGGGAAGGCGGGTCTGTGGATGTCCGCCGAACTTGTCACCTACTTTGGGAGGAGAAGGAGGACAGCCACTAGGAGTTGCATCGGATCAACCTCAGCCTTAGGGTATAACCCAGCTGTCGTGGTGGTACCTTTTGGTCCGACTTTCTTTTTTTTTTCTTTCGTTTTTTTTCCTTCTTCTCTGTTATTAGATGTGATTGTGCTTGGGTTTTGTGTTTTGTTCATTAAATGGAACTCTGTATATTGAAGAACCTTAAGGTTCGGGCAGCATGATTTGTATAAGGTCTAGGCCAATGTCGACCCTTGGTACGCTCACAAGGTGATCGACGAAATGTCTAAAAGAATCTGTTGTTAAAATTCTTTTTCCTATTGTGTTAAGCAGTAATCTGGCCAAGATTGAATAAAACTGCAGAAATTAGCTATATCATGTGTTCATGTGTTGTTGTTGGTTGTGGCATAACTGTAAAGGGATGAGTTTCGTTTGCACAATGGTTATTGTACCAAAGTTGTGTCATGGGTCCTTGTGTGAGTTTTGTGTATATAGATTTCAAACCTGGAATGTGGGTGTGTATGCATCTTGTACAGAAAACTCAACATGATATTATTTTGGCCAACAACTAAATTACTGTAATTGAGTGACTTAGTTACCCAATAAACCTTGTAATACTTGAAATATTTTTCCAAATTGGTTAAGTAATTCATTGGTTTATTCAAACAACAAATAAACTAGGGTTAATAATTATTTAACTATTATTAATAGTAATTAGGTGTAATACCATCGGATTAATTATTAGTTATTATTGGGATTAATAATACACTAATAACTAATTATTTATTTTATAATAAATAAAGATAATAAATATTTAATTATTATTAAATAATAATTAAGTATGAGTAAAGTTAATAAAATAATTATTTATTATTTAACATTAAATAATAAAGAAAGAAAATAAATATTTAGAGACAAATAAGGGTAATAATTTGAGTATTCAAATGATAAGTAACCATGATTAACTATTATTTATTTTTAAATAATAGCTACAGGTCCTTAATTAATTTATGTTAACTAATGTTCAATAGTAATTAAATGTTAATGGAACTAATAAGGTAATGTTATGAATTAAACAACTATAAAGAATTGTTAGAAAATGTTTATCACTTAAGAGAAACATTGTTAGTATTGCTCGATTTCGCAACCGATAAAACACGCGCAAGTATACGCGGTCAACAAGTAATAGAGTGATAAATAAAAGTCGATCCCACGAGGAATTATCACTAATGTTTAACCAAGTACTAACTTTATATCATCTCGATCTTATTTAAACAGTCGGATAGAAGGTGATTAATTAAACTAATTAATTCTAATTATCAAAGCAATTAAATGGATAACGATTGGTATCTAAGACGCTACAAGCTAAGATCATAACTTTACCCCCACACAAGCATTCTGTCAAACACTTAGTGTGCTATGTTCATTGAATATCTTAACTGTCTCTCTTTGGTCTTAATGGTTACGACGGATTATTGACCGAGAACTCATAAGTGCTCATACGCCTCGTTCGAGGTATGCATGAGCATATCCTATCAAAGATCTACCCCAGAAGGGAATAGAATTGAAAAGAACATCAAATCTAGGTAATAATCCTCACATTCCTATGTTGATTATTCAAAGCAGAGAATTAAAGCATAGGTTCTCAATTAGGTCACACATGACATATAAGTATATTCCTATCTTACACACAAATTAGGCAATCTATATGTATAGACAAATCCTAATCACATGCCAATATATCAGACATGCATCTATAATCCACTTCCATTTCTTATAGAATACCAAAATCATCATTAAGTTCTTTAACAAGAAACATAAAGCACAGATATATTGAACCAAACCATATGGTGCCAACCAAAGAGATAGGAAAGTCAAATTCAAATAACAAATGGCTTTATTAGCATAAAAATTAAACTAAATAACATAAATAAATAACATAAGTAGATAGATAACTAATGAACTAAGAACACAATATTCCCACACAAGCATTTTGTCAAACACTTGGCGTGCAATGCTTCGTTTACATCTCTTAACTCTCCAATTGATCATAATGGTCACAACGATTTGTCAACCGAGAATTCTAATTATTCATAAGCCTCTTCCGATAGCCATATGAAAATCACCCTATACGGCACATAGGTATATTCCTATCCTATATACTAGCAAGTCATTCAATTCTAAAAACAATTACAAGACACATGTCAAAGAAGCCTTAATAATCATTCCTCAAATGAATAAACTTTCGCATGGGGAGTCATTAAGCTTAGATTCTCAAATTGGCTACACATGACATATAGGTATATTCCTATCCTACATACAAATTATGTATTCCATCTCATGTAGAACAAGCATAATCACATGTCATTATATTCATGGCCTAAATCCACAATCCATCTCCCAATTTCATATAGATTACCAAATCAATCACTAATTCCTTAGCAATTAAACATTAAGCACAAATATAATGAACCAACTCATATGGTGCCAATCAAAATGAGAAGAAATTTAATACAAACTAGCAAAGGGTTCAATTACATTTTTAGTTCCAAAACTAATTAATTACAATGGAGAAAAGAAGAAAAGGAAAACAAGGATGGCTTCCCTTTGTTGCTAGACTCCATTGGAGCACCTCCCATGAAGCTTTTGAAGAACCATGGCCAAAGGCCATGGCCTTCCTTCTCTATCCCAGTCGCCGCCTGCTCTCTCTCCCCTTCTCTCTCGCCAAAAATGTAGTATGGATGATGGATAATGATAAATAGGTCATTAGTTAGGTCATTTAACACCCTGTTTTGCCCAGAATTCGTGCTTGGCGCTGCGGCGTGGGCATTTGGCCTGAAACTCGCGCTGCAGCGTGGCCAATAACACTAGGAACTCGCGCTGCAGCGAGGGTCCCTGAGTCAGGATTTCCAGCTTCGACGTCTGTTGGAAAAATGACCATAACGTCTTCGTCCGTACTGGAATTAAGGCGTTTAAAGAGGCTATGGAAATCTAAGAAATAGCTCTACAACTTTCATAACTGGAGCTCATCGAGATAATGGCCGGAGCAAGTATCAAATTGAGCTCGAAGCAACTGCTGTGTAAAATGCATGCCAAATCCGATGGTAAAATGACCATAACTCTCTCATACAAACTTCAAATTAGATGATTCGGGATGCTCTAGAAAGCTAAGACAAAGATCTACAACTTTCGTTCTTTGAGTTTTGAGAGATTCGGATTGGATCATGGGTGAAATTGAAAAACAAGCAGCTAAAATGCCGAATTCAAGCCAAAAATGCATCGATGTAAGGGGCCTTTATTTCAACTCCTGCAAAACAACGTAAAAGTACATAAAAGTACACAAAAACGTATAATAGCAATACAAAACTATATTATAGAACAATAAGATGAAAATACATAAAACTAAACGAAAAAGCTAAAGATTTACAAATTATCAAGGCTAAAAGTACCTAATTTGTGTGTATAAAACACACTCATCAGTTAATAAATAATTTCTCAGTCTACAGATCAATTAAGTATCTTATGGGATTTAGGCTGGTCTATTGGCTCATATGCTATATGAATTGTTTATCTGTTAAATAAATAGCATAAGAGGGTGTGTTGATATATAAATATGCAATGTCAATTGATGAATCGACTTTATCAAATGATAGGTCGTTCAAAGCCAAATAATTAAAGCTTAAATTAGTTGTAGCTGAGCAGATAAGCAAGTTTCCTTAAACCCTACTCAATTTACATTCGAGCAGGATGTGATGTATTATGCCAGTTCCTTAACTCAATTTATATTTGAGCAAATTCTAAACCTTATGCACTAGTTATTTCGTGCAAAAAGGTATATGTTGTGCAAGTCCCCTTTTCCTGAAACTCTATTTCCAAGAATGCTTAAGTGGTTTAATCAGTTTACAATTAATCCACATCGATATTATTGACACTCGCACTCGGTGCATTTTGAATTCGTACAGTCTTGGATTCGTACATTTATTAAAGTTCAGCAATTCACGAACTATTTAAGAATGAGTCTGAACCCTTGTTCGGTCAGACAAGCATGTGAGAATTTATAAAAGCTATCCGAACCAATCAATGGTATGGATTCTTAGACTAAAATGAACACCCCTTTTATTTATAGGGGAGTACCCCACGTATCTAATATAAGATACAAACATCAGAGTTGAATGTTATGCATATACATAGCGTACGCGAGGCTGATCCCCTCAAGTACTTATTCTGTAGCCAGTAACCAAAGGGTCAACCAGCTATTGACTCCTTTGGAAGTTATTGTTCAAAGTCTACTTGACTATCAATTGTCCTAAAAGCAATAATTGTTCTTGTTTCCGATATTTATATTGTTAAATCCTCTTTCTATATTTCATTCATCATGATATATCCTTTATTGTTGTATTTTAAACTTGCTGAGCAAACTAGTTGCTCATCCTTGCTATATCATGACTTTCATTGCAGCTAAACCCGAGACATCAGGAAAGGGCAAGGGTAAAGAAAAGATGAAGTGATAGGCTTCACGTAGCTGGCTTTATTTAATGTTTAGTTTAATTTGCTATTAATGTAATTCGAACCCTGATTTCTATTTAGGGTATGTTTCCGTGGTATGTATTAAGGTTATTGTATCTTGGGACTAGTAACACCTTTCGAATGAACAACATATGTTTATTATATTCCGCACTTAGTTATCGTATGTTGTTAGAGGTGAATGTTTGTATTGGAACGTGATGACCGAATCCGGGTAGTTGGAGACCCGAATTTGGGGGCGTCACAAACAATGCAAGTAAGAATATGAAGATAATCATCAAAAACTCTAACTCCTGCAAAGAATACAACAACATCTGGCAACTTAGTCGAAATGACATGAACATCTTGTAAACATCTCTTTCCAAGCAATGATCGAATTGGCATAACACCCTGCAAGCTCCTCGTAACACAACTTGGAAACTCAAACTTTCGAACTCCTTTACGCACGATCTTGTCCACATCAAAACGATGCTCTCCCACACATATTCTAGATATTTCCAAAATAGTAACTACACTAAAACAAACTAAATAAACAACTAAAACTAACACACAATCAAAATTTCTACCTAAGAAATCAAATGCATATATAGTAAAATAAAAGCAAATAAAACTATGAAAAGTCCTATATCCTCCTGGATCAAATATCAGCATGTAGAACTCTTCATGTAGCATAATCTCCCATCCACGAATTCCAAGATCAAAAACCAACGTGATGATCTCGTGCATTCGCAAATACTCCCAACGACGAATTCTCGGACCAAAAGTAAACCTTATGATCTCGATCATTCGTACTAACTTCCATTCTAATGCACCCGGGTCAAATACCAAAATTTGAAATTCAACTCGTTGCATTCGCAAGTGCTCTTGAATTCCTAGAATAAACACAAAACCAAACAAATCAACAAGTACCTTTTGTTTAATCTCAAAGAAGTCAAATAACTCAAAATCACATGCAAAGTCTACTAGAATAAAATCCAAATAACTTCCCTTTAGACTTTCCATGCAATGTTCGAACTGATTTGCAAATTAAATTAAACCTTTCTCCTCAATGAGTATGAACCCATCACAAATCTGCAAAACAAATTCAACCTTTCCCTTCCCATTGACATTTACCAATGCAAAATCAAATAACGACATCAATGGAATTGAAATATCAAAACCAACACCACAAGATAAAAACTCACTAGCATACTTATGATACTCACAATCAAACTCAACATATGCCAACGAATTTTTCCAAGTGTCAACAAAAGTCGAAATATCATCAACACAGATATTAGCAAATTTTCCCATGAAACAATGCAACACATGATTTAACATGAAAACATTTAATGCATTAGTTAATCCCATCGATTTAACTAAACATGTATGAAAACCATATCTCAATCCAATCTGATGATAATCACTTTTCAATTCAATACCAAACGATAGTAATTCTTTCTCTTTCAAGACAACATTCTGAAAATCATGCAATGATAACAACTCTAAGAAAAAGACATTACCAAATGTTAGCAAATCATGCAACGAAGATTTCTCTACTGACAAATCATGATCAATACCATTATCAATTAACGACATGCCATGTAAAGATTGATTAACTTCAAAACCTAATGCAACATGTGAATGAAAAACCCTAAAATGAGTTTCATGCAAGTACAAATGTTGAAAACGAGAATACCCACAATAATCACTAGAATAAATTCTACGAAGATATGCACTTTGACAATGAGAATTTACCAAATGATAGTAAGAATATTGACAACGAGAATATAACACATGCTCATAAACTAGCTCAACAAATATCAAATATCCTCCATAGTTTATGATAAAGACGATTCTACCATCAAAATAGCCAAAAACAAATTTATCCATGGAAGCATGCAAAACATGTTTTAAATAACTCATGAAAATACTAGATGCATTAGTTAATCTAACAGAGATAACTATCCACTTATACAATCCACATGTTAACACAATTTTCCATTCATCATAATATCTCATGCTAATTTGACTAGGCAATATCATCACATGGTCATCACCTAATGTAGACAAGATATAAGTACTATGCAACAAACATATTATCTATGTAAAGAAAATAACAACGATACTTGTTTACCAATTCAAAATCAACGAACAAGCTCGACATTATATCTTCCTCATGAATATCATATGCACTAATGCTTTCTCCCACGATACCCGCTTTGATGAAGTTGGGCTCCAGCAACTCTCCAACCTGCCTTGGTAACTCCGTCGTCTCCTCGGGAATACTACAAGCTGGCTGATATAGAATGATAGCTCGGGGTATATCCTCAGTCACCTATACAAGAGAAACAACAGAACTAGACAAAGATGAGTTAATCTGGTTAGTATTCAAAAGCGCCGTCTTGTACGAATATACAGTCATTGGCTTTTCAAAATACAACTCACTTTCCAACTCACTCTCCTCTCTTTTTTCACTCTTATTCTCCACTGTTTCTTTCTCTCGTTTATTTTCAATCTCTCCATTCTTTTCATTCTCATCTTTCTTTTCATTTTCTTTCTCATACTTTTCTTTTGCACTCTCAATCTTTTTTTCAATTTCTTTTTGTCGTTTACTTTCACTTGAATTTTCTTCCTCAGGATCACCGACTTCATCTCGAACATTGGAATCTAACAACTCTCCTTGGACTGCATATTCTACTCCATCGTCCACCTCCCTCGGCTGATTTTGCTCCTTTTGTGCCTTAGAGATGTTTTGATGTCGCTTCAAATGATCATCCCTTATCTCATTATATGTTCTCATGATGTCCTCAATTGATACCGGATTAATATATACCCTAGGAGTTTCTCTTTGCTGTCTCCACTTCAAATCTTCATGTCTATGAACCTTGTTTTCATTATCACAAGTTGAACGCCTTGAAGGTTGCTCTACATGTTTCAGAGATGCATGCTCATTCCTCCCACTAAGTTGTATTGGAGCATACCGCTTTCTCATCACGGTTTTCAACTCTTCCCAAGTCTCGATCGGACGCTCTCCATACCTTTTTCTGCTACGCACAAATTCAGCCCACCATGTAGCTGCATAATTAGAAAAATCTTGAACTGCAAGTTTGAACTTCTTGTACTTGGGATAATTATGATAGCCAAACTCTCGTTCCTTCCTTTCCTCCCAACTCAAATAAGCTTCAGGATCGCGCCTTCCTTGAAAAGATCTCTTTTGCCACTCATAATTATTTCCACAATTATACTTATACATGATTGCTGCTGCAAAACAAATGTTAGTACATAAAGAAAGATTTCCTCACACACTCCCTTACGTGTTTTGCTCAAATAATGTATCACACAAATATGAAAACACTCGTGTATCGCACAATAGGCTTTTACCCTCAATTGATCTCACACTCTTGCCTTTTACCACTCAAATTCCCTCTAATAGGTTCTTTTTGAATTCACCGAATAAATTCACAGTTACTTTTCAATCTAATAAGAACTTATCACAAAACAAAATATAACAAGTGTGACGTACGATAACCACCAAAATTTTCACGATCACCAATTAAGATCCTCTTGAGTGAAATCCCAATATCCTCAAAATTCACAAATTCAAACAATAGAACCAAATGATAGATTCTTCAATATAATCCCAATATTCACGAAACTTATGAAACCCAAGCAATTGCAACAATAATAATTTTCCTTTTTTTTTCTCTTCTCTTTTTTTTTTAATTTTTTTTTACTCTTCAACAAGAAAAATAAAGGATAAGTAACCTGCTAGGAATTTAGCTCTGATACCAAATGATAGACTCCACGGCACGCTTGCGTGAGGTGGTCGTCGCCCGGATCGTTTCCAACAAGTTATGAAGGTGGAACTCGTTCGAATCCTTAATCCCTCGCCTGAATATAGACGATAAACCTTGGAATAGTCGATCAAGCAATTTGAATTTATGAATGATGAAACACCAACAACACTTTGACCCTCGTTTAATTCAAACGATAACCTCTGTATGATTGTATGATGCGATAGAATAACGACACACACAACTGTGATTTGTTGTATGATAAGTTGATAATTGACTCTCAAGAAAACTAAGAAAATAGTCTAGGAATTCTTAAAGAACCAAAAGATGAGAAGAATCTCACAATAATTTCATTAATCAAAAGTAATCTAAATTAATTACACAACCCATGTATTCTATTTATACTAATAGAATAAACCCTAAAAAACCCTAAATCCTAAAAGGAATAGAAATCCAATTGGAAATCAAATTCTTCCTAACTAATTAATATGGAAATCCAATCATATCTAATAAATATCCTAATTACATTAGAAATCTAAAAGATATGAAAAATCTCTATAATCATGGAATTAAATCTTGAAAAATCTGGAAAAACGCGCTGCGTTGAAAAACCCGCTTAACTTTCTAACGCCCTGGCGCGGGGCGTGCTAGAATTGGCCTTGCTGCGGCGCGGGCCGCGCTACACCTGCAGAAACCCTCAAACCTCCTTGGCGCGGGGCGCGCTGTCGCTAGTACAAAACTGGCGCGGGCCGCGCTGCTCTGGCAAATTTGACCATTTTGCCCTTTTACGTCCCGAACGTGATTCTTTGCTCCTCCATTGCTTCCTCTACCAAACTTATACCAAATTAATGAGCTTAAAATCATATCCCAAATGGAATATCTTGCCATGTAGCTTGAATCTTTCTCCATTGTTCCGTGCATTGCTCCTCGACTTGTCTTGTGTTGATTGGGTCTTACTAAATAGATGGTATCTAGCAATCCCAAATCACATAGTTGATCCTCCTCTCGTGATCCTCTTGAATTGAGCTTCATTATCAACTTCCTTGAACAGATTTCAGCCCAATTACTAGCGATCAACTGATGAATCCTTGAAGCTCGAGTTGAGTAATGAATATTTGATGCGAGCCTGGTTAGGATCTCATCACATACTAGTTGCTAAATTGAAAAGTAATTTGAACGGAGTCAAGAAGCTCAATAAGCTTGCTCAATAAATAATATTTGCTCGAATATAATTTTGAGTAGGGTAAGTAAACTTGCACAATAATAACTTGAATAAGATAAGAGACTTGCTCGATAGATAAATGAATTCGAAACTTGCCCAATAAATAAATCTAGTAAGGAAAACTCGCACAATTAAATAAGGGTTGAGTAAGGAACTTGCCTTGCGCGTGCGTTAAAATCTTAACGTTAATCGTCCTTCAAAAATAATACTCTACAGTTCATTAAAATCATCATAAATATTAGTCATGTGAGGACTAGGTTCAATATAGTCATCACATCATCAAAATACATTAATTGCCGCTACGACTACCCAGTCGGGGGTCTCGCTAAGACAACATCACTTTGGTTGACACGGGTATAAATTAAGCACATAAGGCTTTAACGAGATATAAGCGTTTTTAATCATTTTGTGCAAAAATATAAGTTTTAGACTCGCGGGAAAAATTTACTGGGTCCGACCCGATCCGGCCCGACCCGGTCCGACCTGACCCAACCCGGACCAGGCGCCATGCAGTAGCAGTTGCAGTAGCGAACTGCAGTTCCTACAGAACCGCGACATAGTCACCTCGCCTCGCTCCAGCTGCTATAACTCTTCCTATACTTGTGACACCCCCAAATCCGTGTAACATCAAACACAGGATTCGGTGCTCACGAAACAGCAAACATAACATCTAGCTAATTAAACTTTCTAAATAAAAACCAAAGATACAGAAGTAATCGGTAATAAACCTCAATATAAATCTATCCATAATCCCAGGTTACAAAACCTTAAATTTAGCGTTCCTCGCTATGTTACATCAATGTGGAAAAAAAAAATAAACTTATACAAGAAATAACTTTCATCACTTCATCTTGGTCTTTCCCTTGTCCTTGCCCGAGCCCTCAGCCTTCTCACCCATAACTGAGAAAGTTAAATAAGAATGAGCATAAATTGCCCAGCAAGTATAACGGGTAACTCGACAAATTCATCACGAATAAAGATAACTGATTTGTAGATGCTCAATAATGTAAAGAGTCAACAAGAGATAAGTATGAACATTCAAGATAAGAGGTTTAGATTACAATAGCATACTAAGGGGTGTTAAATACCCAGAACATAATTTTATTTCATCAAAAACCATCAGAAGTTTATATCAATCAGATAGATTGTAAAACCTTCTCCGCAAGTACTCCAGGTGATCAGCCGTTCGTACCCTACATTGTGCACAAGTATGAAATTTAGACGCGTAAGCGTAAATGGGATATATGCCCGGCATCAGTTTTACCCCGTTATTCGGGTTGTTCATCTTAGTATTCATGCAGAACCGCACCAAAACAATTTGGATTGGTAAACCTTAAGTAGCTACAATGAAATTGAATCATTCAATAAATTATAATTATGCATCAATACCTTGCACACAACAATAGGTAGCGCAAGTTAGGTACTTACGATCGCTGCAATAAAGTGGATAAAGGTTAAGATACTTGCCTTTCGCATAGTTTATGATTAGCGTTTAACTTTACTGCAAGTATCCTATATTCATTCATATACAAATATTCATTAGTCACTCATTCACAATAACCGGTTTTCATACTCTACTCATGCAATACTTAACTAATTCAACTGCTTCATGATAAAGGATGTGTTTTACCAACATTCATTAAATCATATATACCATGCAAACAATTCATTATATATCAAAAATAGTTGTTTTTGTTTTGATTTCAAAGGTTCCATTTGCAAAAAAAATTTGTTTAAACCTTGATTCAACATATTCGTAACGTACTTAGACGATGCCAACATACCACTTGTCATTTAATAAAGCTTATAAGAAGGTAACACACTTGTATCATGCTCTACATTACAAACAAAACATCTTGGTCTCTCTGCAGCACGGCGCAGCCGCGCTGCCTTTATGCTTAGGAGTGGCGCGGCTGCGCTACTCCCTTCCAGGCTCAGAACTGAGCTTTTCAATGCTCGGTTCACATTCTAGCATACTAGGGTCTTGGCACACCACAATTAGCAATTATACATATTGATATGAAGGCTTAAACGAATCTAAATCCATGCATTCGACGTTTAACAAATCACTACTTCAATTCAAGATAATTTTTCTTAAAAATTTCCAAATCATGGCTCACGGTTAAATTTTGTGATAACACGCTGGTAATATATCTTAAAACACATTCAAGGCTTATTCATGTCCATTACACAAGATTAGTTGAGTTAGAGAAGCTAAGCAATTAAAAGGAAATTTCCAGGTCTGACACGGGTGCGGCGCGACCGCGCCCTATTTGACCTTGGTACCAGCGCGGCCGCGCTGGTACTCAGACACAGGTACTGAAGTCTGCTGCGAACCAAACTTTTAGTAACCATGCAATCCCAATTTGAACACACCCAGACATTGTAAACTTACCCAAAGCAACATAATTTGAGTACTAGACTATCTTAATAACACCAACAATTTCATTAGCAAATTTAGAGCCTCTAAACTCGACTTTCTTACAAATTAAACTCGTTTTAGCAAATTAACCAACATGATTAGCACCTCTTGACTGAATTCAGAGCAAATAAGACATGATTAGACTTAGAATTACATGCTTTAATAATCTACCATCATCAGTTATCAACAACATGACAATACAACCCAAACAAATCATATAGCATGCTTATTCATACATTTCTCACTATTTTTCCTAAGAAAATAAAATGAGTTTAAGAATTACCTCTTGGATGAAATTCCTTATTGACTTAGTCCTCTTAATCCTTCTAATTCGATCACTTGATTCCCTGCAAGTCCAGAACAACTCAAATCCTCACTCTCTCTCACTCTTGCTCTCAATTTTCTCACAATCTTCTTCTTTCTTGGGTGAAATGTTAACAAATGGAAGAATTGTCTTGGGTGAATAGTATATAAAGATGATGGTAACATCTGATTTCCTTGTCCCTCCACCTTCAGTCATTAATTGCAAGGATTAAAGGAGAATGGGGGTTAGGAATTGAAATGGTTTTTAGAACTAAAGCAATGTGTAACTCCCTCCTTTTGATTTCCTGATAAATCAAGCGTATAACCCCTCATTTAGTCCCAATTTGTTAGTCACATAAGTCCCTCCAAATTCAGCTGATGCATTTTAATTAATAAAAGATTATTTTAATCCATTAATCAATTTAATAAGCCATTTGACCATTTTGCCCTCCGAAATCCACATTTTTGATATTATAGTCGATTCCTAATAAAATCGACGTTCCGAACTCAAATCCACTGTCCGTTTCACCAATTTCCACTCCGAAAACAATTTGAGTTCTAGCTTCATTCTTGTGTTTAATACAATTATTATCTACCTAGTCAATAAGCAAATAGTTATATTAATCTAACTCAACTATTCAAATACATCTCATCACATAATCCAATTACTTATTTATTTATATATATATATGCATATATATATACATAACATATACATATATAATTATTTAAACACACAAAAGATTCGCATAGAATTCAATTCATTAAATACACTACGATGTATATTGATCTCGGCCATTACATTCACCCTCCCTTATTAGGATTCCGTCCCTGGAATCATCACAAAATTAGACAAACAGGTTAGGGTAATTTTCTATCATCTTCTCCTTGAGTTCCCACGTAGCTTCTTCAGCATTGTGGTTTCTCCATATTACCTTAACAGAAGGTATTACTTTATTACGTAAAACCTGTTCTTTCCTATCAACAATTTGCACAGGAATTTCTTCATAGGTTAGATCTTTCTCAAACTGGATAGGTTCATATTCTATGACATGCTTGTAATCCTGCTTATAAGGACGTAAAACTGACACATAGAAGACGTTATGAACATGCTCCAGTTCCGAAGGTAAGGCGATTTCATAAGCTACCTCGCCTACACGCCTCAACACCTCAAAAGGTCCTATAAACCGCGGGCTCAATTTTCCTTTCTTTCCAAATCTCATTTTGCCTTTCCAGGGAGACACTTTAAGGAATACATAGGTACCGACGTCGAAGTCTCGTTGTTGTCTATGTTGATCTGCATACTTCTTCTGTCGATCTTGAGCCGACACTAATCTTGCCCGTATCAATTTAACAACGCTCGCAGTCTGTTGTACCAATTCTGGCCCTAGCAGTTGTCGTTCACCTACTTCATCCCAGCACAACGGTGTTCTACACTTTCTACCATACAGAGCTTCATAAGGTGGCATACCGATGCTTGCATGGTAACTGTTGTTGTAAGCGAACTCCGCCAAAGGTAGATGATCATCCCAACTTCCCTTGAAATCCATAATGCATGCTCGCAACATGTCCTCTAGAGTTTGAATTGTCCTTTCGCTCTGCCCATCTGTCTGAGGATGATAAGTGGTGCTTAGTCTCAATTGCGTTCCCATGCGTTCTTGAAAGCTTCTCCAGAAATTTGCTGTGAACCGTGGGTCGCGATCGGACACAATCGATACGGGCACACCATGTCTGGAGACAATTTCTTTGATGTAGAGTTTCGCCAGTTGGTCCAAGTTGAATTTGATTTTGATCGGCAGAAAGTGTGCCGACTTAGTCAATCGGTCCAAAATAACCCAAATAGCATCAAATCCCTTCTGGGTAGTTGGAAGTCCTACCACAAAATCCATTGTGATATGCTCCCATTTCCATTCCGGTATTTCCAGGGGTTGAAGTAACCCGCTCGGTTTCTGATGTTCAGCCTTGACTCTCTGGCATGTTAAGCATCTGCTGACGCAATCTGCGACCTCTTTCTTCATATTGGGCCACCAATAATATTGATGAAGATCCCGATACATCTTTGTGCTTCCCGGATGAATCGAGTAACTTGAACTATGAGCTTCTTGTAGAATTTCTTCCTTTAACTTAGATACCGCTGGCACCTAAATTATCCCTTCAAATCTTAACAATCCATCACCACCCATACTGATCTTAAGCTTTTCCCCATCTAAAATTCTTTTCCTCACCTTTTCGCATTCTCCATCGCTGTCTTGTGCTTCCTTTATTTTGTCCAATAGAGTCGGACGAGCATCACCTGCGAATAATTTCTCACCAGATTCCTTTGAAAACTTTACTTCGAGCTCCAATCTTGCCATATCCTTAATTAACTCTTCTTGAGTTGTTATCATCGCCAACTTACCAATACCCTTCTTACTTAGCGCATCTACTACCACGTTAGCTTTTCTCGGGTGATATAGAATTTCGCAGTCGTAGTCCTTTATCAGCTCCAACCATCTCCTCTGTCGCATATTCAGCTCTTTCTGCGTGAAGATATACTTCAGACTCTTATGGTCCGTGTATATTTCACACTTTGCACCATATAAATAGTGCCTCATATCTTCAGGGCAAATACTACCGCTGCTAATTCAAGGTCGTGGGTAGGATATCCCTTTTCGTAATCTTTTAACTGCCTTGACGCGTACGCAATAACTTTACCATGTTGCATAAGCACACAGCCAAGTCCTGTGTGGGACGCATCACTGTAAACTATTAAGTCACCCGTATCGTCAGGTAAAGACAACATTGGTGCTTCACTCAACCTTTTCTTCGGCTCCTGAAAACTTTCTTCACACTTTTCCGTCCAAACAAATTTTTACCGACTTCCTTGTTAAATTAGTCAGAGTTCCTGCTATCCTGGAGAAATCTTGAATGAATCTTCTGTAGTAGCCTGCCAATCCCAAGAAACTTCTTACTTCTGTTGGTGTCTTCGGCTACTCCCAATTAATTACTGCTTCCACCTTTGCTGGATCCACAGAGATTCCGTCCTTGTCAATCACGTGACCCAAAAATTGAACTCTTTCTAACCAGAATTCACACTTTAAGAATTTTGCGTATAATTTCTCCTTTCTCAACGCTTCTAACACCATTCGTAAATGTTCTGCATGATCTTCTGGAGTCTTAGAATAGATCAGAATATCATCTATGAACACAACTACAAACTTATCCAAGTGTTGCTTGAATACCCGATTCATCATGTCCATAAATGTCGTTGGCGCGTTCGTTAACCCGAATGACATTACCAGGAACTCGTAATGGCCATAACGAGTCCTGAATGCCGTCTTAGGTACATCTTCCTTCCTCACCTTCAACTGGTGATAACCCGTCCTTAAGTCGATTTTGGAAAAATATTTCGCTCCCTTCAACTGATCAAACAAATCATCTATCCTAGGTAGTGGGTATTTATTTTTGATCGTCACTTTGTTCAACTCCCGATAGTCGATACAAAGTCTCATCGATCCGTCCTTCTTTTTCACAAATAAAACTGGTGCTCCCCAAGGAGACACACTCGGTTGGATATACTTCTTATCTAACAACTCCTGCAACTGTACCATCAGCTCCTTCATCTCCACCGGTGCCATTCTGTATGGGGCTTTCGAAATCGGTGCCATTCCAGGTACTAGATCTATAACGAATTCGATCTCCCTATCTAGCGGTAGACCTGGCAAATCCTTCGGAAACACATCGGGAAACTCACTTACAACAGGTATCTGTCCCATCTCTGTCTCTACTTTCTGGGTATCAACAATATGGGCCAAATAACCTATACAGCCTTTTCTCAACAATTTCCTAGCTTGCATCATCGTCAGACAACTCGAGTGCCTAGGCGATTTACTACCATAGAACACTACCTTAGACTGATTTGGAGTCTGAAGGTTTATACACTTCTTCTGGCAATCTATCATTGCCCCATAGTTAAATAACCAGTCCACACCTAGAATTACATCAAATTCTCCTAGTTGAATTGGAATTAGATCCATAGGTAACTTATACCCCCTTATATCTACAAGACAATTCCTATGAATATGTCTAACGGGAATTATTTCCTTATTCGCCACTTCTATGTTCATGGGATGTTCTAATTCTTCCTAAGGTAAATTTAATCATTGGGAGAATTCATGTGATACGAAGGAACAAGTAGCACCCGAATCAAATAATATGTATGCATATATATCATTAACCAGAATGATACCTGAAACCACGTCCTTGGATGCGACCGCATCTTAAACTGTCATGTTGTAAGTCCTTGCTGTTGGTCGATTTTGAGTTGGTGGTCCAGAAATTGTAAGATTTCCACCGCTATTTCCCCTTCCTCCATTTCCTCTACTTGAGTTCTTCTTTGGGCAATTCCTAGCCTGATGATCCAATGCTCCGCAGTTGAAGCATCCATTCCTCTTCTGTGCGGGGCAGTTAGGAGAGATGTGCCCCTCCTGTCCGCAATTGAAGCATACATTCTTTCCCTTTAGGCAAGCGCCTGAGTGACTCTTTCCACACTCCTTGCAAGCCTCTGCTATTTTCTTCGAATCATCGGATTTACCCCCAAAACTTGTTGGGTTGCTGTTGTTATTGTTGTTGATGTTGTTCCACTTCCTTTTGCTACCACTGCTACTACCTTCCCCTCTATTCCCTCCTTCAGTCTTCTTCTTCTTTTCCTTATTGAATTTCATTAGGGCTTCACTTCAGCCCTCAGCAATTATGGCCTTCTCCAGAAGAGTAGCGAAGTTGTTCGTCTGTAACACCGAAAGTCTGCTATACAACCATGGCTTCAGGCCCTGCTTGAACCTCCTTGTCTTTCTTTCCTCAGTGTCGACCTGATGAGGTACAAATCTCGCCAGTTCGTTAAACTTTGCGGCGTACTTGGGTACCGTCATGTCATCTTGCTTTAGCTCCAAAAATCGCATCTCCATGCAACTCTGCATACTCACAGGAAAATAATTCTCGAAAAAAACTTCTTTAAACCTCTCCCAAGATATCACTCCTTCTCCAGCCCTGTTCTGGTTCGCCTCCCACCAGAAGTTAGCTTCACCTTTCAACATGTACGTGGCGAAGATCGTTTTTTGCTCATCTCCTACTCGGGCGATTGCAAACGCCTTCTCGATTTCTTTGATCCATGACTGGGCTTCGATGGGTTCAGTGGTCCCTTTGAATTCAGGGGGTCCCACACTTTTGAAGACCTTAAAGGTTTCCACTTGGGCCGTCGGAGGGTTATTATTATTATTCGGGGTCCGATTCTGTAATGCCCCAACTAATAGGTCTACAAATTATTGCATGGGGTTCGGTTGATCCCCAGCATTACTGACTGACTCCTCAGGTGTCTGTTGACGACGTCTTCCCCTTGGCATTTCTGATGAATAAAATTTACATGTTATCATCCCACAACTTAATCTTATAACATTTAAAGCTTATATAAAAGTTTAATCATCACATCACACATATCAATAAACACATTTTATTAATATGAAAAACCATGAAACCAAGGTACTTAACATCTTATGGCAAAATGCCATTTACACCTCTTAACTTAGAACCAAAATTTAAATATTTACATCAATAGATAAGTGTTAAATACGATACTAATAAAAAGTTCATAGCAATATAAACTCAAAGACCCCTCCTCAAAGCATCTTCATATTCCTCATCTGCCATATCCAGAACTAGCCCTCGACTTATAGCGTGTCTAGACCGGTGCTCCTCACACGGAAAATGATACACACTATGGTGGAACCTGCCATGCGCTGAACTAAACGCGTACTGCATCCTGTCCATCCTAACCTTCTTATTCCTTACTTCATGCTCTAACTCATCCCTCTGGTTCTGAGCCTTTACACGACCTTTCATCTAAGCCCTCCAGTAAGTGGTAATCAACTGTTTATCTGTTTGAAGACCCTAAACTCTCGCCTCCAATCCGTTTATCGTGTTTCCCAAGTGGGACCGAACGGCCTCCTTTTCTACCCTCAACCTATCTGCCTTCTGGTCTGACGCACGCAGCTTGTCAGCCAAATCTGCGTTCCTAACCATCAAATGATACACCAATGCCCCGAGCAGTACCACTGCTCCCTTCTCTTCCTGATACCGTTCCTCCAACTTATGGACTCGATCGTCCAACTCCGTGTTCCTGTCCATCAACTCATCTAGCAGCCTATCCTCCGGCGCTTCCTCAGAGTCCTCCTCGGGCTCCTCTTCCTCGGGATCCTCCTCAGAATCCTCCTCAGGGTCCTCATCTGGGTCTGAATCAGCTGCTGCCTCAGCTATGGGCGGAGGTACAGCTGCTACTAACTGCTCACTAACCACATGGATATCTCTAACCTCCTCTTCTCCTGACATCCTACGATCAAAACAAACAACTAAATTAGTGTATTAAAAATAAACATTTTTTTTAGTAAAAGTAACCAGACTCAACACTTTAAACTCTATGTGAGTTCATCTCTTTCTATCTCCACTAATCTAAGGTTCTCCCACCTAAGGTTTATAACATACAGCTCTGATACCAACTTGTGATACCCCCAAATCCGTGTAACATCAAACACAGGATTCGGTGCTCACGAAACAGCAAACATAACATCTAGCTAATTAAACTTTCTAAATAAAAACCAAAGATATAGAAGTAATCGGTAATAAACCTCAATATAAATCTATCCATAATCCCAGGTTACAAAACCTTAAACTTAGCGTTCCTCGCTATGTTACATCAATGCGGAAAAAAAAATAAACTTATACAAGAAATAACTTTCATCACTTCATCTTAGTCTTTCCCTTGTCCTTGCCCGAGCCCTCAGCCTTCTCACCCTTAATTGAGAAAGTTAAATAAGAATGAGCACAAATTGCCCAGCAAGTATAACGGGTAACTCGACAAATTCATCACGAATAAAGATAACTGATTTGTAGATGCTCAATAATGTAAAGAGCCAACAAGAGATAAGTATGAACATTCAAGATAAGAGGTTTAGATTACAATAGCATACTAAGGGGTGTTAAATACCCAGAACATAATTTTATTTCATCAAAAACCATCAGAAGTTTATATCAATCAGATAGATTGTAAAACCTTCTCTGCAAGTACTCCAGGTGATTAGCCTTTCATACCCTACATTGTGCACAAGTATGAAATTTAGACGCGTAAGCGTAAATGGGACTATATGCCCGACATCAGTTTTACCCCGTTATTCGGGTTGTTCATCTTAGTATTCATGCAGAACCGCACCAAAACAATTTGGATTAGTAAACCTTAAGTAGCTACAATGAAATTGAATCATTCAATAAATTATCATTATGCATCAATAGTATCTAGCCGAAACAAGTGACTAGAACGCATTCTCAAAAGCAGTTCACAAATCTTTAAGAATTTATAAACAACTGAAATTTCAATGGAGTTGTCATCAATATAGCTTGCACAATTTGTAAGTTTGTATGAAATATGGCTTGCATTATAAGGAACTTGCACACAACAATAGGTAGCGCAAGTTAGGTACTTATGATCGCTGCAATAAAGTGGATAAAGGTTAAGATACTTGCCTTTTGCGTAGTTTACGATTAGCGTTTAACTTTACTGCAAGTATCCTATATTCATTCATATACAAATATTCATTAGTCACTCATTCATAATAACCGGTTTTCATACTCTACTCATTCAATACTTAACTAATTCAACTGCTTCATGATAAAGGATGTGTTTTACCAACATTCATTAAACCATATATACCATGCAAACAATTCATTATATATCAAAAATAGTTGTTTTTGTTTTGATTTCAAAGGTTCCATTTGCAAAAAAAATCTGTTTAAACCTTGATTCAACATATTCGTAACGTACTTAGACGATACCAACATACCACTTGTTATTTAATAAAGCTTATAAGAAGGTAACACACTTGTATCATGCTCTACATCACAAACAAAACATCTTGGTCTCTCTACAGCACGGCGCGGCCGCGCTGCCTTTATGCTTAGGAGTGGCGCGGCCGCGCTACTCCCTTCCAGGCTCAGAACTGAGCTTTTCAATGCTCGGTTCACATTCTAGCATACTAGGGTCTTGGCACACCACAATTAGCAATTATACATACTGATATGCAGGCTTAAACTAATCTAAATCCATGCATTCGACATTTAACAAATCACTACTTAAATTCAAGATAATTTTTCTTAAAAATTTCCAAATCATGGCTCACGGTTAAATTTTGTGATAACACGCTGGTAATACATCTTAAAACACATTCAAGGCTTATTCATGTCCATTACACAAGATTAGTTGAGTTAGAGAAGCTAAGCAATTAAAAGGAAATTTCCAGGTCTGACACGGGTGCGGTGCGGCCGCGCCCTATTTGACCTTGGTACCAGCGCGGCCGCGCTGGTACTCAGACACAGGTACTGAAGTCTGCTGCGAACCAAACTTTTAGCAACCATGCAATCCCAATTTGAACACACCCAGACATTGTAAACTTACCCAAAGCAACATAATTTGAGTACTAGACTATCTTAATAACACCAACAATTTCATTAGCAAATTTAGAGCCTCTAAACTCGACTTTCTTACAAATTAAACTCGTTTTAGCAAATTAACCAACATGATTAGCAACTCTTGACTGAATTCAGAGCAAATAAGACATGATTAGACTTAGAATTACATGCTTTAATAATGTACCATCATTAGTTATCAACAACATGACAATACAACCCAAACAAATCATATAGCATGCTTATTCATACATTTCTCACTATTTTTCCTAAGAAAATAAAATGGGTTTAAGAATTACCTCTTGGATGAAATTCCTTATTGACTTAGTCCTTTTAGTCCTTCTGATTCGATCACTTGATTCTCTGCAACTCCAGAACAACTTAAATCCTCACTCTCTCTCTTGCCCTCAATTTTCTCACAATCTTCTTCTTTCTTGGGTGAAATGTTAACAAATGGAAGAATTGTCTTGGGTGAAGAGTATATAAAGATGATGGTAACATCTGATTTCCTTGTCCCTCCACCTTCAGTCATCAATTGCAAGGATTAAAGGAGAATGGGGGTTAGGAATTGAAATGGTTTTTAGAACTAAAGCAATGTGTAACTCCCTCCTTTTGATTTCCTGATAAATCAAGCGTATAACCCCTCATTTAGTCCCAATTTATTAGTCACATAAGTCCCTCCAAATTCAGCTGATGCATTTTAATTAATAAAAGATTATTTTAATCCATTAATCAATTTAATAAGCCATTTGACCATTTTGCCCTCCGAAATCCACATTTTTGATATTATAGTCGATTCCTAATAAAATCGACGTTCCGAACTCAAATCCGCTGTCCGTTTCACCAATTTCCACTCCGAAAACAATTTGAGTTCTAGCTTCATTCTTGTGTTTAATACAATTATTATCTACCTAGTCAATAAGCAAATAGTTATATTAATCTAACTCAACTATTCAAATACATCTCATCACATAATCCAATTACTTATTTATTTATGTATGTATATATATATATATATATATATATATATATGCATATATATATATATACATAACATATACACATATAATTATTTAAACACACAAAAGATTCGCATAGAATTCAATTCATTAAATACACTACGATGTATATTGATCTCGGGCATTACAATACTCGATCAATTTGATCCCTTACGGATTCTATGGATTCCCAAGACATGAGGCTACAACATATCACAAATTCAGGACGACCCATAATCACTAACATGACCAAATCCTGAGCTAAAACATAAACTGCATGCCCTGTTTTTCGCAACCATGAAATATCTCACACAAATGGCAACTGTGACTTTATTTTAGCATCATTTTGATTCATTCAAATTGGGATATCTTCACAACTGATACAAATACAATATTCCAACAACAAGCAATCAAAATAATCACAACATCAAGGCTTTACTATCCTCTAATCGTCCAAAGGTCCAAACAGTCCATTATCTTCCTCTTTAAGCTTGGGTCCGAATCATTCTTTGTTTTTGTTTCACTTTGAAGGTATTAATGGTTTATAAAGCTTCTTAACAACGTTCATAAGGAACCATAACCAACAGTGCAACAAATATCTCAAGGAGGGCTCAAACCCATCGGTTTGAGCTCAAGAACCACAACTATAACTAACAATGGAAAAAGGGAAGGGATGAGGCTTGTATACCTCTTCTTGTTGGCTTTGGGTAGGTTGAGATGACTTGCTAGGTTGCTCTTCTCCTTGCTCGATTCTGCTGATACTTCCTTTCCTCTTCTCCTTGCTTGCCTTCTTACGCCCTTACCGCATACACACACTTACTCTCCTTCTAGCTGCAGTAAGCTTTTTGCTTAGCAAAAAAAAAATAACTCTTTCTCTCTCTCTGAAGTTGCTAACAGTTGAGTATGGCTTGAATGGAGGAGGAGAATGAGCTGAGGGGAGAATAAGAGGAGTGCTTCGGGAGGAGATGGAATGTATGGGTATGCAAAAAAAAATGCGTTACCCGAGCCAAGTGTTGGTGTAGTTAACAGCCCCATGTATGGTGTATTGTGCGTGTTTATTCCTTTCCCCCAATTGGCTCTTAATATACACGTGGCCTACCCCAATTGGTTTGAGGCTTAAATGTCTCACCAATTAATTCGAATACACAGATAAATATACCCGAATATTCCCACTTTTGTACCAAATTTGGTAAATAACTCTACCCAAAATTAACATGGGTACTCCCATAAATTATTGGGACACGTAAAAATATTTATTATGGGATTTGTCTATTTATTCAAAACACCCATACTATACATTTTGGATATAGATTAAATCACGTATCAGCTCCAATAAAATTTCTGACACTTGGAAAAATTATTCCTCCGCATATATGCCTCCTCTAAATTAAAAAAAATTGAAATAGACGAAAAAGTTTGAGTGTGAATAGTGCTCGTGAATAGTGCCTCGGGAAGTGGGTCCCGCTAATAGTGATTTTATGAATTTTCGCAAAATCGATTTATTCACTCTAACGACACAACGACACATAAAATTTAACATATGCACATTTTCTAGGTTGTACCACAACTCTAAACACCTAGTATAGATTAATATAAATAAAAATAATAATAATAATTCATTTTATTCATACATAACTCGGGTTACAAGGAAGTCTAAAATTCCCGATCGTTATAGGCGTTGCGACCAAGGGTCTTCAGCGCAAGCTGGGTTGAAAAGGCTGACTCGGGCTCGGGAGATTTAGTCAGGTTGCGACTCGGAAACCCACTGTTAACAAAAAAAAATAAAAAAAATAAGAAAGTCACCCTAAATCATGATTTGTGTGAGATGTACACATTATTTTGAACGCGATAGTGATGAAATTGCTCCTTTTGATGCTAATCAAACTAGAACGAAGTAATAGAACTTCTAATCACCTCTTTTGTTGACAATTTGAAGGAACTAATGAAACAATAAGAATGTCTCCCTAAATCATGACTTGTGTGAAATGTACACATCATTTTGAACGCGATAGTGATGTGATTGCTCCTTATGATGCTAATCAAACTAGAAGGTAGTAATAAGACTCCTAATCACCTCTTTCTTTGACTATTTGAAGGAATTATTGAAACAATAATAAGATCACCCTAAATCATGACTTGTGTGAGATGTACACATCGTTTTGAACGCGATAGTGATGTGATTGCTCCTTTTGATGCTAATCAAACTAGAACGAAGTACGAGGACTCCTAATCACCTGTTTCTTTGACAATTTGAATGAACTAATGAATCAATAATAAGGTCTCCTTAAATCATGACTTGTGTGAAATGTACACATATTTAGAACGCGATAGTAATGTGATTGCTTCTTTGGATGCCAATCAAACTAGAACGAAGTAATAAGACTCTTCTGCTCACCTCTTTCTTTGACAATTTGAAGGAACTAATGAAACAAAAAGAAGGTCTTCCCGAATTAAGACTACTTGTGTGAGATATACGCATCGTTTTTATAGAGATAGTGTTGGGATTGCTCTTTTTGATACTAATCAAACAAGAACGAAGTAATAGGACTCCTAATCACCTCTTTCTTTGACAATTTGAAGGAACTAATGAATCAATAAGAAGGTCTCTCTAAATCATGATTTGTGTGAAATGTACACATCATTTTGAATGTGATAGTGACGTGATTGCTCCTTTTGATGCTAATCAAACTAGAATGAAGTAATAAGACTTTTAATCACCTCTTTCTTTGACTATTTGAAAGAACTATTGAAACAATAAGAACGTCACCCTAACCGTGATAGTTCTCGCACTGGTTTAAATGAGGCCCCGGGGCGAACCGTAAACTCGGACGTCCTGGGATCGAATCCCACCTGCAACAAATGTTAGCCCCTGGTTGCAACAAATACAAGGTAAAATAGGGGGCGTTACGGCCACGGGTCTTCAGCGCAAGCTGGGTTGAAAAGGCTGACTCGGGCTTGGTGGATTTAGTCGTGTTGCGACTCGAAAACCCACGGTTAACAAAAAAAAATAAAATAAGAAAGTTACCCTAAATCATGCCTTGTGTGAGATGTACACATTATTTCGAACGCGATAGTGATGAAATTGCTCCTTTTGGTGCTAATCAAACTAGAACGAAGTAATAGAACTCCTAATCACCTCTTTCTTTGACAATTTAAAGTAACTAATGAAACAATAAAATGTCTCCCTAATTCATGATTTGTGTGAAATGTACACATCATTTTGAACGCGATAGTGATGTGATTGCTCCTTTTGATGCTAATCAAACTAGAAGGAAGTAATGGAACTCTTAATCACCTCTTTCTTTGACTATTTGAAGGAATTATTGAAACAATAATAAGCTCTCCCTAAATCATGACTTGTGTGAGATGTACACATAGTTTTGAACGCGATAGTAATGGGATTGCTCCTTTTGATGCTGATCAAACTAGAACGAAGTAATAGGACTCCTAATCACCTCTTTCTTTGACAATTTGAATGAACTAATGAAACAATAATAAGGTCTCCCTAAATCATGACTTGTGTGAAATGTACACATCATTTTGAACGTGATAGTGATGTGATTGCTCCTTTGGAAGCTAATCAAACTAGAACGAAGTAATAGGACTCCTCTACTCACCTCTTTCTTTGACAATTGGAAGGAACTAATGAAACAAAAAGGTCTTTCCTAATCAAGACTTGTGTGCGATGTACGCATCGTTTTGATAGCGATAGTGTTGGGATTGCTCCTTTTGATGCTTATCAAATTAGAACGAAGTAATAGGACTTCTAATCACCTCTTTCTTTGACAATTTGAAGGAACTAATGAAACAATAAGAATGTCTCCCTAAATCATGATTTGTGTGAAATGTACACATAATTTTGAATGCGATAGTGACGTGATTGCTCCTTTTGATGCTAATCAAACTAGAATGAAGTAATAAGACTCCTAACCACCTCTTTCTTTGACTATTTGAAAGAACTATTGAAACAATAAGAAGGTCACCCTAACCGTGACAGTTGTCGCAATGGTTTAAATGAGGCCACAGGGCGAACCGTAAACTCGGATGTCCTGGGATCGAATCCCACCTGCAACAAATGTTAGCCCCCCTGCTTATAACAAATACAAGGTAAAACAAGGGGCGTTGCGGCCACGGGTCTTCAGCGCAAGTTGGGTTTAAAAGGCTGACTCGGGCTCGGGGGATTTAGTCGGGTTGCGACCCGGAAACCCACGGTTAACAAAATAAAAAACAAAAAAAAATAAGAAAGTCACTCTAAATCATGACTTGTGTGAGATGTACACATCATTTTGAACGCTATAGTGATGAAATTGCTCCTTTTGATGCTAATCAAACTAAAACGAAGTAATAGAACTCCTAATCACCTCTTTCTTTGACAATTTAAAGTAACTAATGAAACAATAAGAATGTCTCCCTAAATCATGATTTGTGTGAAATTGAACACATTATTTTGAACGTGATAATGATGTGATTGCTCCTTTTGATGCTAATCAAACTAGAAGGAAGTAATAGGACTCCTAATCACCTCTTTCTTTAACTATTTGAAGGAATTATTGAAACAATAATAAGGTCTCCCTAAATCATGACTTGTGTGAGATGACACATCGTTTTGAACGCGATAGTGATAGGATTGCTCCTTTTGATGCTAATTAAACTAGAACGAAGTAATAGGACTCCTCTACTCACCTCTTTCTTTGACAATTTGAAGGAACTAATGGAACCTAAAGAAGGTCTTCCAAAATCAAGACTTGTGTGAGATGTACGCATCGTTTTGATAGCGATAGTGTTGGGATTGCTCCTTTTGATGCTTATCAAATTAGAACGAAGTAATAGGACTTCTAATCACCTCTTTCTTTGACAATTTAAAGTAACTAATGAAACAATAAGAATGTCTCCCTAAATCATGACTTGTGTGAAATGTACACATCATTTTGAACATGATAGTGATGTGATTGCTCCTTTTGATGCTAATCAAACTACAAGGAAGTAATAGGACTCCTAATCACCTATTTCTTTCACTATTTGAAGGAATTATTGAAATAGTAATAAGTTCTCCCTAAATCATGACTTGTGTGAGATGTACACATCGTTTTGAACGCAATAGTGATTGGATTGCTCCTTTTGATGCTAATCAAACTAGAATGAAGTAATAGGACTCCTAATCACCTCTTTCTTTGACAATTTGAATGAACTAATGAAACAATAATAAGGCCTGTGACACCCCCAAATGCGGGCTACCTCAAACCACACAGATTTGGTACTCACTATCCATACACAACCACTATCTACCCATAAACAAATGGTTTTAAGTAAAGCAAACTGAATAATAAAACAAAAGAAATATCTCCCATAAAAGGGTTACATAGCTTTTCAAAATAAGTCTCAGGTTCTCTAATCTTTATTACATCTTTTAAAACGCGAAAATATAAATAAATAGCTAATAAGTCTTAATTACACTACCACATAAATAAAATAAACAAGTGTCTTCACGTAATAGCAAAACATCGTCACGTGCTCATTTTATCTTTTCCTTTGCTAGTAGACGGCTCATCTGTCCTCTTAGCTTTAGCTGCAAGGGTTTAGTATGTAAGGGTGAGCAAAACAAATGCCCACTAAGATAACAATGAACATTTCAACATACTTATCTGTATGGTGTAATTTCATGTTGATAATAATCAAGAATGGAAACATCTGAAAGCTCAATAGAACAAAATAGAACATTAAGATATACGGAGGGTCGCAAGACCACGAACCATGTCCTAGGTTAACAGATAAGTTTGCTGTAACCTTTAACAGTTTAATAAACTATAACTGGACTAACCATCTCGTACTCAAGGTAATCAGCTTGTTGTACAATGTTTTGTGGACAACCATTCAGCGCTTTCGCGTAAGTATTCCCCTATACTAGGGTTGTTCTTCTCAGTTTTGTCATTCAAGAGTTCAGTTCAAAAAAATAGGGTTTGAACAACATGAGTCATGATCAAAGATCAACAACAGTGCGTTAGGTTTGTATATAACGCAAGCATGCAATCAAATTACATAAATAGAGCGGAAGCGTGATAAAACAGATTTTAAAATTTTCATACAAACCATCACCATGATTTATCCTTGTGTTCAATTATCAATTAAATGAAAGAGAAAGAGAATAAGAATTATACCCTCGTAGATCAAAGCTTCCTCGAGTACACGTTCAACTCCTAGTCCTTCGTGTTCTCCTTGAATTCCACCGATGAGATTCCTCCCTTTGATCAATGTTAGCCACCCAAGTTTTTGGCCTCTAGAGGTGATCCACCAAGGAAGAATAGGTATTCAAGAAGTTGGGTATTGACAAAACCCTAGTTTCTATCTCTATAGAAATTGTAAGTACTCTCCACAATCTAATGTAAGAGTGTGTGTAACCCAAATCTATGATAAGACTCCTCTTATTTATAGATGTATGAAAACCCTTCCCTAAACTATTTAGGATTAGGGTTTCTTTTATAATTAAACTGCTTTAATTAATTATGCTCCTAATCCAATTAGGAATTCATGGGAGAGTACTTCTATTAATTAATTCTCAATCTCTATTAGGAATTAAATAATAGTAATAGTAATAATAATAATAAGACTCCTCTTATTAATTTATATTTAATATTTCTAAAATATTAAATAATAAATATTAAGCTATTTAATTTATTCTATCTCCATAGATTAAATTAAATACACTTAACTTATTATTACAATTATGTCATTTACTTCTTAAATAAATATTTTTCTTTTGCGGTGTGACCCTTTTGGTTCTCTATATTAAACCGGTTGTGAATAAATCAATTAGAACAATTCTAATCTTATTTAAATAAATAAATTAAACTATTTAATTCATTTAAATAAATAATATTTATTCTACAATAAGGGTAAGCCCCCTTAGCGATCAACGACTTTCCAGATAATATAGATTTCAACATTAATCACAAAAGAACCTTTCAGTGCATAGTTACCGTACAATTCAATCCTTCTACCATACAACGTCCCAATTAAATATAAAACATGGATTAATTATCAAGTCTTATTTTATTAATTATATGTATTTCGATTCCCAAATGCACAACTCTAAATAATGCAAATTAGAAACTCCTTTCTAATTTCATTCTACCTTGGCCAAGGACTACTGAGTTGTCATTTATTGAATCACATAGTACATTTCATCTTTTACTAGGCGAGGTAGATTCTTTGTTGATCATTCACCTACCTCCATGCACAACTAATTATACCCAACCATACCCTTTGATATACCCAAAAGGTCTTAAGAGACATGTCAAAGTATAACTCATCATACACAAGATACTATGATGATCTCAAGTCCAAGGATCACTTGTACTACTATCACTAGAGGAATTCCTACTGACAGGCGAGTAAAACTCCATTAGGTATTCCTTAGCGAGTCACGTTCAGTGAATTTATTCTCCAATAAGCACCTACATACTTGCTTTAGTGTCTCAACAACAATGATTATGAGATCAATCATCCTCTTCCCAAGAGCAAGCAACGTATGTACTAATCTATCCGGATTCACTAATCCCCTTTTTAGTAATCCAACGATTAGGAACAATTTTAGTTCATGAGCTATCCAGAATATAGATCTCATTAGCATGATCACCATCATGATTCTAAAAGCATTGCTCAAAACTATGGGTTTATCACATTTAATATAACAGCACCATGTAGATAATATAAAATGCCTTTTAAGAAAATCAATTCTTTTATTAATAAATGAATAAGATTACAAAGTATATACTACATCATATCAAATATGATTGGCTTGTGTGCATACTACTTTCACAGTGATATATAATGATATAGATATTGTATATCCATGGTAATAGAATAATGCTTTCAATTAACTTGAGCCTTGAACAACGGGAATCTAAAAGTCAGAAATTTACTATATGCAATGATAACTTGCTAAATAACAGAATAGGATTTAGAAACTTGCGTTAAATAAGCTTGGGTTTAGAAACTCATTTAGCATAAAAGAATTAAGGGTAAGAGACTTGCCTCGTGCGTAGTTTTCTTACTTATAAATCACGTACATTAAACAACCTACACATTCCGTTTACATAACAATAACAATGATTAGTTACAATATTCTCAACACTTCAAAACCCACTCTCATCCAACCTCATCCTAATATCTCAATTGTTTTCTGATTAACAAACTCACTTCAGAAGTTACATGTTTAATTATAACAATATCACACTTAAGCATTCCTAAAACTTAATGTTAAGATAAGGTTCATTAACTTTATATTTTATAATCATCACCATCACAATATCTTAGTATTCAATTAACACATTAGTCTAAGCTTTAGACATGCATAGGACAACATAATATATTACAACTTGAGAGACTTATACAGACATACCCCATGATGGACTCTACATAAACCACTTTAGAAAATAAACAATTTTCTCACATCTGCCAGTTTCAACGCTGACCGCGCTGAAAATGAACTGTTTCAGCGTCGACCTTGCTGAACTCTGGACCCAGAAACTCAACACAGTTTCAGAGCCGACAACACTGAAAATGAACTGTTTCAGAGCCGACTGCGCTGAAACCTGAACTTCGAATTCTAAGCATCAAACACCAATTTAGACATACCCAATAATCATAAATCTCTTAGAAACATTACTAAACATACATATACCAAATCTAACAACCTAAAACAGACAAAATAGCAAAACCCAAAGCTTCAACAACTAATTTAAAGACTTAAAATCAAAGTTTTTGCTAACTTTTCTTATTTTACACACTTAATGAAATCAAACACCACGAATCCATTTTTCAACCTTTTTAATCCATTCTTTTTGCAAAGTTTTCATATTACAATGAACTACAACATACAACCCTCAATTTCTAAACCAAAACGTATGTATTAGCCAAAAGTCAACTTTCTTCATTCTCAAACTTGTTTTATAATTATTTAATTTCTGAAAATCAATTGAATCTCTCATACAACGAATTATAAACACTTTCCATCATATATATACAACAATCATTCACAAATTCATTAATTAAAACTCTAGTTTTTACAAAACTCAGGAACACAAAAAACTAAGAGCAAAAAGGGTTAAATTATTACCTTAAATCCTTGTTTTTGCTTGTGAAGATGATGAGAAGATGATGAAAATTGCTCTAAGAGTCTCTCTTGTTTCAAAGAACCTCCAATTCCTTTCTGTTTCTCCTAGAACTTTCTCTTCCAACTTCTCTGTATTTCTTCTTCTTAGCCTGAAGTAACTTATACATGAAAATAAAACTGACCCATCATAATACATATTATTTAGTTTGTCAGTTGAAAAAAACAAAAGTGTTTTGTCAGCTTAATAAACCAAAGGCTACAAGGCCATGTTTGGTTAAGCTATTTTAATCACCTACTAAATTATTTTTATATTCCCTTATTATATTGCCACATGTCACACTTTAAAATAAACCTTCTTTATTAATAAATCAAATTTACCCTTACCTAACAAATTATAATATTTATTTATATTCAACCATAAATATAATTTTATTTAATAAATCCTTCTATTAAACAAAATTATTAATCCTCTAATTTAATCACTTAATTAAATTATCAAATTATCATCATTATTGCATAACAATGCATAACAAAATGCACACAAACAAACTATAACATAATAATTTCTACCAAATATTTATTTAACAAAATAAACATATCAATTAAAATATTTATTTATCTTCAATGCATATTTTCAAATATTACAAAATTCCGGATTGTTACATCCTTCCCTCCTTGTAAGGATTCTGTCCTTAGAATCATAACGCAATACACATCTAATTCGTTACATCCTTCCCTCCTTACAAGGATTCTGTCCCCAGAATCATAGAACTAGGACTAAACAAACAACTCAGGAAAATTCTTCATCATATCAGCTTCGAGTTCCCACATAGCTTCTTCAGCGTTTTGGTTTCTCCATATTACCTTAACAGAAGGTATCACTTTATTCTTAAGAACCTGTTCTTTCCTGTCTACGATCTAGAGTGGAACTTCCTCATAAGTTAGGTCTTTCTCAAATTATATAGGTTCATATTCTATCACATGTTTATAGTCTGGCTTATAAGGGCGCAAAACATATACATGAAAAACATTGCGGATATGAACCAGCTCTGGAGGTAGAGCTACTTCATAAGCCACCTCACCAACTTGCCGCAGTACTTCAAAAGGTCTAATAAATCGTGGACTAAGTTTACCCTTCTTTCCAAAGAGATTTTTTCCTTTCCAGGGTGAAACTTTCAAAAAAACGAAACTTCCCACTTCAAATTCTCGGCCCTGACGATGTTGAGTGGCATACTTCTTCTGTCTATCTTGAGCAGCTAATAACCGCGCTCTTATAACCTTCACGATCTCTGCAGTTTGGTGTACCAACTCCGGTCCTAGCAGTTGCCTTTCACCAACCTCGTCCCAACATAGTGGAGTTCTACATTTTCGTCCACACAACGCTTCGTATGGCGGCATGCCAATACTCGCGTGGTGACTGTTGTTGTAACCAAACTCAACCAACGGTAAGTGATCATCCCAGCTTCCCTTGAAATCCATGACACAGGCGTGTAACATATCTTCCATAGTTTGAATCGTCCTTTCGCTCTGACCATCAGTTTTGAGGATGATACGCGGTGCTCATTCTGAACTGAGTTCCCAGGCATTCGTGCAGACGCTTCCAAAAATTCACCGTAAATCGCAGATCTCGATCAGATACAATAGACACTGGAACACCGTGCCGCGAAATAATTTCTTTAATGTATAATTTTGCTAACTGATCTAAGTTGAATCTAATCTTATGATGAGGGCATCCTTGGTTTGGGAAGGGATGACAACCATAGAGCGGATCCTATGTGCATGCCAGATGGACCTGTGACAAGAGCTCGGGCTAAATGATTCAAGGAAGGCCTTAATGGATTGACACAAGGTATGTGGAGCGAGGTTAGATCAAGTGTAGAGTTTGAGGAGCAGGATTCTAAGGCTTTACATTTGGTCATGATGATACAAGAAAACACGCCAACGTTGGGAACGATGGAAACGAGAGAAAACAAAAATTTCCAAACTGCAGAGTTCTCGCCCCGGCAAGAAAAGCAAGGCCAAAGTTCTCGCCCGGCGAGAACCTCTCTGTTCATTTTCGGCCCAGCCTAATCCATTCTCGCCCCGCCCAAGACCTCTCTGTCCATTCTCGCCCCGGCGAGAACTTCAGTATAAATCTCTTGCCCTAGCGAGAATAGTCAGTTTTGGTTAGCGCGTTTTTCGAGGCAGACACATTTTTGACAATTTGGAACGCGGATTTCTTCCTTAATTTTAGGGATTTCAGTATATTCTTATAATTCTATTGTAATTAGGATATTTTAAGATAGGATTTTGATTCCAAATCAATTATTATTTCCTTTATGGATTTTAGGGTTTCATAGTTAGTATAAATAAGTTTTATGCTTGTAATTCAAACACTACACCAAAAAAGGCATCTAGTGATGGACAAATCCTTCACAAGACATAATATATCACTCACAAGAGATTTATTGCGAAGGAATATTTCCTTCACACGATTGCTCGCATATGACCTCGTCGTAATTGGGTATCCTTCGCTAAGTAGTAACTAAATATTTTTTGTGAAGGATATATTGTGAATAACTTTTTATTCACAAATTATATTTGGTAATGGAATATTGTTATATAGTGAAAAAGTGGTTTCCTTCACAAATAATATTTTAAGAAGGACTATTTGAAATTAGTGAATAATTTTATTCCCTCACAAATAATATATTGTGAAAAAAAAATTATTTAACGAGAGAAAATTTTCCTTCACTAATTATAAATTGATAATCTTTTTTCAAATTAGTGAGAGAAAAATTCCTTCATTAATGACTAACTAATTAACTAGAAAAGATTTTAGTGAGGGAAATTATCCTTCATTAATGTCCATTTCTCAAGTAAAATCCTTCGCAAATTATAAATTTGTAAATAAAAAATTAATTGGTAAATAATCCAAATTCATTACAAATTATAATTAATTTTCAAATCAGTGATTTCATATTTATTATTATTATTATTATTATTAATTGCTATAATAAATATTAAATTTAATATTTCAAGTTAATATAAATGACATACTTGTTTCAAACTAATTGATAAACTAATACATAAAGAGCCAATAATTAAAATTAATACTCCACATATAAATAGATAATGCTCAAGTCACGATAACTACAAAATTTGTTATTGTATCTTGGTCTCTCAAGGACCATAGTACCTACAATATTTATTAACTAACATAAGAAAACTGAAACAATAACAACAAACTAGAAGGAATGAAGTGTATGTCATGTTAAGTCCACTTCATCATCATTTTCTTCAAGAAAATCAAAGTTGGGCCTGTAAACTTCATGCTGCAAAAAAAACATCAAAATTCAATTTCAATAAGATGAGGAATACGAAAAGATAAAAGTGGTGAACTTAAATTAAGAGAGAGTGAGATAGATTAATGAAGGATAAAGACAAAAATATAGCTATCAATAAATACCTCAATTGATTCATAGTTAGTAAATGTTTGAAGGAAGTTGGTAAACTTCGTCTAAACCATTCTAGTTGGTAAATGTGGCAGAGCTCTTCTTGTCATAAATACAGTTGATTTAACCAATCTGACCTCTGTTCTTGTCATGAATGAGTTCTTCACAAGGGTTCAGTATTACCTTGTAGGTTTCATAAGCAAACAATTAAACGGCGTTATATGGTAGATACGTATCACCTAGTTGAAAGAAAATCAGGTCCAAGCAAAACTCAGCAACTTCTAAATCTAACCAACAAATTTGGTGGATAAAATTTAAGGAACTACTAATGGAAAATAGTTCATCCAAAAATATGAAAAAATAATGATGTAAAGGACCTGAGAAAGATTGCCTTTCCCGTATGAATTTTTGACTAAGAAAGGGATACTTACTAAGAGGGGGATGTTACAAACTCTGTATTGTTGACTTCAAAATTCAACGAATGCAACAAGGAATTTAGCAAGAATTTTTGGACAAATATATCTCCATAAAATTTCATAATAAGAATTATATTCTCCCTAGTTGGGAGAAGACAAATTGTTGAAAAACAACAATATTAGTACCTGCATGCTACTAGACAATATATTAGTCTGGCTTCCCTCCTCAATTTCCCAAGTTCCATCCTATTGTATTAAAAACATAATACAATTACAGTACACATCAAAGCAAAAGACTACAAATATAATATTAAAAAGGTTCATCATACTCACTTGAACAAGTTTCTCTAAATGCTCCATAAGGACCTTCTCTTCTAGTTCTACATATACCGTCAAGTGAGGTTAAAAGCAAGATGAAATAATTCCATGAAAATTGAACTGCAATAGCAATTCATTCCAAGCAAGATGAATAACAAGTTTCAAGATATGGTTAGTGTACCTCCATAACAAACTGTTAGGCATACTGACATGAAATTGTACCATTCTACATTACCAAGATAACAGACTAGCAAATTTGGAGTTTGTTGCATGGAAATTTTACTTGGAATAAGAAAGTCTATGGTTCAGTCATACTTGAAAACAGAGTTTACCAAAAAAAAAACTGGAGATGAGAGTATGAGGCATTTGTTAGAAGTATTGTATGCTGCAGAGCTTAAATAGAAAGAGTGATTCCATTATCCGATACAACTATCTCTTTTCACTGCAAACAATACTTTTGCAGCCTTTCGCAGAGTATATCTCACCAAATGGTCGTCCATCGCGAAATTATTTTTAATTTAAAAGATTTATTAAGTAATTAGAATCCAACTCCAGGATAAATGAACTTATCTACAGGTCACAAAGATCTGCAACCCAGGGGACAACACCTGAGTTTAAAATGGTGAGGATGATATTGGTTTCACTTTAGAATTATCTCACAGATTTAAGTTAGGATGGTGGCAGTGCTTCACACCTTTACCTGGACAGATACAAACTTGAGATCAAGTACTTTCGTTCAATTTTATCACCATTGAAAAACTCAAAAAAGAAAAAAAGAAAAAGAAAATCAAACATCATAGAATGTCGAAATCCATAACCCAAAATATACAAATAAGAATAAATAGTAAAACGAGAGAGCAGGATTGCTTGCTCGAATGTTATTTCAGCACCTAATATACCTTATTCTTTCAGAGAGAGAGAGGGATGGAAAAGTGATATATATATATATATACACACACTTCCAACTGAAAAACCCATAACAAAATATAGCTAGAAATAATTGAAGTGAGATACTTGTAGTAAATTTCCTTTCTCAGACATATCTTGTATCAAAGAATAAGAACATAATGCAGCAAAAGCTGCTGTACATCACTGGCACATAGGTTTATTCAAACATACAAATAAATGCAGAGTACCTCTTGAAAGAAACTATGCATAAGAATGACATGAAGAAAGATCCATGACTCGCATTAGGATAAGTTAAGCAGATAAGAAACTCAGTTCTTTATATTGACAATCTTATACCAATCTTGTCCCTGATTGGCGACGACCCTTGCCTTAAATTCGCCAGGAATATTTGTCAACTTCAATTCACGACAGGCCCTAAGTTGTTTAAGACCATCTAAAATCTTCTTGAATTTATTATAGGACCTAATTAATCTCTAAATCTCTGAGAATTGCAAGGGCTCCTTTCTCCACCGTCCACTCTTCAAGTTCTTCAAGCTTCCACAGATTCAACACTCGTAGCAAAGGGAAGCTCCAAGAAGAGCAAACCATGGTTTTGCCAGTATAGGAGCCTGCATATAAGTTGAGAATCCAAGAAGAGCAAACCATGGTTTTTTTTACTAGTGACAAAAAAAGTACTAAGTAATTCCCTCAACATGGGTCAGAGGGAATTACAGGACATTTGATGTGAACTGTTTGGAGGTTTCCTTCTATTAAGTTTAGTGTTTTTTTTGTTCTCTTTGGCAGAATCTGTTGTTATTACCCTGAGGCATCTATTCTTTTTGCCAAATATCTGCAATATAGTATACCTTGTGTGTACAAGAGATTTTCCTCCTGCTAGACTCTATTTTTTCTTCTACTGATACTTCACATATTAATAAATAAACAAAATATAATCAAAGCACTTAAGACAGCTGAAATAGCTTGAGTAATCCTAAGAAGATGAGAAAAATCTAAACATAGACATTCACTATAAAAGATAATAAATTTAAGGAAAGATTCAGAATACAAAACATACATAAACACATAAACAAACACATGAAGAACACTTCTCAATTCCATTAATTTTTCTTCTTCTCGAATTGAGAATAACAAAATTCAGAGAATAAAATTTGGGTTTTGTGCTATTAATTTAAAATATACGTATAATTGTACGATATCATCACCATGAAAAGTTAGTTCTTAAACTAAAGGGGGAGTGGAAGGAAAGAACCTTAAGTCTAGAAATTGTGAAATTATCTGAAATAGAGGTGGATCTAAAACCTCAGTAAAGTGAGGCAACAGACTAAAAAAGAGAGAGAGAGAAATATTAGACTAGTAAATTACTAGACCTGGAGATTGAGTTTGAGAAAGTTTACTTCTTTGTAAAAATTTGTCCATATTGCAATGTAAACAATATTCTAAAAAAATATTAAAAAAACTACACTAGCTAACAAGTAACTAATTAACTATGAAAATCAAACAACATATATTGAGCTCAAGACATCATATATAGCATAAGGCAACCTATTGACTTTGTTAAGAGTCTTAAGTTTAAGACAATAAATGAACAGTCCAAATTGAATTACAGTGCTCAACTTTTCACTAAAATCAGCAACAGACTTCTAAGCTTCCTTAGAAAACAAATTTATCCTATAGTTTTTTGGATGTATCAGTAGTTCCACTAAGTAGCATGCATGAACGAGTTTCATTTTAAACTAATCCTTTGTCTAGAGATATAGCCATCTCTTAAAAAGTAATTACTAGAGTACAACACTTTGAAGACCTATATACCAAGTATAACACAAAAATCAAAAAGATAAACATTAGATTCAATATTAGGCCTTAAAATGAATATTCCTACTTTTCAATTTACTGAGACATTTTATCAAAGGCTATTGAAGTATAAACAGTGGACCAGGAGGAGGGAGAGAAATCTACATCAACTTGTAATAACAATATCTATAACCCTATGGATAAAAACATGTCTGCTTGTATACTACTATACTAGCAATTTTTATGTTTGTTATATTACTTTCTCCCTTGATAGTCTTATTTTAAAAACATTTGATTTCTGCAGTACCACATAAATGGATATAATCATTCGTAAAAATTCGGTCAACTATCTTGAAAATTATTTAGATGCCCACAAAATGGCTAATTATATAGCTATCTAAGGTCAATACTCTCTTTCTGTCATGCAAATAAAACAGCTAGTGTTGTACTCAATGAGACATTTCATCAAACAGCTATTGAACATTCAATTGGACTAATATAAGCACTAATTATGCCTCTAATGATGAAATTCGAAGAAGCTACATAAAAATTCAAAATTGAAAGTTGCAATTTGGATAAACATGGATGTTAGGAAGCCAAAACCTGTAGAAGAGAGGGAGAAGACAAGGAATAGCAAAATCATCCCAAAAATTTCTAACACTGGAACTGTAATAGATCCGGCAACGTGGTTTGAAGCTATGGAGATGATGATGTTCAAGTATGTAATAACCATTTATCGTTAGTAGAAAAAGATGTTCAACGTACATATTTTATCTGTAGAGATGGTGCGAGAACTGTGAAGGACTAGGGCAAGTAAGAGTCCAACGCGGCTGCAAGTCAGGTTGAAACCAACGCCGATTGATAAAGACCACTGAGAGATGCTGACCCCATTGCTGCAAACTAGGTCGACCCCAAAGCTGGCTGCTAGGGGTCCAATTCTGTCACATTTTATTAAGAGAGGCTTGAAAAAGAGAGGCCAGTTGGAAGATGAAATTGAGGATTAAAGTAAATTGTTTAGCCAAAAGTTATTTCATTGACCCTGCCTAAATTTATTTCACTATCCCGCCTAAATCAGTGACTATATTTTTAGAAGTTGTGAATTAATTATTATATTTTTTTTATTGTCAATTTATAATATTTTAAATTTTAAATTATTGTAACTTAATATTTTAATTAATAAAATATTTAATATTATAAATTATTTAAAAATATTATTAAGAATAAAATTCTATTTTAAAAAATTAATTACATTGCAATTTGAGTTGTAAGATACCATAAATTAATTAAGAATAAACTAAAACTTAACTTTTTCTGCAGAATAGATAAGCAATGTTTTAGCATTTGTGGTCTATTTCACAGAAGAGCCTCATCTTCTTCTTTTTTTCATTTTTTTAATGGTAAATGTATGAAATTTTAAAGTTTAAATTATTGTAAATTTATTTACGTTGATTAAAGAAATAGTCGATATCGTAAGTTACTTAAAAAGTGTTATTAAAAGTAAATTTACTACTGTAAAAAAATTTAATGTATTTATATTACAATTTATATCACCACAATTAATTCTAAAAAAATTATTTAGAACAAAACAATGACCAATTTTATCTCTCGCAAAAAACTTCTGAACAATAATATATAGTGAGTAATACTTCCTTCATTAATAGTTTTTTTCCTCGCAAATTGTCATCATAAATTGGCGCCAAAGATCCTTCTATCACCTCAATTTTGCGAGGAAAAAAAATATAAATTTTGAAGGATATTTCTTTCGCTAATAACTATATTGTCACTATATTTTTTTCCTTCACTGTTCCTTCGCTAGAAAACTCCCCATGTGAAGGAATGAATTCCTTCACAAATTTTCCTTCGCTACATCCCTACTTTCTTGTAGTGAAACAACAATTTCAATAATATTCTGAGTTTATTCATACTTGAGAGTTATTCTCTACTTTTGGTTCTTTGAAGGATTTCTAAGTAGTTTTCTTAGTTTTTCTTTTGAGATTCATATTTAACTTATCATACAACAAACCATAGTTGTGTGTGGCGTTATTTTATCGCATCATACAATCATACGGAGATTATCGTTTTCCATCTAAACGAGGGTCTAAGTGTTGTTGGTGTTCTATCCTACGTAAAATTCAATTGCTTGATCAAATATGTCAAGATTCTCGTCTCCAAAATAGACATTGGGTTAAGATTTCGAAAGAGTCCATCAATTTGCTTACTAGAAACGATCCGAGCGACGACCACCTCACACAAGCGTGTCGTGGAGTCTATCATTTGGTATCAGAGCTGCGTTTTCTAGCTAAGTATCTATCTTTATTGTATCGTTGGATTTGTGAGTAAAAAAAGTATAGAAAATTTTATTTCGGTTATTTCAATTTGTTCGTAGATTTCTTCTTCAATTCTGTAATCGAGAATGTTGGTACTTATATTCATACCTACTATAGTTGTTTGTGATACGTTATTTTTGAATTGATTAGTAAAACCGAGAATTTTGCTAGGTAAATTCAAAAAGAACCTATTAAAGAGAATAAATAGAGGTAAAAGGCTTAGTGGTGAGATCAATTGTGGGGGAAAGCCTATTGAGTGATACACGAGTGAAACATTAATCGAGCGAAACACGTAAGGGAGTGGTGAGGAAAATATTTTGCTACTGACCTCTGTTTTGCAGGAAATATGTCTAACTCAAAGGATAAGGGAACTTTTGTAGAACCTTCATTGTCAGCCGATATAAAGTTGATGATTGAGGCCATGAATAAGGAATGGGGTAGGAGGTTGGATATGGCAATGGAACAGGTGCATGAGCGCTTGGACCAATTAAGAGTTACTCGGGGAGAATCTTCTCAAAACTGCCAGGGAAATCAACAAAAAGGGGTACCTCAGCAAAGAGGAGCTAGGGTGGAAGAAACTGATTTCAATGATGGAGGATTTAGTGAAGAGGATGATCGAGAGTCCGACTTCTTACATCAGAGACCACGAGGAGCTAGGGATATAGGGGGTCGAGATAAAGAGGACAACAACTTGGATAGTATAAAAATGAAAATTCTGACTTTCCAAGGAAGAAGTGATCTGGAGGCCTATCTAGAGTGGGAAAAGAAGATGGATTGGATATTTGAATGTCATAACTACTCGGGGCTAAAGAAAGTGAAACTCGCCGCCACAGAATTCTCAGCTTATGCTGTTACTTGGTGGGATCAGTTAATGATTAGTCGGAGGAGATGTGGGGAACGTCCAATTGAAACTTGGGAAGATATGAAGACCGTGATGAAAAAGAGGTTCGTTCCAGATTACTATCATCGACAGCTAGTTCGGAGTTTGCAAAGCTTGAAGCAAGGTAGTAGGAGCGTAGAAGATTATTACAAAGAAATGGAGATGTTGATGGCTAGGGCAAACATCAATGAGGATGGCGAATCAACAATGGCCAGGTTTTCGACGGGATTAAATTGGGAGATTGCAGACTTTGTGGAACGACAACATTACTTGGTATTGGAGGATATGGTTCACATGGCTATCAAGATTGAGAAACAACTCCAGAGGAGAGGTAGCCAACGTTCGATACCTAATTCAGGATTAACATGGAAGTCTAATGTTGGGAAGCGAGAAGAGAAGCCAGTCGTAAGCAAGCCCAAGTTTGAGCCAAAAATAGAGACGACTAATAGAGGAGTGTAAGGTAAAACTGACCCTACTTCTTTTAGTCGTAATCGAGATATTAAATGTTTTAATGTCAAGGTAGGGGACATATTGCGAATCAATGTCTGAATCAAAGAACAATGTTATTACTTGACAATGGAGAGGTGGAGACCGAGGGGGAAGACAGTGATAATGACTCTATGCCACCATTAGAGGAGGTAGAAGACAGGGAAGTTGCAATATTTGGGGAAGTTTTGGTGACAAGAAGGGTGCTTAGTGCACAAGTGAAGGAGGAAAGCAGCGAGTAGCGTGAAAATTTATTTCATACTAGGTGTCTTGTGAATGGGAAAATTTGCTGTGTCGTGATAGATGGGGGTAGTTGCACGAATGTGGCAAGTAAGGTTATGGTAGAGAAATTGGGGCTTTCCACAACCAAACATCCTCAACCATATCGATTGCAATGGCTCAATGATAGTAATGAGATTAAAGTGACTAAACAGGTGTTGGTGCCATTTACTATTGCGAAGTATGTGGATGAAATTTTATGCAACGTGGTTCCAATGCAGGCGGGGCACATATTGTTTGGTCAACCGTGGCAATTTGATAGACGTGTGAAGCATGATGGCTTTAAAAATGAATATTCTTTTGTTCACAATAAAAGGAGGGTTACTTTATATCCTATGTCACCACAACAGGTGCATGAGGATCAAATTCATCTGTAGAAAGATCATGAAAAAAGGAAAGAGAGTGAAGAAAAGAAAAATCATGATGGAAAAAATAATGAGAGGGAAAATAAGAGAGAAAAAGAAAGAGAGAAAAGAAAATATGAGGAGCAAAAAACAAATATCTATGCAAAAAAGAGCGATGTGAGGCGAGCTTTAGATGCTAAACAACCGATGATTATACTTCGGTATAAGGAGGCGCTTTTGAATACTAACGCTAACGATTCTTCTTTGCCTAGTGTTGTTTCATCTCTTTTGCAGGATTATAAGGATGTGTTTCCTGAGGAGCTTCCGCAAGGATTGCCACCTATTCGGAGAATCGAGCATCAAATTGACTTCGTGCCCGGTGCAACCATTCCAAACCGTCCAGCTTATTGGAGCAATCCCGAGGAGACGAAGGAGTTGCAAAAATAAGTGGGCGAACTTATGGAAAAGGGGTCGTAAGAGAGAGCATGACTCCATGTGCAGTTCCGGTGATCTTAGTACCTAAAAAGGATGGGAGATGGCGCATGTGCATCGATTGTCGAGCGGTGAATAATATTACGATAAAATATTGACATCCCATTCCGCGTTTAGATGATATGTTAGATGAATTGCATGGGTCATGTATATTTTCTAAAATTGATTTGAAAAGTGGTTATCATCAAATTAGAATGCAAAAGGGTGATGAATGGAAGACTGCTTTCAAAATAAAATATGGTCTTTATGAGTGGCTAGTGTTACGTTTTGGTTTAACTAATGCTCCAAGTACTTTCATGAGATTGATGAACCATGTTTTGTGACCATTCATTAGCAAATTTGTGGTAGTTTATTTTGATGATATCTTGATATATAGCAAAAACTTGAGAGAGCATGCATTGCATTTGAAATCTGTTTTAGATGTTCTTAGAAAAGAAAAGTTATTTGCTAACATGGATAAGTGTACGTTTTGTACAGATAGAGTTGTTTTTCTTGGATTTGTTGTGAGTTCACAGGGAGTTCAAGTGGATGAGGAGAAAATACGTGCAATCCGAGAATGGCCGAGTCCATCAAATGTGAGTCAAGTTCGTAGTTTCCATGGATTGGCAAGTTTCTACCGACGTTTCGTGAAGAACTTCAGCGACATTACAGCACCATTGACGGAAGTAATTAAAAAGAGTATGGGATTTAAGTGGGGGTGAAGAACAAGAAAAGGCGTTTAAATTAATTAAAGATAAATTGACTAACGCTCCTTTGCTTGTTTTACCTAACTTTACTAAGACTTTTGAGATTGAGTGTGATGCTTCAGGTTTAGGGATTGGAGCTGTGTTGATGCAGGAAGGGAAACCAGTGGCGTACTTTAGCGAGAAGTTGAGTGGGGCAGCTCTAAACTATCCTACTTATGACAAGGAGATGTATGCATTGGTTTGAGCGTTGGAAATGTGGCAACACTACCTTTGGCCTAAAGAGTTCGTGATTCACACTGATCATGAATCTTTGAAGTACTTGAAGGGACAACATAAGTTGAACAAAAGACACGCAAGGTGGATGGAGTTCATTGAGACATTTTCGTACGTCATCCGATATAAACAGGGTAAGGAGAATGTTGTTGTTGATGCACTTTCGAGGAGGTACGTGTTATTAAATACTCTTGATACAAAATTGCTTGGGTTTTAACGAATTAAAGGGTTGTATGTTAATGACCTTAAATTTTGTGAAGAGTTTAAATCTTGTGAAAAGAATGATGTAGGTAAATATTTTAAAGTTGATGGTTTTCTATTTCGAGAAAATAAGTTATGTATACCTGCATGTTCTTTGCGTGAGTTGTTGATTAGAGAGTCACATGGGGGAGGTCTAATGGGTCATTTTGGTGTTAAAAAGACTTTATCTGTTTTGAAAGAGCATTTTTATTGGCCTCATATGAAACGAGATGTGGAAAGAATTTGTGATAAATGCATTACGTGTAAGCAGGCTAAGTCTCGTGTTGAATCTCATGGATTATATACACCATTGCCTATATCTAGTGAGCCATGGATTGATTTGTCTATGGATTTTGTATTGGGTTTACCTTGGTCTAAGCGTGGTCATGATTCTATATTTGTGGTCGTGTATAGATTTTCTAAGATGGCACATTTTATTCCATGTCATAAACCTGATGATGTATCCCATATTGCTGATTTGTTCTTTAGAGAAATTGTGCGTTTGCATGGCATGCCTAGAACAATTGTTTCAAATAGAGATTCTAAATTTTTGAGTTATTTTTGGAAGACATTGTGGTGTAAGTTAGGTACTAAACTGTTATTTTCAACTACTTGTCATCCACAAATTGACGGTCAAAACGAGGTGGTAAATAGAACTTTATCTACATTGTTAAGAGCTATTATTAAAAAGACCATTAAAGTGTGGGAAGAGTGTCTACCGCATGTTGAGTTTTCATATAATCGATCTGCTCATTCTGCTACACAATTTTCACCATTTGAAATTGTTTATGGTTTTAATCCTTTGACACCGTTGGATTTATTGCCATTACCTTTTTCTGAATTGACTAACATGGATGGAAAGAAAAAGGCTGAATTTGTTAAGCAGATACATGAAAAGGCAAGGCTTAACATTGAAAGGAAGACGGAGCAATATATTAAACAAGCCAAAAGGGCCGATGTCAAGTGATTTTTGAACCGGGAGAGTGGGTGTGGTTACATATGCGAAAGGAAAGATTTCCAGCTCAACGACGTTCAAAATTGCTTCCAAGAGGAGATGGTCCATTTCAAGTTCTCGAGCGCATCAATGATAATGCCTACAAATTGGATTTGCCTGGTGAGTATTGAAAGTAGTATGTACACAAGCCAATCATATTTGATATGATGTAGCATATACTTTGTAATCTTATTCGTTTGTTAAAAGGCATTTTACTTTATCTACATAGTGCTGTTATATTAAATTGTTAGGTTTGTATATTACGCAAGCATGCAATCAAATTACATAAATAGAGCGGAAGCGTGATAAAACGGATTTTAAAATTTTATACAAACCATCACCATGATCGATCAATGTGCTCAATTAACGATATAAACGAAAGAGAAAGAGAATAAGAATTATACCCTCGTAGAACAAAGCTTCCTCGGGTACAAGTTCAACTCCTAGTCCTTCGTGTTCTCCTCGAATGCTACGGTGTGATTCCTTCATTTGATCAACGTTAGCCACCCAAGTGTTTGGCCTCTAGAGGTGAACCACCAAGGAAGAACAAGTATTCAAGAAGTTGGGTGTTTGGCAAGAACCCTAGTTTCTATCTCTATAGAAATTGCAAGTACTCTCCACAATCTAATACAAGAGTGTGTAACCCTAATCTATGATAAGACTCTTCTTATTTATAGATGTAGGAATAACCCTTCCCTAAACTATTTAGGATTAGGGTTTTTATTTTAATTAAACTCCTTTAATTAATTATGCTCATAATCCAATTAGGAATTCGTGAGAGAGTACTTCTATTAATTAATTTCCAATTCCTATTAGGAAATAAATAATAGTCCTATTAATTAATTCTCAATCCCTATTAGGAATTAAATAATAGTAATAGTAATAATAATAATAAGACTCCTATTATTAATTTATATTTAATACTTCTAAAATATTAAATAATAAATATTAAGCTATTTAATTTATTCTATCAACATAGACTAAATTAAATACACTTAACTTATTATTACAATTATGCCATTTACTTCTTAAATAAATATTTTCCCTTTTGCGATGTGACCCTTTAGGTTCTCCATATTAAACCGGTTGTGAATAAATCAATTAGAACAATTCTAATCTTATTTAAATAAATAAATTAAACTATTTAATTCATTTAAATAAATAATATTTATTCTACAATAAGGGAAAGCCCCCTTAGCGATCAACGACTTTCCAGATAATATAGATTTCAACATTAATCATAAAAGAACCTTTGAGTAAATAGTTACCGTACAATTCAATCCTTCTACCATACAATGTCCCAATTAAATATAACACATGGATTTACTGTCAAGTCTTATTTTATTTAATTATATGTATTTCGATTCCCAAATGCACAACTCTAAATAATGCAAATTAGAAACTTTTTTCTAATTTCATTCTGCCTTGGCCAAGGACTACTGAGTTGTCATTTATCGAATCACATAGAACATTCACATCTTTTACTAGACGTGGTAGATTCTTTGTTGATCATTCACCTATCTCCATGTACAACTTATTATACCCAATCATACCCTTTGTTATACCCTAAAGGTCTTAAGGGACATGTCAAAGTATAACTCATCATACACAAGATACTATGATGATCTCAAGTCCAAGGATCACTTATACTACTATCACTAGAGGAATTCCTATTGATAGGCGAGTAAAACTCCATTAGGTATTCCTTAGCGAGCCACGTTCAGTGAACTTATTCTCCAATAAGCACCCACATACTTGCTTTAGTGTCTCCACACAAATGATTATGAGATCAATCATTCTCTTCTTAAGAGCAAGCAACGTATGTACTAATCTATCCGGATTCACTAGTCCCCAATTTAGTAATCCAACGATTAGGAACGATTTTAGTTTGTGAGCTATCTAGAATTTAGATCTCATTAGCATGATCACCATCATGATTCTAAAAGCATTGCTCAAAACTATGAGTTTATCACATTTAATATAACATCACTATGTAGATAATATAAAATGCCTTTTAAGAAAATCAATTCTTTTATTAATAAATGAATAAGATTACAAAGTATATGCTACATCATATCAAATATGATTGGCTTGTGTGCATACTACTTTCAATCTCCCACTTGCACTAAAGCCAATCGCCTTGGTATCTAATACCCATCTTCTTTAAGTGACGATCAAACTGCTGTTGTGTTAAAGTTTTAGTAAATGGATCTGCAATGTTGTGTTGAGAGTCCACACGTTCCAGGGTGACATCTCCTCTTTCAATGATCTCTCTAATCAAATGAAACTGCCGCAACACGTGTTTGGATTTCTGATGAGACATGGGTTCCTTAGCCTGCGCAACAGCTCCGTTGTTGTCACAGAATAAAGGTACGGCTCCTCTAATGCTAGGAACCACTCCAAGTTCAGTTATGAACTTCTTCATCCAAACAGCTTCCTTTGCAGCTTCACTTGCAGCTATGTACTCTGCCTCTGTCACTAAATCAACAACTATTTGCTACTTGGAACTTTTCCAACTCACTGCGCCACCGTTTAAGGTAAACACGTACCCTGAAACGGATTTACTGTCATCTTGGTCCGTTTGAAAACTTGAGTCTGTATAGCCCTCTAGTTTCAATTCAGATCCACCGTATATAGGAAATACATCCTTAGTTCTTCTCAAGTACTTTAGGATGTTTTTCACTGCCTTCCAGTGCTCTTCTCTTGGATTCGACTGATATCTACTTGTTACACTAAGTGCATGAGCGACATCAGGTCTAGTACATATCATACCGTACATGATAGATCCTATTGCGAAAGCATAAGGAATCTTACTCATACGGTCTCTCTCCTCAGGTGTCTATGGGGCCTGTTTCTTGGAGAGATGTATTTCATGGCTCATCGACATGAGACCTCTCTTGGAATCTTCCATGCTAAACTTCTTTAGCATCGAGTCAATGTACTTTCCTTGGGTCAAGCCCAACATCCTTTTAGATCTATCTCTATAGATCTTTATCCCCAAAATATAGGATGCCTCACCAAAGTCCTTCATGGAGAAGTGTTTAGATAACCATATTTTGATCGATTGTAGCATAGGAACATCATTCCCTATCAGTAATATATCATCAACATATAATACAAGGAATGAAACAGTGCTCCCAATAACCTTCTTGTACACACAAGGTTTATCCTCATTTTTGATAAAATCAAACCTTTTGATTATCTCATCAAAACGGATGTTCCATCTTCGAGAAGCTTGCTTCAATCCATAAATGGATCGTTGTAGCTTACAGACTTGGTTTGTTCCAACCGTTGAAACAAAACCCTCTGGCTGTATCATATATACATTCTCCTCAAGCTCTCCATTGAGGAAGGCCGGTTTCACGTCCATTTGCCAGATCTCGTAGTCATATTAAGCTGCAATTGCAAGCAAAATCCGAATGGACTTGAGCATAGCTACAGGTAAGAATGTTCCATCATAGTCAACTCCTTGTCTTTATTTGAAACCTTTTGCAACCAATCGGGCCTTATAGGTCTCTACCTTGCCGTCCGCTCCAGTCTTTCTCTTAAAGACCCATTTACACCCAATAGGCTTAATGCCCTCAGGTGGAGAAACCAAAATCCATACTTGGTTTTCATACATGGAGTCCATCTCGGATTTCATGGCTTCTAGCCATTTCTGTGAGTCTTCACTACTCATAGCCTCTTCGTAAGTCAATGGATCATCATCATCTATGATACGCACCTCATCATCATCCTCTACGATGAATCCATAACTATCAGGTATCTTCGGTACTCTTCCAGATTTACGAATAGGTAATGGTACAGTAGGTTCTTCTACTTGGTCAGGTACCTAATTTTGATCCGTAGTATTTTGTGGTTCTTGAACTTCTTCAAGATATATCTTACTCCCACTAACCCCTTCGAGGATAAACTCCTTTTCCAAGAAGGCAGCGTGTTTTGCTACAAACACCTTTTGATCAGTAGGATGATAGAAATAATACCCTGATGTTTCTTTAGAGTATCCCACGAATCTACATTTGTCGGATCTAGTCTACAGCTTATCATGCTCAAACCTTTTGACATAAGCTGGACAACCCCAAGTCTTAACATGCTTAAGATTTAGTTTCCTCCCTGTCCATATCTCATATGGAGTCTTTGGGATGGATTTGGTAGGTACCTTGTTAAGTAGGTATGCAGCCGATTCTAGGGCATAACCCCAGAAGAATACTGGAAGGTCGATAAAACTCATCATGGAACGAACCATGTCCAATAATGTTCGATTTCTCCTTTCAGATACACCATTCAACTGTGGCGTTCCAGGTGGAGTCCATTGTGAGATTATACCATTTTCTTTGAGACAATTGAGAAACTCATTGGTTAAGTATTCCCCTCCTCGATCCGATCGAAGAATCTTAATACTCTTACCAGTTTGCTTCTCTACTTCACTTCTGAATTCTTTGAACCTTTCAAACGATTCATATTTGTATTTCATTAAATACACATATCCAAATCTAGAATGATCATCAGTGAAAGTAATAAAATAAGAATACCCTCCTCGTGCATTCGTTGTCATATGTCCACATACGTCTGTGTGTACCAACGCTAACAACTCTATAACTCTTTCTCCTTTTCCAGTAAAAGGAGATTTAGTCATTTTACCCATGAGACAAGATTCACAAGTTGGATATGATTCGTAATCAGATAGCTCTAAAAGCCCATCTTTATGCAACTTGGATAATCTTGTTTTATTGATATGACCGAGTATACAGTGCCACATAAAGGTATAATTAACATCATCTCTTTTTCTTTTCTTAGTTTGTTCAATTTGAAGTATATTTTCATGCAAGTCAAGTATGTACAGTCCATTCAGCAAGTTCCCAACACCATATAAAACATTTTTATTATAAATAGAACAACTGTTGTTCTTTATTATAATATCAAAACCATCCATATCCAATACAGAAATTGAAATAATGTTTCTAATGAGTGTCAGAACATAATAACAATTATTTAAACTAATGAACTTTCCCAAAGGCAGTGCTAAACGATAATTGCCTATAGCTAATGTAGCAACCTTTGCTCCATTTCCCACTCGTAGGACGACTTCATCCTTGTTCAGCTTTCTACTTCTGCTTAGTTCCTGCACATTATTACATATGTGAGAACTATAGCCGGTATCCAATACCCAAGTAGAATTTTGACTTTCAGAAAAATTAATTTCAATCATGAACAAACCTAGATCGGAAGTCGAAGCTTCTCCAAGCTTCTTTTGGTCCGCAAGATACTCCTTGCAGTTCCTCTTCCAGTGTCCTGACTTATTGCAATGGTAGCAAATTCCTTTGCTATCTGGATGAGGTTGCTTTTTATCCTTTCTCTTCGCCTTGCCCTTAGCCTTCTTATTTTTCTTCTTTTCAGAAGACACCTTGGGCCTCTTCCTTTTCTTGGAAGACTCATCCACTAGTAAGACTTGGTTCTTGTTGGATGAGAAGTGACCTTTAGCAGTTTTCAACATGTTAAGTAACTCAGGCAAGCTGACGTCCAACCTATTCATGTGAAAATTCACAACAAATTGTGAGAAGGTGTCCGGGAGTGACTGCAAGATCAAATCTTGACTTAACTCCCCATCCATCACGAACCCTAGCTATCCTAGTTGTTCAATTAGATTGATCATCGTAAGGACATGAGTCTCAACAGCAGTGCCCTCGGTCATACGAGATCGGAAGAGCTCTTTAGATATCTGATATCTAGCAGTCCTTCTTTGTTCACCATACAACTCTTTGAGGTGCAGCAATATAGTAGGAGCATCCATAGTTTCATGCTGACGCTGAAGCTCGTTACTCATGGATGCGAGCATGATGCATTGAGCCAAGATTGCATCATCTTGCCACTTTCTGAAAGTAGCAATCTCTTCCTCAGAGGCTGTTTCTGCAACACTTACAGGGACTGGCGAATTTAGGACATAAGAAATCTTTTCAGCAGTGAGAACAATTCTCAGATTCCTTAACCAGTCCGCGTAATTCGGTCCGGTCAGTTTGTTAGCATCAAGTATGCTACGCAGTGATAGTGAGTTTGACATTTTTAAATTCTTCATGTGAAATAGACAACATTTTAGCATACATTCATTTAATTAATTACCAAAATAAATTAAGTCTTTATTTTAAATTGGTATCTCCCACTATTTTCATCAAACTATATTACCCTCAATATATAGTTCGGCAAATCTAATTAAAGGTCTGCTAGTGAGAATAAGGATCCCATTTCAAATGTATATAGCCTTGTGGTGCCACAACAAACGATATATAAATAAATAGGTAAACAACTATTGTCAATTACATCTTTATGTAATTCCTTGTATTTTGCCTCTTAGATTATTTTGATTAAGTGGTGACACATCCGAATCAAAATTATCCAAGTTAAGTCCATTTATAAGCATCAAATGTGGTAAGATAACATCTTAAATATTTAATACTTGCCTTGTGGTGACACAACAAACTCATACTAAATATTTAATACTCTACTGTTTTACCATGCTAGAAGGCGACGTTCGATATTCCAAATATCTTTGAACGCTTAGGACTTAATATTATTTCATGAGGGATTTATTATTATTAGTCTCATCTTGTTTAGCGCGCATGCACATATATATATAAAATACGCGTCATATTATTTTACATGTGAAGCATGTTGAATAATATATAATATATATATAGTAAGCATGCACATATAGAATACTATATTCTACCCGGATTGATTATGGACTTTTATTCTAGTTTGGTTCACTAGAGCCACCAAGTGAACCAAAAGGTCAAACCTAGGGTGCAAGAATTAAATTTAAATATAACTATTACATTTAAACCCGGGCTCCATAACAAACGGGTTTTCAAGCGCTCCTTGCTCATTTGTCTCCAATTCTTCAAAATTAATTCTAACTAGTCATATTACAAAAACTATTTACAATAAATAGAAACCTTGATCAACAGTTAAGGGGAAGTACATATGAGGGAGATATAATTTACATTAAGAAAAAATTAGAGAAGACGAGGTACGCAGACCTCATTTATAAAAACCCATACATTCAAGCATCCACTAAAATAAATCCAATCACACATTGATTAATAGTCCATAATCAATCCCTATTTATTATCATACATATCTTTATATGTATCAATAAATAAAATTCATCCCATGAATAATAAAACCATTCCATATATGCATTGATATCATTTAATGGGCAATATTAGTTAGTATAAAATCCAATTTCAACTCCAATTAGTTATCATGGAATCCAATTCCAACTCTAATTAGTTATCATGAAATCCAATTTTAATTAAAATAAACTTCATTATTTTAATCATATTCCAAATTAAAATAAACTCTTTTATTTTAATTTATCCAATTTTGAATAAAATAAACTCCTTTATTTTTAATCAAATTCCAAATCAAAATAAACTGCTTTATTTTAATTTATCCAATTTTTTGAATAAAAATAAACTCCTTTATTTTTAATTTACAAAAATAAAAAAATAAAAAAAAATAAAAAAATTTTACACAAACAATTATGCGCAATTAAATTGTTCTAAACACATATCAATGTATATACAGAATCAAAACAATTAATAATTCGTATAAAGTTTGCCTCTGATACCACTGTTAGGTTTGTATAACGCGAACATGCAATCAAATTATATAAATAAAGCGGAAGCGCGATAAAATCAGATTTTAAAAATTTATACAAACCATCACCATGATCTTTCTTTATGCACAATTATTAATTAAATGAAAGAGACGGAGAATAAGAATTATACCCTTGTAGAATTATAGCTTCCTCAGGTACAAGTTCACCTCCAATTCCTTCACGTTCTCCTTGAATTCCACCGATTAAATTCCTTCCTTTGATCAACGTTAGCCACCCAAGTGTTTGGCCTCTAGAGGTGATCCACTAAGGAATAATATCTATTCAAGAAGTTGGGTGTTGGCAAAATCCTAGTTTCTATCTCTATAGAAATTGTAAGTACTCTCCACAATTCTTATGCAAGAGTGTGTAACCCTAATCTATGATAAGACTTCTCTTATTTATAAATGTAGGAAAACCCTTCCCTAAACTATTTAAGATTAGGGTTTCTACTCTAATTAAACTCCTTTAATTAAATTAAACTCCTAATCCAATTAGGAATTCATGTGAGAGTACTTTTATTAATTAATTCTCAATCCCTATTAGGAATTAAATAATAGTACTAGTAATAATAATAATAAGACTCCTCTTATTAATTTATATTTAATATTTCTAAAATATTAAATAATAAATATTAAGCTATTTAATTTATTCTATCTCCATAGACTAAATTACATACACTTAACTTATTATTACAATTATGTCATTTACTTCTTAAATAAATATTTTCCTTTTGCGGTGTGACCCTTTAGGTTCTCCATATTAAACCGGTTGTGAATAAATAAATTAGAACAATTCTAATCTTATTTAAATAAATAAATTAAACTATTTAATTCATTTAAATAAATAATATTTATTCTACAATAAGGGTAAGCCCCCTTAACGATCAACGACTTTCCAGATAATATAGATTTCAACATTAATCATAAAAGAACCTTTCAGTGCACAGTTACCGTACAATTCAATCCTTCTACTGTCGACGCCGGGAGGGATCGCTTCCTTTGTGATTGTTACCCTTTCCAATTTTTGCCTTTTCATTAAGTGATTTTGGGGAAAAGGTCGGCATAAATGTCGACGGGGTTTTGAAAAGATCGTTTTTTATGATGAGCCAATTAACCAGAGTCGCCAGTTGGTATATTTGAAATGGATGTACCAACTCATCCGAGTTTCGTTTTCGTAAATCGTTGGCTCATATGTGACTCCGAATTAATTGGTCTGCGAACCGAGATTCATAGAGTTCGGGGGCTTGCTTAAGCGAGGGGAAGGTGTTAGGCACCCCCCGACTTCCGTGAAACACGGTTACCGCAATCTTAATGCTTTTCCTATCCTTTAATTCATAAAAATGTGTATCTGTGTGTGCGCGTATGTGCCCATGTGAATATTGTGGTGAGTTTGTATGAAAGAAATCATTTGGGGTTTTTATGGAAAGTCGTGTTTTCTTTTGAGAATGCCTTAGAATGTCCTCCGGCTTATACGAGAAATCTTTATGAGAAAGGTTTGATTTTAATTGTCAAAACTGTGAGATTTTCATTAGGTGTCGTTTTGGCAAAAACAAGAGTTTTCTAAACCTTCGTCAAAATAGGAATCGAGATCTATACGTTGCTTTCGTAACTCAAATGATGGGCAACTTCTAGGATCTCTTTAACCCTATGCACAAAGATTTAATAAAACGTTACTTATTTTTATAAAATCATTTTTGTGATGTTTGAAAACGATTTTTTCCTTTAACCTTCTCGTTAAATAGGAATCGACATTCATTAGCATTTCCAAAATTTAGCCTCGTGGTACTAATAACCTACTTTGATTGATTTTATAGAAATCTTCATCGTTTAACTTGAAATCAATTTTTGTGTCACAAATCAAACCAAACATTAAAATGCGTGGGGGCTATTCATGGGCATGTAAGCCATCCGAATAACCCCAACGCCCACAATCACATATTTCACTATTACGGGGCCTTAAACCCGATTTTCGACTTGATATCGTTTTAAGGCCCGACAATTACATATTTGCAATAAAGGGTACATCGGCCCTATTACATACATCCAAAAATGTCCATCATCGGATTTGGACCACGGGGTCGCGTTCCTAGGCTCACACCCAAAATTGCTACATTACTATAACGAGCTAAACATCATCAAATGGATATCATCGGGCCATTAGGAAGAATTTCGTTCCATTTGGAACCCTCACTAATAGTCCTCAATCCATGGATCCACAACAATATACAAGAAAAACTACATTTCACATAACCCAATTGACAAGAAGATTAACAAAATGATATACAAAAATTGCTATAGAAATGGTCTTTTCACCTTGCAAATAATCCTCACAATGTGTATGGACTTGTATATTGAGTAGAGTAGAAAATATATGATATATAATCTTACACAAAAGATAAAATTCCTCACTTTTTCCTCTCTTTTCTCCCTATTTTCTTGCAAATTTCTGCTATTCTTCTCTCTTTTCCCGAGCTGCTGCTGCTTATTCTTTTTCTTCTCTCCGCCTACGAACCTCCTGTATGCTGAATGAGGGATGAGCTGAAATAGGCTGGCCAGAGCCAGCCGCAGATGGATCTGGGGCTGGCCGCAGATGGATCTGCGGTTGGCCGCAGATTGATCTGCGGCTGGCTGGCCCCCACCCATCCACTCAGCTGATTTTCGGTTTCCGTGTTTCGAGTTCCGTATTTTCAAAAGGCGCACTTATTGGCCACAGAACCGCGGCTGGCTGGTTTGACTTTCTCGATTTTCGTGCTACGCCTCAATTCTCGTGTCGTGACGTCGGTTTTCGCCGACAGGCTCATATTTTGCAGTCGGGGAATTACTGGGAGACGTGCCACATCATTCGGGAATGCTCATTTTGGACGACCTTGTTGTCATGTTGGTTTTGATTTGCAAATCGTCGTGGTGGCGCCGAATGTTTGTACTTGCGCCCCTCCTTCGCTCTCGTAGGCCGGCTCAATGGACGAATTTGCCCTCCTGTCAGGGTTAGTATACGAAGTGCAAAATTTGGGTGTCTACAGCTGCCCCTCTTTATCATGTTTATGAAATGTTAAATGAAATGAACAGGATAAAGAAATAGACACCTGATGCATGAATGACAGTGCATAAGAATGACACTACATACATGATGCAACACATGTAGCTTATGATGCAACACAAGATGTAATGCATGCAAAACATTCGTAAAAGTGTTAATGCCTCAATCCCTGACCGCATTGTTATTCGTCGGGTTCAGTCTTCCAATTTATCGTCTTGTTTGCGCCGGGTCTCGTATCCGGTTGCCAGTCTCGTGATCGCTGGGTCTCGTATCCGGTTAATTGTCTCGTCTGTGTCGGGTCTCGTATCCGGTTTCTCGCCTCGTGGTTGCCGGGTCTTGCATCCGGCTGATCGTCTTGTCGGGGCCGGGTCTCGTATCCGGTCACCCATCTCGTAATCTCCGGGTCTCGTATCCGATCGATCGTCTTGTCGGGGCTGGGTCTCGTATCCGGTCACCCATCTCGTAATCACCGGGTCTCGTATCCGGATGATTGCCTTGTCGGGGGCCGGGTCTCGTATCCGGTCACCCATCTCGTAATCGCCGGGTCTCCGGTATCCGGTCGATTGTCTTGGTCAGGGTCGGGTCTCGTATCCGGTCACCTATCTCGTAATCGCCGGGTCTCGTATCCGGTCGATTGTCTTGTCGGAGGCCGGGTCTCGTATCCGGTCACCCATTCTCGTAATCGCCGGGTCTCGTATCCGGTCGATTATCTGGTCGGGGGCCGGGTCTCGTATCCGGTCACCCATCTCGTAATCGTTCGGGTCTCGTATCCGGTCGATTGTCTCGTCGGGGCCTGGTCTCGTATCCGGTCACCCATCTCATAATCGCTGGGTCTTCGTATCCGGTCGATTGTCTTGTCGGGGTCGGCCGGGTCTCGTATCCGGTCACCCATCTCGTAATCGCCGGGGTCTCGTATCCGGTCCGATTGTCTTCTCGGGGCCGGGTCTCTTATCCGGTCACCCATCCCGTAATCGCCGGGGTCTCGTATCCGGTCGATTGTCTTGTCGTTGGGGATTCGGGGCCGGGGGTTCTCGTATCCGGTCACCCACCTCGTAATCACCGGGTCTTGTATCTGGTCGATTGTCTTGTCGGGGCCGGGTCTCGTATTCGGTCACCCATCTCGTAATCGCCGGGTCTCGTATCCGGTTGATTGTCTTGTCGGGGCCGAGTCTCGTATCCGGTCACCCATCTCGTAATCGCCGGGTCTCGTATCCAGTCGATTGTCTTGTCGGGGCCGGGTCTCGTATCCGGTCACCCATCTCGTAATCACCGGGTCTCATATCCGGTTGATTGTCTTATCGGGGCCGGGTCTCGTATCCGGTCACCCATCTCGTAATCACCTTATTCCATCGCATTGTCATCAAAGGAAGTTATTCTCCTGACTAGCTTGAAAGGCATCCTTGGAGTTCGTCCTCATACATCGTTCTTGGCAGCCATCGCTTTAGACTCTGATAGGCTAGGACCTTGACACCTAACCTGCATGGATCACGTATAGAATTATCATCTATTCAATGCATGTGACACAACAATTAAAATGTAAATTTGATGAAAAATGACCCCTGTACAGTCTTTTGATACTGTTCTACAGATGTCATCATTTGTCGGGGTTTGCTTGGATCTCAGCCCTTCCCAGGGATCGCTCACTTTTTGGATATCGGCCCTTCCTAGGGGTTGTTCACCACCTTGTTATGGTTCGTTTGGATGCCTTCCCAGGATGCTCACCACCTTGTTGTGGTTTGCTTGGATACCTTCCCAGGTTCACTCACCACCTTGTTGTGGTTTGCTTGGATGCCTTCCCAGGGTGCTCACCACCTTGTTTGTGGTTTGCTTGGATACCTTCCCAAGTTCACTTCGGGTTTGGATACCAGCGCTTCCCTACAGGGTCATTGATTGTTTGGATACCAGTCCTTCCTAGGGGTCATTGATTGTTTGAATACCAACCCTTCCCAAGGGTCATTGATTGCTTGGATACCAGTCCTTCCCAGGGGTAGCCCTTCTCAGGGTCATTGATTGTTTGGATACCAGCCCTTCCCAGGGGTCATTGATTGTTTGGATACCAGCCCTTCCCAGGGGTTGCTTGGATACCAGCCCTTCCCAGGGGTCACTTCTTGCTTGGATACCAGCCCTTCCCAAGGGTCGTTGGTTGTTTGGATCTCAGCCCTTCCCAGGGGTCGTTGTTTATTTGGATCTCAGCCCTTCCCAAGGGTCGTTGTTTGTTTGGATCTAAGCCCTTCCCAGGGGTCGTTGTTTGTTTGGATCTCAGCCCTTCCCAGGGGTCGTTGTTTGTTTGGATCTCATCCCTTCCCAGGGGTCGTTGTTTGTTTGGATCTCAGCCCTTCCCAGGGGTCGTTGTTTGTTTTGTTCTCAGCCCTTCCCAGGGGTCGTTGGTTTGTTTGGATCTCAGCCCTTCCCAGGGGTCGTTGGTTTATTTGGATCTCAGCCCTTCCTAGGGGTCGTTGGTTTGTTTGGATCTCAGCCCTTCCCAGGGGTCGTTGTTTGTTTGGATCTCAGCCCTTCCCAGGGGTCGTTGTTTATTTGGATCTCAGCCCTTCCCAGGGGTCGTTGGTTTGTTTGGATCTCAGCCCTTCCCAGGGTGTTTGGTTGTTTGGATCTCAGCCCTTCCCAGGGTGTTTGGTTGTTTGGATCTCAGCCCTTCCCAGGGTGTTTTTGTTTGTTTGGATCTCAGCCCTTCCCAGGGGTCATTGATTGGATTTGAGTGATTTTTTGAAATGGGATGTGTGATCGGCTTCTGTCCTGGATCTCCCACCAACATCGTCCACGTACCATGCCGCAAAAGCCATCACGGTCTGATCATTTGTAAGGTTTGAAAGCGACGTGCTTGTACTTTCCTGAAGATTTTCATTTTGATTGTACCTGTATGCATGCAAAAGATGTTATGCACGATCTGGCAGATATGTTATGGACAGATGCATGTGCACAACATATGTTTTAGATAGAAATGACCCCTGTTCAGTCAAATGATACGATTCGACAGTCGTCGTTGTTTGCCAACATTTGACTGGATCACGCCTCGTCGTGAAGTGTAGTTTCTAGACTTAAACATTGGTTTGGTACTCTGCCTGTTTCATTTCATCAAGTTGAGGCACTCTGTTTCGCTCTCTGTGATGATCGACAGCTATGTTGGGCTCCTTGGCCTTTTGATCATTTCTGATGGCCGATATGCTGTTGTCCCGCATTATATCATCCTTGTATATGCTCATGCACGTGGGATCATTTGTATGTCGAGGCATTGAATTTAAGTGTGATAGTCAGGATTGGGGGAGAGGCCCAATGACGAGAAGTTCTGTGCTAGCCCTCAGCTTCCTTCCATTTCACGATTCTTAACTGCCCTTGCCTTGGTGCGTGTCGCTACCAAGACTTTCTATCGAAAACTCGCGATGTTGACCGTGCTGAGTTATCCACAGGTCTGCAAGATCCTGCATATCAGATGACTAACAAATGCCAAAACTTGAAGGCTCGGGCCGTTAGTGTTAGTTCAACACAAAGATATTATAATCTCGACAAAAGAGTAAATGCAGTTAAAGCACATGAAATTGAATATCTGTTGATCGCACAATCTAGCGAGTTGTGAACCGTGAATGTACCAGATTGGAAGTTATTTTCAATCCCTCGTGAGTTGATGATTTTCTATTTAACGAGTTATGAAATCGTAAGAACACCTTCAAGCATTCATGGTCATTGTACGTGAGTAAGGTCGGATTCAAAAGAACTACCTTCCCTCGTCAAAGGTACTGTGTCTCCATTCTCGACAACGTTCTTAGCAGGATTGACGTCATATGACAAATGCACGGTGCGATGCAGCATTCAGTAGGGGTTTCTCTTCCATGACTTCATGTTTAAGGCCGAGAGTTTTTCGTATTATCTTTTCTCTTTATTAGCCCACTTCACTTGTCTCGTTTTCTTAGGCTATTCAAATTTACCCATTTAACGAGTTTTGGACCAATGACTCCCAAACCAGACGGTTTTGGGGCATTAGGTGTACAGACACCCCTTCGGGATAATTTACTCGAGTAACAAAGGCCACGGTTCGAGACAAGCTGGTGGTCTGCACCATTCATTCTTTGTTTGACCTTGCGCAAGATTCGTTTTCTTAGGCTTGAGTTACCCATGTAGCGAGTGTTAGGCCGGTGACTCCCAAACCAGACGGCTTTAGGGCACCAGATGTAGAGACACCCCTTAGGCTTAATTACTCGAGTAGCCCATGCCATGATTCGAATCTGCTCGGGCATCCTCTACTGTAATGCTCGTTTTCTTAGGCTCTGAGTTACCCATGTAACGAGTGTTGGGCCAGCGACTCCCAAACCAGATGGCTTTAGGGCACCAGGTGTAGAGACACCCCTCGGGCTTAATTACTCGGAATAACCCAGGCCACGATTCGAGACATTAGCTTGATAATCATTTATCGTCTGACTTCTTGATATTTGCTTGATAATTATTGGTCTGACTACGTGTTAATTGCCATCAACGGTCGTCATAGCTTTATACCCCATAACTGAAAGCTCGTGCAAATGCAAAGTGAAGTGAAGACTGGCATATGAGGTCGATTCTATCGCCAACATTGCTTTGAATTAAGGCTTTGTACCCGATCAAAAGGTTGAATAACTTTCTTTGTCTAATCATACTCACGATCGTGCTCCACGGTTGCTTGTCAGAATTAATCCGATTCCTATCAAGTCAAATAAAATCCCCTTTCACGCGGGTCATCGTATCCCGGGAAAACTATGCTTGACAAATGCTAGATGATCGTATCGTTGAATATTGAATTGACATGAGGTAGCATTTGATGATGATGGTGCATGTTGATGGGATTGTTGCATGGGTGCCAATTTGCACGTCATCATTTCCTGGGTAGTTGACAAATGCCCCAGTGTTAAGTTGTTTTTCTTGTGATCTTCCTCGTACTGGTTGCATCGGTATCTCGCTGGGCTGACAAAAGATCCGGACCTTTGACCCGTTAAAAGGTTTGGGGGATTTTTGATTTTTTTGAGATATTTTTTTTTGTGGTTGCGTTTGCCCCTACTCCGGGTTCTTTGTGATCGTTAGGGGTTCTGATGTTTGCTGGCGATGGTTTGGTCTAAGTCGGGTTTGGGTTTATCTTCGACCCATCCTTTGATCTCGTCAGGCGTATTGTCGATATCTGTCTCGTCCTGCTCAATCCCCATCAGATCGAAATCTAGCTCTATACCAAAATCGTGATCCTCCTTCAAAGTTTGGCCTACTTGCTTTGTCAGGCTAGAATGCCTCAAATCGGGGTACCTGACATAAAATAAAAATGCTTGTCATATATATAAAACATTTCAACACATGATATTTTTGGATAACATGACCAAATGGCGATGAGCGTGCAGGGATTTGAAATAAAACTCAGAATTTTGAAACTCATTGATCTTCTACTGGCCGGGATTCCACTGCCATACTCCTGGATTTACCCCCTCCTGGGATATCACCTGATGCACGGGTCCAACTGGCCACGGTGAGGTCAAGCAATGGAGCTCATTAGGGGGTGCATGGATCGCATTGGCATGGATCTGGCATTGATGGCATTTCTTGACATGAGTATTCGCAGTCAGTTTTCGTGGTTAGCCAGTAGAGACCCGTTCACATGATTTTCTTTGCCAAAAAATGTTCTGCTCATATGGGCTCCGCACACATCGCCATGTACTTCGTTCATTAATCTGTGGGCTTCTTCGGCTTCCAGATATCTCAGCAGTCCCGTTAGCTAGGTCCCATTTATACAAAATCATCTCCGCTTAGGAAGAAATTCACTGCCCATCTTTGGATTCTCTTTTCCTCGGTCAGATCTGCATTTTCGGGAGAGGAGCTGTCTCGGAGGAACTCTTTAATGTTTTGATACCAAGCCCATTTAGGAGGGGCGTCACTATGGGAGATCTCTCCGATCTGATCCTCATAGGTCGGATAAGTCTGTACTGTAATTTCCCCCTTAAAGCTCGTCTCGTACCGTGATTTGTATGAATCAGGGAAGCCAGTGTAGCTAGAGTATCCGCGAAGTCATTTTGATTTCTAGGAAACGTGCCAAAGGACAATATCTTCGAATTTGTTTGGCAAGTTTGATGATGAGGTGATGGTTAGGGCAATAGCCGAAGCCCTTTTGGTGCTGTATATTCCCATGGCCTGCCAGATGACCCATTCGGAGTCTCCAACTACTATCATCCTTTTGATTCCCATTCCCAGGGCTAATCTCAGTCCTAGGATGAATCCCTTGTATTCGGCCATATTGTTGGAGTGGCAGAACTGTAATTTCATGGCTACCGGCTTCTGCCATTTGGATGGATGGAGTATGGACTTTACGGCCTCTTAGTTGGGTCCCTTAGTATTGTGCCCGTTACAAGTTGGCAGATGCATGTCAACACTGATGCATGATTATTATTATTATTTCTTTTTCTTTTTTCTTTTTTTTTCTTTTTTTTTTTAGGTTCTCTAATCTTATCCTGCAAAACAAGGTCAGTGTTTGATGATAAGATAGTATTTATTTTAGAAAACCTCGGTACGTGGTATGGATTGCCTTCCTGCAAAACCATGTCAGTATTCTCTTTATATGTGCAGGTGATGTAATCACATGATACATGACATATTTATTACGATGATGATGGTATGACAGTTGTATGCCATTTGCATGACATTTATTTGTTTGACTGAACGATAAAAGGGCATGAAGAAGCTTCCCTTTCGTTAGGTTTATCAGAGGCTGACCTACCCTAGGGTTACTCTCGCGGGCTTTTCGGCATGAAGGTCCCCAAATCTTCGCAATCTACTCGTCTGAATCCTTTCGATTGGAGCGGATTTGGGTGGTGCGTTTCCTGAGCCATCTCTGGGGAGCAGCCCCTTCGAGTCCAGTAATAAGCAACCGACGGGTTTGCCTCAGGAGGAGGTACACTCTCAACATACATTCACATTCATCGTCCTCACCGTATGCACATGATTACTTTAAGGTAAAGCAATTCCATTCAACCATTCATTCATTGGTAAAACACATTCACACAACAACAGGTCAAAATATCGCACGCACACACACATTTATGAATTTTAAAGGATAGGACAGCATCAAGATTTGAACGCGGCTTATGCCCTCTAATGTCCCCAGCAGAGTCGCCAACTGTCGATGCCGGGAAGAATCGCTCCTCTTTGGTGGTTATTACCCTTTCCCATTTTAGCCTTTTCATTAGATGATTTTTTAGAAAAGGTCAACATAAATGTCGACGGGGTTTTGAAAGATCATTTTTATGATGAGCCAATTAACCAGAGTCGCCAGTTGGTATATTTGAAATGGATGTACCAACTCATCCGAGTTTCGTTTTCGTAAATCGCTGGCTCATATGTGACTCCGAATTAATTGGTCTGCGAACCGAGATTCATAGAGTTCGGGGGCTTGCTTAAGCGAGGGGAAGGTGTTAGGCACCCCCCGACTTCCGTGAAACACGGTTACCGCAATCTTGATACTTTTCCTATCCTTTAATTCTTGAATGTGTGTGTGTATGTGCGCGTGTGCGTGTGTGTGCCTATGTGAATGTCGTGGTGAGTTTGCATGAAGAAACCATTTGGGTTTTGATGAAAAGTCGTGCTTTCTTTTGAGAATGCTTTAGAATGTCATTCGGCTTATACGAGAAAGCTTTATGAGGAAATGTTTGATTTTAATTGTCAAAAAACCATGAGATTTTCATTAGCTGTCGTTTTGGTAAAAAACAAGAGTTTTTCTAAACCTTCGTCAAAATAGGAATCGAGATCTATACGTTGCTTTCGTAACTCAAATGATGGCAACTTCTAGGATCTCTTTAACCCCATGCACAAAGATTTAATAAAACATTACTTATTTATATAAAACCATTTTTGTGATGTTTGAAAACGATTTGTTCTTTAGCCTTCTCGTTAAATAGAAATCGACATTCCATTAGCAATTCCCATTTATTATCCTCGTGATGCTAATAACCTAATTTGATTGATTTTATGAAAGTCTTCATTGTTTAGCTTCGAAATCAATTTTTAATATTGTAAATCAAATAAAGCATTAAAATGCGTAGGGGCTATTCATGGGCATGTATAAGCCATCAAAAATAACCCCAAAACGCCCACAATCACATATTTCACTATTAACGGGGCCTTAAACCCGATTCTCGCCTTGGCGTCGTTTTAAGGCCCAACGATTACATATTTACAACGAAGACTACATCGTTCCTACTATCCACATCAAAAGATGTCCATCATCGGATTTGGACCACGGGTCGCGTTCCTAGGCTCACACCCTCCCGAAATTTCCACACACCCACAACACGGATATTTACAAGAAATAATCAAACACGGATAATCTAATAATGCCAAAACATCCTAAGATGGCAACCTAAAGGAACCACGCCCAATTATATCACCGTAAAACAAACAAAAAATCAATAAAATGAATATCATCGGGTTATTAGGAAGAATTTTGTTCCGATGGAAACCCTCACTAATAATCCCTAATTCATTGTTCCACCATAAAATACATGAAAACTACATTTAATTTAACCAAACGATATGATAGAGATTGCAATAATAAGGAGATTTTCACCTTGCAAATGATATCAAAGTGGATGTAAACTTGTGTAATGGAATAGAATGAGAAGTGGATATGATACAATCAAATCAAAAGAGTATAAATCCTCTCCTTTTTTGTTTTCTTTCTCTCCTTTTTGTTGCAAAATTTTGCTATTTCTCTCTTTTTTTCCCGAGCTGCTGCTGCTGCTGCTGATTTCTTGCTCTCTACCTTCTGTATGCCGAATGAAGGAATTAGCTGAAATAGGCTGCCAAGGGCAGCCGCAGATTGATCTGCGGCTGGCTGGCCACCCCCATCCACACTCAGCTGATTTTCGGTTTCCGTGTTTCGAGTTCCGTGTTTTCAAAAGGCGCACTTATTGGCCGCAGATCAATTCGCGGCTGGCTGGCTTTGACTTTCTCGATTTTTGTGCTACGCCTCAATTCTCGTGTCGTGACGTCGGTTTTTTCGCCGACAGGCTCGTATTTTGCAGTCCGAGAATTACTGGGAGACGTGCCACATCATTCGGGAATGCTCATTTCGGACGGCCTTGTTGTCACGTCGGTTTCGGTTGTAAATCGTCGCGGTGGTGTCGAGTGTTCGTACTTGTCCATCCTTTGCTCTCGCAGGCCGGTTCATTTGACGAATTTGCCCTCCTGTCAGGGTTAGTATACGAAGTGCAAAATTTGAGTGTCTACAATGAATCCATACCTCTTAGGTATCTTCGGTAACTCTTCCAGATTTTACGATTCGGTTATAGTATAATAGGTCTATCTATAGGTCCCTCGGTTTGATTTAAAGTGTTTTTGTGGTTCTTGAAACTCTTTCAAGATCTATTTACCCTCCCACTAGCTCCTTTCAATGATAAACATCTTTATCTAAGAAGGCAGCGTGTAGGATTATAGTAATAATACCCTAAACTTTGTTTAGGATATCCCACAACTCTGCACTTGTCAAATTTTGTCTCCAAACTTATCTTTTTTGAAACCTTTTCACATAAGTTGGATTGGACAACCCCTTATCTTAATATACTTAAGACTAGGAATCCTCCCTATCCATAACTTTTATAGAGTCATTGGGGCCAAATTTTGAGGTTACCTTATTTTGTAGATATGCAGCCGTTTCTAGGGCATAAACCCAAGATGGATACTAGAATGTCGGTAAAAAATCATTATGGACCGCACCATGTCCAACAAGGTACAATTTCTCCTTCTAGATACACTAATCAATTATTGCGTATTAGGAGGTGTCCATTATGAGAAAATACCATTTTGAAATGATCTAGAAACTCATTGCACAAGTATTCTTTCTTCGATCTGATCAAAGAATCTTAATACTTTGTCAATTTGTTTCACTTCTGAATTCTTTGAACCTTTCAAATGATTCAGACTTGTATTTCATCAAATACACATATTCAACTCTTTGAATGATCATCTCCTTTTCTTTTACTAGTTTGTTCAATTTGCAAAATTATTTTTCATGTAAGTCAAGTTTACAAAGTCCATCAAGTGATCTTCCAGTTTTCAAATAAAATATTATCATTATAAATAGAACAACAATTGTTTCTTAAATATAATACCAGAACCTTCCCTTGTCCAACAACGGAAGTAATAATGTTTCTAAAGAGAACTGGAACATAATAAACAACTTATTAACTTAATAGACTTGCCCGTAGGCAATGCTAAACTATAAGTTCCTATGGTTTAATGCAGCAACCTTTGCTCCATTCCCACACATAAGATTAACTTACTCTTAGTTTAGCTTTCTACTTCTGCTTAGTCTCTGCATTGGATTGCATACGTGAGAACTACAACCGGTATCCAATACCCAAGTAGAACCTTGTCTTACCAGAAAGATTTATTTTTTAATCATGAACAAACTTATATCTGTAACCGAAGCTTCACATAAGCTTCTTCTGGTTAGCCTCTATAAGATACTCCTTAACAGTTTCCTTTCCAGTGTCCAGGCTTAATTGCATTGGAAGCAAACTCTTTTGCTATTTGCATCAGTTTTGTTCTTAGTTGTCCTTAGTTTTTACCTTTCTATTTACCTTCTTTGAATTGTTCTTTCTTTTAAGAAGATCCCTTTGGCCCTCTTTCGTTTCCTAGAAGAATCATCAACCAGTAAGACTTGGTCCTTTCTTGGTTAGAAAGTGACTCTTTACGGTTTTCAACATGTTTAATGCAACTCAGGCAAGCTGACATATAGCTTTGTTCATGTGGAAATTCACAACAATTTGTGAGAAAGAGTCCGGAAGTGATTGCAAGATCAAATCTTGGATCAACTCTCTATCCATTAAAACCCAGTTGTCCCAATTGTTCAATCAGAATTGATCATTTTAGGACATATGTCTGTACTGTAGTGCCATCGGTCATTCTAGATTGGAAGAGCTCCTTAGATATCTAATATCTAGCAGTCCTACTTTTCCTCACCATTCAACTCCTTGAAGGTGTAGGAGTTACAGTAGGAGCATCCATAGTTTCATGCTGACGCTGAAGCTCGTTACTCATGGATGCGAGCATGATGCATTGAGCCAACTGTGCATCATCTTGCCACTTTCTAAAAGTAGCAATCTCTTCCTCTGAGGCATTGTCTGCAACCATTGCAGGGATAGGCATATTAAGGACATAAGATAGCTTTTCAAGCCTTGAGAACTATTCTCAAATTCCTTAACTAGTCCGTGTTATTTGGTCCAGTTAATTAGCATCTAATATGCTCTTGCAGTGATAGTGAATTAGACATCGTAAAATTCTGTAAAATGAATTTGTAATTTAAACAACTTTTTAGGCATACATTCATTTAATTAATTATCAAAAATAAATTAGGTCTTTATTTTAAATTGGTATCTCTCACTTTTTTCATCAAACTATATTACCCTCCAATATATATAGTTCGGCAAATCTAATTAAAGGTTTGCTAGTGAGAATAAGGATTGTGACACCCCCAAATCTGGGTAACTTAATTTTCCCCCTGATTTGGTGTTCACTATCCCATTCATTCACATCTAACTACCCATAATTAAGCAAATTAAAATAAACTTAATTAATCATCTCCCAAACCGGGGTTACATCAATAATTAAAATCCCAGGTCACCACAACCTTAATACGTCAAATGCGGAATATAAAAAAAAAAATCTAAAACAAGTCTGGTAACAAATGTTCATCAATTAATTAATAAATCTAGAACTATTTCTGCATCTTGCCCTTGCCCTTACTGGTGGACGGCTCGTCCTGCTTCTCGGGCTTAGCTGAAATATTTAATGCAAGAGTGAGCAAACAATTTGCCCACAAGAATGATAACAATAACTTTTAAAATCGAAATAGAGTTCAAATGAGAAGCAATGATTTTTTTTTGAAGTTAATCAATAAGTAATCAAAGTTTGAATATATCTGAGGGTCTCAAGACCTCGAACTATGTCCTAGGTTAACAAGTATTTTTTTACCGTAACCTTTAACAGTCTTAAAGAACTATAAATGGACCTTCATCTCGTACTCAGGGGGATCAGCCCTTTGTACAATGTATTGTGCACAAACATTTTAAACGCTAAGCGTAATAATCCCCCTATGTTAGGGTTGTTCATCTCAGTTTATAATAAGAGTCCGTACCAAAAAGAACTTGGCTTTGGAAACAAGTTTTAGATAATCTAAGTTTTTGAAACGCTCATCAACTAAGGACTAGCTGAATCAATAATGGTTTTGCTAGTCTAGTTCTTTAGTAAAGTTTGTATTCGAAGTTTGAATGATAATCAAAGACTGAATAAATAATATCTGAAACAAAATATAATTACTCAACATTGATATCAGCCTTGCTTGAATAACAATAAGCTAAGGTTAATTAATTCACTCAAAGGAAGTAAACTTGTTGAAATAATAACAAGCTTAAGAAATAGAAAACTTGCTATAATAGTTTTAACAAGTTTAAAGAAAGAAAACTTGCTCAACGCAAAAGTAATAAGTTGAGATAAGGAAACTTGCCTCAAGCGTAGATTACAAATTAAATAATTCACGATCCTTAAATCAACCTATACAATTAATTATAAGATGGTAACATAAATTAGTTACAAAATTTATAATCACTTTAGGTTCCTTTTACCTAATTATAGTATCTCATTTAGCATACTTTAGACAACAAAATGCTAAGTAGCAACCATCTTGGTAGTACATTAGTCACATTAATATAAGTTTAATTATGCATCATAATTTCCCAGAAAAGAAAATAATAAATTAAATTTTTTTTTTTAAACAGTAAGCGTTTTCTCGCCGGGGCGACAAAAAGCTTAACAATTTCGTCGCCGGGGCGACTCTGTCGCTGGGGCGAAGAAACCAGTTTCATTTCTATCGCCGGGGCGATAGACTTGACTGTCGTCTTCCCCAGCTCGCGAACCAGTGAAAACTTAGGCCAAATTTGGCCAAAATTTTCCGAATTCTACCATCCAGAAAACAAATTAGATATACCCAAACACCATATATGATATAAAACATTTACCCAACATGTGTCTAACTAATCTAAGCATTATAAAACACATAATCAATCAATTTAAAACCAAAAATTCACTGTTTTATAAAATAACCATGTTTTTGCCATTTTCATAAAAACAAAACTCTGTAAATTCATTTTTCAATCAACTGAACCCATTCTTCTTGCATTATTCATGTTTTTCATCAAATAATCATAAACAATTATCAATTTTTAACCGATTAATAACCAATTAGAGCATCAATTTTCATACATATATACAATTCATAAAGTAAACTCTGTAAAAACTAAAAACTCAATTCTAAAGCATGTTTTCATGGATTAATACCTCTAAATTAATTGTTAATCATCATATAATCATCTAACACATGATTATTACCAATTACAACAACTATAATCAAATAGTTCATATATTCTAACAATTGAATTTACATACAGTAACTAAAACTATATACAGAAGAATAAAACCAAAAGGAAAAAGAAATTATACCTTCAATTACTTTAGGAACTTGATGAATTCTTTTTAAAATTACAAGTTCTTTCTCAATTCTTTCTTCTCAATTCTCAAATTCTCAAACTCTGCTCTCTCTTTTCTCTCAAACTCTGATGTTCTTCTTTCTTTTCTTTTTCTCTCTGTTCTTCTCTTTTCTTTTACAACAGACGCAACTTAAAAAATAAACTGATAGAATTAAGAAAATAAAAACTGACAATTAAATCAAATAATAACGTAGAAATCTAATTTAATTCATCAGTTATAAAATTCAAAAGCCATAAGGCTATGTTTTGGCAATTACAATTAAGGATAACCTATTATTCTTATGTCTTTGTTTGGTAAAAACACAATTAAAAATAACCCATTATTTCCAAACAAAGATCATAAGACCTTGTTTGGTAAAACTAAATTAAAACTCCTTTCATTTATTTTAATAAACCAATATAACATATAGTTTAAAATGTCACACATTTAATTCAATTGAACTTATTATTAAATAAATTCAATTAAATATAATTAACTCAAATAATAATTTCATTTAACAAATAACAATAATACCAAATAAATTCTCTTATTCAAATAAATTATTTTATTCAAATAAACCTTTTCATCATCTAATTTAATCATTAAATTAAATTAGAATAAACATAACAAATCACATTTAAATAATATTTAACATTATTAAATTCAACAAATACCCACATTTAACTCAATAAATTAATAAAAATATTTATATAACTCAATAAATATTTTTATTCAATCATAAAAATTGCATTCGTTACATCTTTCCCTCCTTAAAAGGATTCTGTCCCCAGAATCACAACGCAATTAAATCGTCCGTTACATTCTCCCCCCCTTACAAAGATTCTGTCCCCAGAATCGCAATATATATAATTAAACAAACAATTGAGGGTAATTCTGCATCATTTGCTCTTCGAGTTCCCACGTTGCTTCTTCAGCATTGTGGTTCCTCCATATTACCTTTACAGAAGGTATCACTTTACTTCTAAGGACTTGTTCTTTCCTGTCCACTATTTGTACAGGAACCTCTTTATAAGACAAATCTTGCTCAAACTGTATCGGTTCATACTCTATGACATGTTTATAATCAGACTTATACGGTCGTAGCACCGATATGTGGAAAACATTGTGAATGTGGCCTAACTCAGGAGGTAAAGCTACCGCATAAGCTACCTCACCCACCCGTTTTCAGCACTTCAAAGGGTCCAATGAATCGCGGACTTAGTTTACCCTTCTTTCCAAATCTGATTTTCCCTTTCCAGGGAGATACTTTGAGAAACACGAAGCTGCCGACCTCAAATTCGCGATTTTGTCGGTGTTGGTCAGCATACTTTTTCTGCCTGTCTTGAGCGGCTATCAGTCTGGCTCTTATTATTTGAACAATCTCAGCAGTTTGTTGCACCAGCTCGGGTCCTAATAGTCGACGTTCACCAACCTCATCCCAGCATAACGGAGTTCTGCATTTCCTTCCGTACAACGCTTCGTAGGGTGGCATGCCGATACTGGCGTGATGACTGTTGTTGTAAGAAAATTCGACCAAAGGTAAATGATCATCCCAGTTGCCCTTGAAATCCATGACACACACTCTCTCTCAGCATGTCCTCCAACGTTTGAATTGTTCTTTCACTCTGGCCATCGGTTTGAGGATGATAGGCTGTACTCATTCGCAACTGTGTCCCCAAACAAGTTTGCAGACTCCTCTCCAAAACTTTGATGTGAACCGCGGATCCCTGTCTGACACTATTGATACTGGAACACCGTGCCTCGAGATAATTTCTTTGATATATAACTTCGCCAGCTGATCTAAAGTGAATCTGACTTTGATTGGTAAAAAGTGCGCTGATTTCGTCAGTCGATCCACGATGACCCATATCGCGTCATATCCCTTCTGAGTAGCTGGAAGACCTACCACGAAATCCATCGTGATATGCTCCCATTTCCATTCTGGGTATCTCCAAAGGCTGTAGCAAACCACTTGGTCGTTGATGTTCTGCTTTTACTCTCTGACAGGTTAGGCACTTCGCAACACACTCAGTAACCTCTCTTTTCATGTTTGGCCACCAGAAATGTTGGCGAAGATCTTGGTACATCTTCGTACTTCCTGGGTGAACCGAAAATCTTGAACTATGGGCTTCGGTCAAAATCTCTTCTCTGATCTTTAGTTCTGCCGGAACCCAAATTCGGCCTTCGAATCTAAGCAGTCCTTCAGTGTCAACTTTGTATTTAAGCTTTTCGCCCTCAAGCAATCTTTTCCGTATCTCAGCACATTCCTCATCTTTGAGTTGCGCTTCCTTCACTTTTTCCACCAGAGTTGGTTGGGTTTCTATCTGAAATAATTTTTCGGTCGATGTCATATGATTCTTTACTTCTAATTCCAACTTAGCCATTTCCTCCACGAGCTTCTCCTGAGCGGTTTAACAAAAACAATTTCTCCCGACCCTTTCTGCTCAAAGCGTCTGCAACCACATTGGTTTTTTCCCCCGGATGGTATAGGATTTCACAATCATAGTCCTTGATTAACTCTATCCATCTCCTTTGCCGCATATTCAAATCTTTCTGTGTAAAAATATACTTCAGACTTTTATGGTCTGTGTATATTTCACACTTCTCCCCATAGAGATAGTGTCGCCAGATTTTCAGAGCAAACACCACAGCTGCTAACTCTAAGTCATGGGTCGGATACCCTTTTTCATAGTCTTTTAGTTGGCGCGATGCATATGCAATAACCTTTCCATTCTGCATCAACACACAACCAAGTCCCTTATGCGATGCGTCGCTATACACCACAAAATTTCCCGTATCATCTGGCAAAGACAATACAGGTGCCGAACTTAGTCTCTTCTTTAGTTCTTGGAAACTCTCTTCGCACTTCCTCCGTCCAAACAAACTTCACTGATTTTCTTGTTAAATTCGTTAACGGAGTGGCGATTCTCGAGAAATCTTGAATAAAACGCCTATAATATCCTGCCAAACCTAGGAAACTCCTCACTTCTGACGGTGTTTTCGGCTGATCCCAGTTTATCACAGCTTCGACTTTTGATGGGTCTACCGATATTCCGTCCTTATCAATCACATGCCCAAGAAATTGCACACGTTCCAACCAAAATTCGCACTTCGAAAATTTTGCATACAATTTCTCTTTCCTTAACGCCTCTAATGTCACCCTCAAATGCTCGACGTGTTCTTCCTGAGTTTTGGAATATACGAGGATGTCGTCTATAAACACCACTACGAATTTATCCAGAAATGGTTTGAACACCCTATTTATTAAGTCCATGAATGCTGCAGGCGCATTCGTTAAACCAAATGACATAACCAAAAACTCATAGTGACCATATCTAGTTCGAAATGCCGTCTTTGGTATATCCTCCTGTCTCACCTTCAACTGATGGTACCCACTTCGTAAATCTATCTTTGAAAAGTACCTTGCCCCCTTTAGTTGATCAAACAGGTCATCGATCCTTGGCAACGGATACTTGTTTTTTGATCGTGACCTTGTTCAATTCTCTATAATCAATGCAAAGACGCATTGATCCGTCCTTCTTCTTAACAAATAATACCCCGGCGCTCCCCACGGCGAAACGCTTGGTTGAATATACTTTTTATCTAGCAACTCCTGTAGTTGCGCCATCAACTCCTTTAATTCCACTGGAGCCATTCGATACGGGGCCTTCGATATAGGGGCCGTTCCCGGTGCTAAATCAATCACAAACTCGATTTCCCTATCTGGCGGTAATCCTGGTAAATCTTCAGGAAACACGTCCACGAAATCTCTAACCACTGGTATCTCTTCCAACTTTGCACCTTCCTTTCGCATATCAACTATGTAGGCTAGATACCCTACACAGCCTTGCCTTAACATCTTTCTGGCCTGCATCATCGTCAGACAACTCGCTTGTCTAGGCGATTTGCTACCATAAAATACAACCTTTGACGGAGTCATAAGGTTTATACACTTCTTTTGACAGTCAATGACTGCCCCATGATTAGTCAACCAATCCATACCCAATATAACGTCAAACTCCCCAAGTCGAATTGGGATCAAGTTTACCGTCGTTATCTGACCCTTAATATCTATTTGACAATCCTTGTGGATAAGTTTAACAGGAATTATTTCCCTATTCGCAATCTCTATGTTCATAGGGTAATCTAGTTCTTCCTGGGGTAATTCTAAGTTCTTAGCAAAATCATCGGATATAAATGAGCAAGTAGCACCCGAGTCAAACAATACATAAGCATTAATATTATTGACTGGAATGATACCTGACACCACATCCTTTGACTGCACAGCGTCCTGCACCGTCATGTTGAACGTTCGAGCGGTAGGTCGGTTGGGCTGTGTCGGTCCGGTGATAGTCAGATTACCTCCACCGCTGCTCCCTTTTCCTGCACCAGCTCCTCCTGTAGCTGTTTTCTTAGGGCACTCTCTGGCAAAGTGATCCTTTGACCCGCAAATGAAACATGCTCCTTTCTTCGGATTAGGGCAATTTGGTGAAATATGGCCCTCTTGTCCACAGTTGAAGCACACCCGCTTACCCTTCAAACAAGCACCCATATGGCTCTTCCCACAGTTGCTGCACACCTCTATCTTCTTCTTCTGATTACCCTGCTGACTTCCCACAGAGTTACTATCATTCCACTTCCTTTTCTGATTACTGCCCCCATGGCTACCACTTGCTTTGTTTTCATTCTCATTCTTCTTTTTCTTCTGCTCCTGGTTGTACTTTGACAGAGCATCACTGCCTCCTTCAGCGATAATTGCCTTTTCTAGCACTGCCATGCCGCAAATGAACTTAGTTGAAACAACGAAACTCTACTATATAACCAGGGTTTCAGTCCCTGCTCAAATCTCCTAGCCTTCCGCTCATCCGTGTTAACCTGATATGGCGCAAACCTTGCCAGCTCATTGAACTTTGCAGCATATTCAGGTACCGTCATAGTACCTTGCTTCAGCTCTAGGAACTGCACTTCCATCTGGTTCTGCGCGCTTACTGGGAAGTATGTCTCGAAAAATATTTCTTTAAACCGCTCCCACGGTATTATACCCTGACCACCACGAGTTTTGTTTGCCTGCCACCAGTAGCTGGCTTCTGATTTCAGCATGAATGTCGCAAATGCCGTTTTCTGGTCTTCACCGACTCTGGCGACATCGAACACTTTCTCCATCTCCATAATCCATGTTTGAGCTTCAATCGGATTCATGGAGCCCTGAAATTCTGGAGGTCCGACAGCCTTGAAGTCTTTAAAGGTCGTGGCCTGCGCTTGGGGTTGGTTCGCAAAGGCTCCCGTTAACAAATTTACCAACTGCTGCATGGGATTAGCGTTGGCTTCTTCGTTGTTAGTAGATCCCTCGGGGGTCTGTTGACGTGTTGGTTGTCTTCTTGGAGGCATTTTACTGTTAAGAATTCTCGTTATTAAACTATTGCTCAATTACTCAAACATTTAAGTCTTAACTTAAACATTTATGAACAACACTTAAATACATAACACATCTGATAAACTTTCACATTTTATTCATTAACTGCTTAAAAACATAATAGAGATAACATCGTAGTTATTTACATCAAATCATCTATCCTGAAATCACCAAGTTCCAGGATTACATCATTATTCTATCCCATTAAATAAACTGGGATTAATCAACTTATTAACTCATAAATTTCATAATAACATAACTAATCATAATCTATGATGACATCCCACGACGTACAGCTTCCTGGCGTTCCTGCTCCATAATGCGTGTCATCATCCTACGATCCATCACATCTGGATGACGATTAGCTCGATCTTGAGCTCTGTCTATGGTAGTATGAAAAATATACTCCATCTCATCAATCTTGGCCTTCTTTGACCGCATTTCACACTCAACACGATCTGCACGATCAGCCTCCCTCAGCCAAGCTGTCTCCGCTCTCGCCCGCTTAGCTGACTCCTCTTTCAACTCATCTCGTACAATCTCATTCCTGGCTATCAACTGTCCGCGTCGATACTCAGACTGTGCTAGCCTCTGCTCAGCCTCTGCAAGACGTGAAGAAAGGTCTTGGATCTCAGCATCCTTCTGCTCTAGAGTGGTTTGACGTTCTGCAGCTTGTTCCTCTAACTCCTCCTTATCACTCTCTACATGAACCAACTTCCACTCCACGTCTCCAAGACGTATGTCTAGCTCCACAATCTCACTGCTCTTCTGCTCCAAATCAGACTGTCGCTCCGCCAACTGCCTCTCTAACTCTTCCACTCTGTCCTGCAACTCTATGTTGCGATCATACACCTGCTCGTACATCTGAACACCCAAAGTAGATAATGATATCCCCTCAGGGTCTTCCTCCTCCTCCTCAACCTCTTCAGGGTCCTCCTCAGGATCCTCCTCAGGATCCTCCTCAGGGTCCTCCTCAGGATCCTCCTCAGGGTCCTCCTCAGGATCAGTCTCAGGCTCATACTCGTGACCTGTAACTGTAACCAATGGAGATAGCTCCCTCTGCACTAGCTGCTCATGAACCACGTGAATATCTCGGGGCTCCTCCTCCCTAGTCTGGCTGGGCTCTCCTCTATCAGTCATCCTGACAACAAAGTTTTAAGTTTTAATTACTAATTGACAATACTCGATAGTACTCGCGAGCACATAAGTTTATTATCAAATAAGCACATAGCACATAATCATTTTGTTGTCTTTTATGAATTTCCGTAATTCATTCCTTAGAACTCGATAAGAGTTTATCACCACTATATTCTCTATCTTCTAAAAGGCTACTACCCTAAGGTTTTCCCCACCTAAAGGTTCATAACCTACAGCTCTGATACCAACCTGTGACACCCCCAAATCTGGGTACTTAATTTTCCCCTGATTTGGTGTTCACTATCCCATTCATTCACATCTAACTACCCATAATTAAGCAATTAAAATAAACTTAATTAATCATCTCCCAAACCGGGTTACATCAATAATTAAAATCCCAGGTCACTACAACCTTAATACATCAAATGCGGAATATAAAAAAAAAATCTAAAACAAGTCTGGTACAAATGTTCATCAATTAATTAATAAATCTAGAACTATTTCTGCATCTTGCCCTTGCCCTTACTGGTGGACGGCTCGTCCTGCTTCTCGGGCTTAGCTGAAATATTTAATGTAAGAGTGAGCAAACAATTGCCCACAAGAATGATAACAATAACTTTTAATCGAAATAGAGTTCAAATGAGAAGCAATGATTTTTTTGAAGTTAATCAATAAGTAATCAAAGTTTGAATATATCTGAGGGTCTCAAGACCTCGAACTATGTCCTAGGTTAACAAGTATTTTTTTTACCGTAACCTTTAACAGTCTTAAAGACTATAAATGGACCTTCATCTCGTACTCAGGGGGATCAGCCCTTTGTACAATGTATTGTGCACAAACATTTTAACGCTAAGCGTAATAATCCCCTATGTTAGGGTTGTTCATCTCAGTTTATAATAAGAGTCCGTACCAAAAAGAACTTGGCTTGGAACAAGTTTAGATAATCTAAGTTTTTGAAACGCTCATCAACTAAGGACTAGCTGAATCAATAATGGTTTGCTAGTCTAGTTCTTTAGTAAAGTTTGTATTCGAAGTTTGAATGATAATCAAAGACTGAATAAATAATATCTGAAACAAAATATAATTACTCAACATGATATCAGCCTTGCTTGAATAACAATAAGCTAAGGTTAATTAATTCACTCAAAGGAAGTAAACTTGTTGAAATAATAACAAGCTTAAGAAATAGAAAACTTGCTATAATAGTTTAACAAGTTTAAAGAAAGAAAACTTGCTCAACGCAAAAGTAATAAGTTGAGATAAGGAAACTTGCCTCAAGCGTAGATTACAAATTAAATAATTCACGATCCTTAAATCAACCTATACAATTAATTATAAGATGGTAACATAAATTAGTTACAAAATTTATAATCACTTTAGGTTCCTTTTACCTAATTATAGTATCTCATTTAGCATACTTTAGACAACAAATGCTAAGTAGCAACCATCTTGGTAGTACATTAGTCACATTAATATAAGTTTAATTATGCATCATAATTTCCCAGAAAAGAAAATAATAAATTAAATTTTTTTTTTTTAAACAGTAGCGTTTCTCGCCGGGGCGAGAAAAAGCTTAACAATTTCGTCGCCGGGGCGACTCTGTCGCTGGGGCGAAGAAACCAGTTCATTTCTATCGCCGGGGCGATAGACTTGACTGTCGTCTTCCCCAGCTCGCGAACCAGTGAAAACTTAGGCCAAATTTGGCCAAAATTTTCCGAATTCTACCATCCAGAAAACAAATTAGATATACCCAAACACCATATATGATATAAAACATTTACCCAACATGTTTCTAACTAATCTAAGCATTATAAAACACATAATCAATCAATTTAAAACCAAAAATTCACTGTTTTATAAAATAACCATGTTTTTGCCATTTTCATAAAACAAAACTCTGTAAATTCATTTTTCAATCAACTGAACCCATTCTTCTTGCATTATTCATGTTTTTCATCAAATAATCATAAACAATTATCAATTTACCGATTAATAACCAATTAGAGCATCAATTTTCATACATATATACAATTCATAAAGTAAACTCTGTAAAAACTAAAAACTCAATTCTAAAGCATGTTTTCATGGATTAATACCTCTAAATTAATTGTTAATCATCATATAATCATCTAACACATGATTATTACCAATTACAACAACTATAATCAAATAGTTCATATATTCTAACAATTGAATTTACATACAGTAACTAAAACTATATACAGAAGAATAAAACCAAAAGGAAAAAGAAATTATACCTTCAATTACTTTAGGAACTTGATGAATTCTTTTAAAATTACAAGTTCTTTCTCAATTCTTTCTTCTCAATTCTCAAATTCTCAAACTCTGCTCTCTCTTTTCTCTCAAACTCTGATGTTCTTCTTTCTTTTCTTTTTCTCTCTGTTCTTCTCTTTTCTTTTACAACAGACGCAACTTAAAAAATAAACTGATAGAATTAAGAAAATAAAAACTGACAATTAAATCAAATAATAACGTAGAAATCTAATTTAATTCATCAGTTATAAAATTCAAAAGCCATAAGGCTATGTTTGGCAATTACAATTAAGGATAACCTATTATTCTTATGTCTTGTTTGGTAAAACACAATTAAAATAACCCATTATTTCCAAACAAAGATCATAAGACCTTGTTTGGTAAAACTAAATTAAAACTCCTTTCATTTATTTTAATAAACCAATATAACATATAGTTTAAAATGTCACACATTTAATTCAATTGAACTTATTATTAAATAAATTCAATTAAATATAATTAACTCAAATAATAATTTCATTTAACAAATAACAATAATACCAAATAAATTCTCTTATTTAAATAAATTATTTATTCAAATAAACCTTTTCATCATCTAATTTAATCATTAAATTAAATTAGAATAAACATAACAAATCACATTTAAATAATATTTAACATTATTAAATTCAACAAATACCCACATTTAACTCAATAAATTAATAAAAATATTTATATAACTCAATAAATATTTTTATTCAATCATAAAAATTGCATTCGTTACAAGGATCCCATTTCAAATGTATATAGCCTTGTGTGACACAACAAATGATATATAAATAAATAGGTAGACAACTATAGTCAATTACATCACTATGTAACTCCTTATATTTTGCCTCTTAGATTATTTTGATCAAGTGTGACACATCCAAATCAAAATTATCCAAGTTAAGTCCAACCTAGCACTTCCATATATTCGAAAGAAAAACACTGTCCTTGTGTGACACAACAAAACAGCATCGTTCAGTCTATGTATAAGCATCAAATGTGATAAAGCAACATCTTAAATATTTTAATACTTGCCTTGTGGTGACACAACAAACTCATACTAAATATTTAATACTCTATTGCTTTACCATGCTAGAAGGCGACGTTCGATATTCCAAATATCTTTGAACGCTTAGGACTTAATATGATTTCTTTGAGGGGTTTGTTATTATTTGTCTCATCTTGTTTAGCGCGCATGCACATATATATATAAAATACGCGTCATATTATTTAACATGCGAAGCATGTGGGATAATATATAATATATACATAGTAAGCATGCACATATAGAATACTATATTCTACCCGGATTGATTATGGACTTTTATTCTAGTTTGGTTCACTAGAGCCACCAAGTGAACCAAAAGGTCAAACCTAGGGTGCAAGAATTAAATTTAAATATAACTATTACATTTAAACCCGGGATCCATTACAAACGGGTCTTCAAGCGCTCCTTCCTCCTTTGTCTCCAATTCTTCAAAATTAATTCTAACTAGTTCTATTACAAAAAACTATTTATAATAAATAGAAACCTTGATCAGCAGTCAAGGGGAAGTACATAGGAGGGAGATAGAATTTACATTAAGAAAAAATTAGATAAGACGAGGTACGCAGACCCCATTTATAAAAACTCATACATTCAAGCATCCACTAAAATAAATCCAATCACACATTGGTCAATAGTCTATAATCAATCCCTATTTATTATCATACATATCTCTATATGTAACAATAAATAACATTCATCCCATGAATAATAAAACCATTCCATATATGCATTGATATCATTTAATGGGCAATATTAGTTAGTATAAAATCCAATTTCAACTCCAATTAGTTATCATGGAATCCAATTCCAACTCTAATTAGTTATCATGAAATCCAATTTCAATTAAAATAAACTTCTTTATTTTAATCATATTCCAAATCAAAATAAACTCTTTTATTTTAATTTATCCAATTTTGAATAAAATAAAGGAGTTTATTTTTAATCAAATTCCAAATCAAAATAAACTTCTTTATTTTAATTTACAAAAATAAAAAAAATAAAATAATTTTACACAAACAATTATGTCCAATTAAATTGTTCTAAACACATATCAATGTATATACAGAATCAAAACAATTAATAATTCGCATAAAGTTTGGCTCTTGATACCACTGTTAGGTTTGTATAGCGCGAACATGCAATCAAATTACATAAATAAAGCGGAAGCGCGATAAAATCAGATTTTAAAATTTTATACAAACCATCACCATGATCTTTCTTTATGCGCAATTATTAATTAAACGAAAGAGATGGAGAATAAGAATTATACCCTTGTAGAATTCTAGCTTCCTCAAGTACAAGTTCACCTCCAATTCCTTCGCGTTCTCCTTGAATTCCACCGATTAAATTCTTTCCTTTGATCAACGTTAGCCAACCAAGTGTTTGGCCTCTAGAGTTGATCCACCAAGGAATAATACTTGTTCAAGAAGATGGGTGTTGGCAAAACCCTAGTTTCTATCTCTATAGAAATTGTAAGTACTCTCCACAATTCTTATGCAAGAGTGTGTAACCCTAATCTATGATAAGACTTCTCTTATTTATAGATGTAGTAAAACCCCTTCCCTAAACTATTTAGGATTAGGGTTTCTATTTTAATTAAACTCCTTTAATTATATTCGTAATCCAATTACGAATTAATGAGAGAGTACTTCTATTAATTAATTCCCAATCCCTATTAGGAATTAAATAATAGTAATAGTAATAATAATAATAAGACTCCTCTTATTAATTTATATTTAATATTTCTAAAATATTAAATAATAAATATTAAGCTATTTAATTTATTCTATCTCCATAGACTAAATTAAATACACTTAACTTATTATTACAATTATGTCATTTACTTCTTAAATAAATATTTTTCTTTTACGGTGTGACCCTTTAGGTTCTCCATATTAAACCGGTTGTGAATAAATAAATTAGAACAATTCTAATCTTATTTAAATAAATAAATTAAACTATTTAATTCATTTAAATAAATAATATTTATTCTATAATAAAGGGTAAGCCCCCTTAGCGATTAACGACTTTCCATATAATATAGATTTCAACATTAATCATAAAAGAACCTTTCAGTGCATAGTTACCGTACAATTCAATCCTTCTACCATACAATGTCCCAATTAAATATAAGACATGGAATTACTATCAAGTCTTATTTTATTTAATTATATGTATTTCGATTCTCAAATGCACAACTCTAAATGATGCAAATTAAAAACTCTTTTCTAATTCCATTCTGCCTTGGCCAAGGACTACTGAGTTGTCATTTATCGAATCACATAGGACATTCACATCTTTTACTAGACGTGGTAGATTCTTTGTTGATCATTCACCTATCTCCATGTACAACTTATTATACTCAATCATACCCTTTGTTATACCCTAAAGATCTTAAGGGACATGTCAAAGTATAACTCATCATACACAAGATACTATGATGATCTCAAGTCCAACGATCACTTGTACTACTATCACTAGAGGAATTCCTATTGATAGGCGAGTAAAACTCCATTAGGTATTCCTTAGCGAGCCACGTTCAGTGAACTTATTCTCCAATAAGCACCTACATACTTGCTTTAGTGTCTCCACACAAATGATTATGAGATCAATCATCCTCTTCTTAAGAGCAAGCAACGTATGTACTAATCTATCCGGATTCACTAATCCCCTTTTTAGTAATCCAACGATTAGGAACGATTTTAGTTTGTGAGCTATCTAGAATTTAGATCTCATTAGCATGATCACCATCATGATTCTAAAAGCATTGCTCAAAACTATGGGTTTATCACATTTAATATAACAGCACTATGTAGATAATATAAAATACCTTTTAAGAAAATCAATTCTTTTATTAATAACCGAATAAGATTACAAAGTATATGCTACATCATATCAAATATGATTGGCTTGTGTGCATACTACTTTCAAGGGGGCTTACCCTTATTGTAGAATAAATATTATTTATTTAAATGAATTAAATAGTTTAATTTATTTATTTAAATAAGATTAGAATTGTTCTAATTGATTTATTCACAACCGGTTTAATATGGAGAACCTAAAGGGTCACACCGCAAAAGGAAAATATTTATTTAAGAAGTAAATAGCATAATTGTAATAATAAGTTAAGTGTATTTAATTTAGTCTATGGAGATAGAATAAATTAAATAGCTTAATATTTATTATTTAATATTTTGGAAATATTAAATATAAATTAATAAGAGAAGTTTTATTATTATTATTACTATTACTATTATTTAATTCCTAATAGGGATTGGGAATTATTTAATAGAACTATTATTTATTTCCTAATAGGGATTGGGAATTATTTAATAGAACTATTATTTATTTCCTAATAGGGATTGGGAATTAATTAATAGAAGTACTCTCTCACGAATTCCTAATTGGATTAAGAGCATAATTAATTAAAGGAGTTTAATTAGAATATAAACCCTAATCTTAAATAGTTTAGGGAAGGGTTATTCCTACATTTATAAATAAGAAGAGTCTTATCATAAATTAGGGTTACACACTCTTGCATTAGATTGTGGAGAGTACTTGCAATTTCTATAAAGATAGAAACTAAGGTTTTTTGCCAAACACCCAACTTCTTGAATACTTGTTCTTCCTTGGTGGATCACCTCTAGAGGCCAAACACTTGGGTGGCTAACGTTGATCAAAAGAAGGAATCACACCGTTGAATTCGAGGAGAACACGAAGGACTAGGGGTTGAACTTGTACCCGAGGAAGCTTTGTTCTACGAGAGTATAATTCTTATTCTCTTTCTCTTTCGTTTATATCGTTAATTGAGCACATTGATCGATCATGGTGATGGTTAGTATAAAAATTTTAAAATCCGTTTTATCGCGCTTCCACACTATTTATGTAATTTGATTGCATGTTCGCGCTATATACAAACCTAACAGTGGTATCAGAGCCTAATCATGTGCTAATTATCGATCTTGATGATTCCATGTATGAATTGATATGCGATACGATCGGATTTTGGGCTGAAGAAAATTTTTTCTGAATCTGCGTCGCGGCGCAACCGCGCCGCTTCCAGTTCATTCTGGAGCACGGCCGCGCCCTAACCCAGAAAACGTTTCTGGGGGTGCAGCGCGACCGCGCCGCTCCTAGTACAATTTGGAGCGCGGCCGCGCCGGTATGCAGACCTTAAAATTTTTTTTTGTTTTCTCAATTAACATAAATAGTTTATTTAATTGATAAAAGTTTAAAATAAATGAGTTTATTTTATCTGGAATAAGATTTCAGATTGCTAAAAATTAAAGGAGTTTAATTTGGATTTGGTTTTTGATTAAAATAAAAGAGTTTATTTTGTTTCAAAACTAAATATTAGCAAAACGTTTGCCCATTAATTGATATCAATGCATATATGGAATGGATTTATTATTCATGAGATGAATGTTATTTATTGATACATATAGAGATATGTATGATAATAAATATGGATTGATTATGGACTATTGACCAATGTGTGATTGGATTTATTTTAGTGGATGCTTGAATGAATGGGTTTTCATAAATGGGGTCTGCGTACCTCGTCTTCTCTAATTTTTCTTAATGTAAATTCTATCTCCCTCCTATATACTTCCCCTTAACTCCTGATCAAGGTTTCTATTTATTGTAAATAGTTTCTGTAATAGGACTAATTAGAATTAATTTTGAAGAATTGGAGACAAAGGAGCAAGGAGCACTTAAAGACCCGTTTGTAATGGAGCCCGGGTTTAAATGTAATAGTTTTATTTAAATTTAATTCTTGCACCCTAGGTTTAACCTTTTGGTTCACTTGGTGGCTCTAGTGACCAAACTAGAATAAAAGTCCATAATCAATCCGGGTAGAATATAGTATTCTATATGTGCATGTTTACTATATATATATTATATATTATACAACATGCTTCGCATGTTAAATAATATGACGCGTATTTTATATATATATGTGCATGCGCGCTAAACAAGATGAGACTAATAATAACAAACCCCTCAAAGTAATATATTATGTCCTAAGCGTTCAAAGATATTTGGATTATCGAACGTCGCCTTCTAGCATGGTAAAATAATAGAGTATTAAATATTTAATATGAGTTTGTTGTGTCACCATAAGGCAAGTATTAAATATTTAAGATGTTGCTTTATCACATTTGATGCTTATAAATAGACTGAACGATGCTGTTTTGTTGTGTCACCACAAGGACAGTGTTTTTCTTTCGAATATATAGAAGTGCTAGGTTGGACTTAACTTGGATAATTTTGATTCGGAAGTGTCACCACTTGATCAAAATAATCTAAGAGGCAAAATACAAGGAGTTACATAGTGATGTAATTGACAATAGTTGTCTACCTATTTATTTATATATCGCTTGTTGTGTCACCACAAGGCTATATACATTTGAAATGGGATCCTTAATCTCACTAGCAAATCTTTAATTAGAATTGCCGAACTATATAATGAGGGTAATATAGTTTGATGAAAATAGTGGGAGATACCAATTTAAAATAAAGACCTAATTTATTTTGGTAAGTAATAAATTGAATGTATGCTAAAATGTTGTCTATTTCACATGCAGAATTTAAAAATGTCAAACTCACTATCACTGCGTAGCATACTTGATGCTAACAAACTGACCGGACCGAATTACACGGACTGGTTAAGGAATCTGAGAATTGTTCTCACTGCTGAAAAGATTTCTTATGTCCTAAATTCGTCAGTCCCTGCAAGTGTTGCAGAAACAACCTCTGAGGAAGAGATTGCTACTTTCAGAAAGTGGCAAGATGATGCAATCTTGGCTCAATGCATCATGCTCGCATCCATGAGTAACGAGCTTCAGCGTCAGTATGAAACTATGGATGCTCCTACCATATTGCTGCATCTCAAAGAGTTGTATGGTGAGCAAAGTAGGACTGCTAGATATCAAATATCTAAGGAGCTCTTCCGATCTCGTATAACCGAGGGCACTGCTGTTGAGACTCATGTCCTTAAGATGATCAATCTGATTGAACAGCTTGGACAGCTTGGGTTCGTGATGGATGGGGAGTTAAGTCAAGATTTGATCTTACAGTCACTCCTGGACACCTTGTCACAATTTGTTGTGAATTTTCACATGAATAAGTTGGACGTCAGCTTGCCTGAGTTACTTAACATGTTGAAAACTGCTGAAGGTCACTTCTCATCCAACAAGAACCAAGTCTTACTAGTGGATGATTCTTCTAAGAAAAGGAAGAGGCCCAAGGTATCTTCTGAAAAGAAGAAAAACAAGAAGGCTAAGGGCAAGGCGAAGAGGAAGGATAAAAAAGAAACCTGATCCAGATAGCAAAGGAATTTGCTACCATTGCAATAAGCCGGGACACTGGAAGAGGAACTGCAAGGAGTATCTTGCGGACCAAAAGAGGCTTGGAGAAGCTTCGACTTCCGATCTAGGTTTGTTCATAATTGAAATTAATTTTTCTGAAAGTCAAAATTCTACTTGGGTATTGGATACCGGCTGTAGTTCTCACATATGTAATAATGTGCAGGGACTAAGCAGAAGTAGAAAGCTGGACAAGGATGAAGTCGTCCTACGAGTGGGAAATGGAGCAAAGGTTGCTGCATTAGCTGTAGGGACTTATCGTTTAGCACTGCCTTCGGGCAAGTTCATTAGTTTAAATAATTGTTATTATGTTCCGACACTCATTAGAAACATTATTTCAATTTTTGTATTGGATATGGATGGTTTTGATATTATAATAAAGAACAACAGTTGTTCTATTTATAATAAAAATGTTTTATATGGTGTTGGGAACTTACTGAATGGACTGTACATACTTGACTTGCATGAAAATATACTTCAAATTGAACAAACTAAGAAAAGAAAAAGAGATGATGTTAATTATACCTTTATGTGGCACTGTAGACTTGGTCATATCAATGAAACAAGATTATCCAAGTTGCATAAAGATGGGCTTTTAGAGCTATCTGATTACGAATCATATCCAACTTGTGAATCTTGTCTCATGGGTAAAATGACTAAATCTCCTTTTACTGGAAAAGGAGAAAGAGTTACAGAGTTATTAGCATTGGTACACACAGACGTATGTGGACCTATGACAACGAATGCACGAGGAGGGTATTCTTATTTTATTACTTTCACTGATGATCATTCTAGATTTGGATATGTGTATTTAATGAAATACAAATCTGAATCGTTTGAAAAGTTCAAAGAATTCAGAAGTGAAGTAGAGAAGCAAATTGGTAAGAGTATTAAGATTCTTCGATCGGATCGAGGAGGGGAATACTTAACCAATGAATTTCTCAATTGTCTCAAAGAAAATGGTATAATCTCACAATGGACTCCACCAGGGACGCCACAGTTGAATGGTGTATCTGAAAGGAGAAATCAAACATTGTTGGACATGCTTCATTCCATGATGAGTTTTACCGACCTTCCAGTATCCTTCTGGGTTATGCCCTAGAATCGGCTGCATACCTACTTAACAAGGTACCTACCAAATCCGTCCCAAAGACCCCATATGAGATATGGACAGGGAGGAAACCAAATCTTAAGCATGTTAAGACTTGGGGTTGTCCAGCTTATGTCAAAAGGTTTGAGCACGATAAGTTGAAGACTAGATCTGACAAGTGTAGATTTGTGGGATACACTAAAGAAACATCAGGGTATTATTTCTATCACCCGACTGATCAAAAGGTGTTTGTTACGAAACACGCTGCCTTCTTGGAAAAGGAGTTTATCCTTGAAGGGGTCAGTGGGAAGTAAGATATATCTTGAAGAAGTTCAAGAACCACAAAATACTATGGATCAAAGTCAGGTACCTGACCAAGTAGAAGAACCTACTGTACCACTACCTATTCATAAATCTGGAAGAGTACCGAAGATACCTGATAGGTATGGATTCATCATAGAGGATGATGATGAGGTACGCATCATAGATGATGATGATCCATTGACTTACGAAGAGGCTATGAGTAGTGAAGACTCAGAGAAATGGCAAGAAGCCATGAAATCCGAGATGGACTCCATGTATGAAAACCAAGTATGGACTTTGGTTTCACCACCTGAGGGCATTAAACCTATTGGGTGTAAATGGGTCTTTAAGAGAAAGACTAGAGCGGATGGCAAGGTAGAGACCTATAAGGCCCGACTGGTTATAAAAGGTTTCAAACAAAGACAAGGAGTTGACTATGATGAAACCTTCTCACCAGTAGCTATGCTCAAGTCCATTCGGATTTTGCTTGCAATTGCAGCTTATCATGACTACGAGATCTGGCAAACGGACGTGAAAATGGCCTTCCTCAATGGAGAACTTGAGGAGAATGTGCTAGAGGGTTTTATTTCAACGGTTGGAACAAACCAAGTCTGTAAGCTACAAAGATCCATTTATGGATTGAAGCAAGCTTCTCGAAGATGGAACATCTGTTTTGATGAGATAATCAAAAGGTTTGATTTTATCAAAAATGAGGATGAACCATGTGTGTACAAGAAGGTTAGTGGGAGCGCTGTTTTATTCCTTGTATTATATGTTGATGACATATTACTGATAGGGAATGATGTTCCTATGCTACAGTCGATCAAAATTTGGTTATCTAAACATTTCTCCATGAAGGACTTGGGTGAGGCATCCTATATTTTGGGGATAAAGATCTATAGAGATAGATCTAAAAGGATGCTTGGCTTGACCTAAGGAAAGTACATTGACTCGATGCTAAAGAGGTTTATCATGGAAGATTCCAAGAGAGGTCTCATGCCGATGAGCCATGGAATACATATCTCCAAGAAACAAGCCCCAAATACACCTGAGGAGAGAAACCGAATGAGTAAGATTCCTTATGCTTCAGCAATAGGATCTATCATGTACGGTATGATATGTACTAGACCAGATGTCGCTCATGCACTTAGTGTAACAAGCAGATATCAGTCGAATCCAAGAGAAGAGCACTGGAAGGCAGTGAAAAACATCCTAAAGTACTTGAGAAGAACTAAGGATGTATTTCTTGTCTATGGTGGGTCTGAATTAAAACTAGAGGGCTATACAGACTCAAGTTTTCAAACGGACCAAGATGACTATAAATCCGTTTCAGGGTATGTGTTTACCTTAAATGGTGGCGCAGTGAGTTGGAAGAGTTCCAAGCAGCAAACAGTTACTGATTCAGTGACAGAGACAGAGTACATAGCTGCAAGTGAAGCTGCAAAGGAAGCTGTTTGGATGAAGAAGTTCATAACTGAACTTGGAGTGGTTCCTAGCATTAGAGGAGTCGTACCTTTATTCTGTGACAACACCGGAGCTGTTGCGCAGGCTAAGGAACCCAGGTCTCATCAGAAATCCAAACACGTATTGCGGCGGTTTCATTTGATTAGAGAAATCATTGGAAGAGGAGATGTCACCCTGGAGCGTGTGGACTCTCAAGACAACATTGCAGTTCCATTTACTAAAGCTTTAACACAACAGCAGTTTGATCGTCACTTAGAGAAGATGGGTATTAGATACCATGGCAATTGGCTTTAGTGCAAGTGGGAGATTGAAAGTAGTATGCACACAAGCCAATCATATTTGATATGATGTAGCATATACTTTGTAATCTTATTCATTTATTAATAAAAGAATTGATTTTCTTAAAAGGCATTTTATATTATCAACATGGTGTTGTTATATTAAATGTGATAAACCCATAGTTTTGAGCAATGTTTTTAGAATCATGATGGTGATCATGCTAATGAGATCTAAATTCTAGATAGCTCACAAACTAAAATTGTTCCTAATCGTTGGATTACTAAATTGGGGATTAGTGAATCCGGATAGATTAGTACATACGTTGCTTGCTCTTAGGAAGAGGATGATTGATCTCATAATCATTTGTGTGGAGACACTAAAGCAAGTATGTAGGGACTTATTAGAGAATAAGTTCACTAAACGTGACTCGCTAAGGAATACCTAATGGAGTTTTACTCGCCTGTCAATAGGAATTCCTCTAGTGATAGTAGTACAAGTGATCCTTGGACTTGAGATCATCATAGTATCTTGTGTATGATGAGTTATACTTTGACATGTCCCTTAAGACCTTTGGGGTATATCAAAGGGTATGATTGGGTATAATAAGTTGTACATGGAGATAGGTGAATGATCAACAAAGAATCTACCACGTCTAGTAAAAGATGTGAATATCTTATGTGATTCGATAAATGATAACTCAGTAATCCTTGGCCAAGGCAGAATGAAATTAGAAAGGAGTTTTTAATTTGCATTATTTAGAGTTGTGCATTTGGGAATCGAAATGCATATAATTAAATAAAATAAGACTTGACAGTAAATCCATGTCTTATATTTAATTGGGACATTGTATGGTAGAAGGATTGAATTGTACGGTAACTATTTACTCAAAGGTTCTTTTGTGATTAATGTTGAAATCTATATTATCTGAAAAGTCGTTGATCGCTAAGGGGGCTTACCCTTATTGTAGAATAAATATTATTTATTTAAATGAATTAAATAGTTTAATTTATTTATTTAAATAAGATTAGAATTGTTCTAATTGATTTATGCACAACCGGTTTAATATGGAGAACCTAAAGGGTCACACCGCAAAAGAAAAATATTTATTTAAGAAGTAAATAGCATAATTGTAATAATAAGTTAAGTGTATTTAATTTAGTCTATGGAGATAGAATAAATTAAATAGCTTAATATTTATTATTTAATATTTTGGAAATATTAAATATAAATTAATAAGAGAAGTCTTATTATTATTATTACTATTACTATTATTTAATTCCTAATAGGGATTGGGGATTAATTAATAGAACTATTATTTATTTCCTAATAGGGATTGGGAATTAATTAATAGAAGTACTCTCTCACGAATTCCTAATTGGATTAGGAGCATAATTAATTAAAGGAGTTTAATTAGAATATAAACCCTAATCCTAAATAGTTTGGGGAAGGGTTATTCCTACATCTATAAATAAGAAGAGTCTTATCATAGATTAGGGTTATACACTCTTGCATTAGATTATGGAGAGTACTTGCCATTTCTATAGAGATAGAAACTAGGGTTTTTTGCCAAACACCCAACTTCTTGAATACTAGTTCTTCCTTGGTGGATCACCTCTAGAGGCCAAACACTTGGGTGGCTAACGTTGATCAAAGGAAGGAATCACACCGTTGAATTCGAGGAGAACACGAAGGACTAGGAGTTGAACTTGTACCCGAGGAAGCTTTGTTCTACGAGGGTATAATTCTTATTCTCTTTCTCTTTCGTTTATATCATTAATTGAGCACATTGATCGATCATGGTGATGGTTTGTATAAAAATTTTAAAATCCGTTTTATCGCGCTTCCGCACTATTTATGTAATTTGATTGCATGTTCGCGCTATATACAAACCTAACAGAGGGCTATTATCAAAAAGAACATTAAAGTTTGGGAAAAGTGTCTACCGCATGTTGAGTTTGCATATAATCGGTCTATTCATTCTGCTACACAATTTTCACCATTTGAAATTATTTATGGTTTTAATCCTTTGACACCGTTGGATTTATTGCCATTACCTATTTCTGAATTGACTAACATGGATGGAAAGAAAAAGGCTGAATTTGTTAAGAAGATACATGAAAAGGCAAGGCTTAACATTGAGAGAAGGACGGAGCAATATGTTAAACAAGCCAACAAGGGCCGACGTCAAGTGATCTTTGAACCGGGAGAGTGGGTTTGGCTGCATATGAGGAAGGAAAGGTTTCCGGCTCAAAGACGTTCGAAATTGCTTCAGAGGGGAGATGGTCCATTTCAAGTGCTTGAACGCATCAATGACAATGCTTACAAATTGGATTTGCCTAGTGAGTATGCCGTTAGTGCCACATTTAACGTTTCTGATCTAAGTCCGTTTGATGTAGGTGATGATTTGAGGACAAATCCTTTTCAAGAGGAGAGGAATGATGAGGACATGCCTAGCTTTGGCAAGGATGAGAGTTATGGAGTGAATTCGGTGCAAGTTTCAGTTGGACCAGTGACTAGAGCTCGGGCTAAACGCTTCAAAGAGGGGTTTCACGGATTAATTCAAGAAGCTTGGAAGGATGAAGATTCCAGGATGAAGGCCTTGGAGTTAGAGTCCAAGATCGTGAACATGTTACAATTGTGTATTCCAAGCCAAGAATTAGGAACTAGTCAAAAGGGCCTAACATTCCAGCCCGGCGCACCCCGTGCCAGTTTTATGCCTAATCCGGCGCGCCCCGCGCTAGTCATACAGGAGTATAGTGCGCCCCGCGCCATTTGTAGCGCGCCCCGTGCTGAGCCGCTTGAAGACCTGCATACCTAGCACGCCCCGCGCCATTTGTAGCGCACCATGCGCCAGTCACGTGGCACGGAATCCGAGGAACGTGTTTTTAAAGATTTTATCAGTTTTATTTCCTTAATTTTAGGGATTTCAGTATATTTTCATAATTCTATTGTAATTAGGATATTTTAAGATAGGATTTTGATTCCAAATCAATTGTTATTTGCTTTTAGGATTCTAGGGTTTCATAGTTAGTACAAATAAGTTTTATGCTTGTAATTCAAGGACACGTTACAATTATTCTGAGTTTATTCATACTTGAGAGTTATTCTCTACTTTTGGTTCTTTGAAGGATTTCTAAGTAGTTCTCTTAATTTTTCTTTGAGATTCATATCTAACTTATCATACAACAAACCATAGTTGTGTGTGGCGTTATTCTATCGCATCATACAGTCATACGGAGATTATCGTTTTCTATCTAAAAGAGGGTCTAAGTGTTGTTGGTGTTCCACCCTACATGACTTCAATTGCTTGATCGAATATATCAAGATTCTCGTCTTCAAATTAGACGTTGGGTTAAGATTTCGAAAAAGTCCATCAATTTGCTTACTAGAATCGATCCGGGCGACGACCACCTCACGCAAGCGTGCCATGGAGTCTATCAAAAACCGTCAAGGAACTCATCAAAAAGGAGTATTCCAGCAAAAAGGAGCTAGGGTGGAAGAAACTAATTTCACTGACGGAGGATTTAGTGAAGAGGAGGATCGAGAGTCCGACTTCTTACATCAGAGGCAACGAGGAGCTAGAGATAGAGGAGTGCGAGATAAAGAGGATAACAACTTGGATAGTATAAAAATGAAATTCCAACTTTCCATGGAAGGAGTGATCCGGAGGCATATCTAGAGTGGGAAAAGAAGATGGATTGGATATTTGAATGTCATAACTACTCGGGGCTAAAGAAAGTAAAACTTGCCGCCACAGAATTCTCAGATTATGTTGTTACCTAGTGGGATCAGTTGACGATCAGCCGGAGGAGGTGTGGAGAACGTCCAATTGAAACTTGGGAAGATATGAAGGCAGTGATGAAAAAGAGGTTCGTTCCAGATTACTATCACCGAGAGATAGTTAGGGGTTTACAAAGCTTGAAACAAGGTAGTCGAAGTGTAGAGGATTATTACAAGGATATGGAGATGTTGATGGCTAGAGCAAATATAAATGAGGATAGTGAATCAACAATAGCTAGATTTTCGGCAGGAGTGAATTGGGAAATCGCGGATCTAGTGGAATGACAACATTACGTGGTATTAGAGGATATGGTACACATGGCTATTAAGATTGAGAAACAGCTTAAGAGGAGAGGTAACCAACGATCGATACCTAATTCGGGATCATCATGGAAATCTAATGCGGGTAGGCGAGAGGAGAAACCAGCTGTAGTCAAGCCCAAGGTGGAGTTTAAACCAGACACGACTAACCGTGGAAGGCAAGGTAAAACTGAACTACCTTCTTTTAGTCGTAATCGTGATATTAAATGTTTTAAGTGTCAAGGCAAGGGCCATATTGTGAGTCAATGTCCAAATCAACGGACAATGTTGTTACTTGATAATGGTGAAATAGAGACCGAGGAGGAAGGCAGTGATACTGATTCTATGCCATCATTAGAGGAGATAGAAGACAGGGAAGTTGCAATATTTGGGGAAGTTTTGGTGACGAGAAAGGTGCTTAGTGCACAAGTGAAGGAGGGAAGCGGCGAGCAGCGTGAAAATTTATTTCATACTAGGTGCCTTGTGAATGGGAAGATTTGTTGTGTCGTGATCGACGGAGGTAGTTGCACGAATGTGGCAAGTACGGTTATGGTGGAGAAATTAGGACTTTCCACAACCAAACATCCTCAACCATATCGATTGCAGTGGCTCAACGATAGTAATGAGATTAAAGTGACTAAACAGGTGTTGGTGCCGTTTACTATTGGGAAGTATGTGGATGAAATTTTGTGCAATGTGGTTCCAATGCAGGCGGGTCACATATTATTTGGTCGACCATGGCAATTTGATAGACGTGTGAAGCATGATGGCTTTACAAATGAATATTCTTTTATTCACAATAAAAGGAAGGTTACTTTATGTCCTATGTCGCCACAACAGGTGCATGAGGATAAAATTCATTTGCAGAGAGATCATGAAAAAAGGAAAGAGAGTGAAGAAAAGAAAAATAATGTGGAAAAAAATAATGAGGGAAAAAATAAGAGAGAGAAAGAAAGAGAGAAAAGAAAAGATGAGGAGCGAAAAACCAACATCTATGCAAAAAAGAGTGATGTGAGGCGAGCTTTAGATGTTAAACAACCGATGATTATACTTCGGTATAAGGAGGCGTTTTGAATACTAATGCTAACGATTCTTCTTTGCCTAGTGTTGTTTCATCTCTTTTGCAGGATTACAAGGATGTGTTTCCCGAGGAGCTTTCACAAGGATTGCCACCTATTCGGGGAATTGAGCATCAAATTGACTTCGTACCCGGTGCAACCATTCCAAACCGTCCAGCTTATCGGAGCAATCCCGAGGAAACGAAGGAGTTGCAAAAGCAAGTGGGCGAACTTATGGAGAAGGGGTTCGTAAGAGAGAGCATGAGTCCATGTGCAGTTCCGGTGATCTTAGTGCCTAAAAAGGATGGGAGATGGCGCATGTGCATAGATTGTCGAGCGGTGAATAATATTACGGTAAAATATCGACATCCCATTCCACGTTTAGATGATATGTTAGATGAATTACATGAGTCATGTATATTTTTTAAAATTGATTTGAAAAGTGGGTATCATCAAATTAGAATGCAAGAGGGTGATGAATGGAAAACTGCTTTCAAAACAAAATATGGTTTATATGGGTGGTTAGTGTTACCTTTTGGTTTAACTAATGCACCTAGCACTTTCATGAGATTGATGAATCATGTTTTGCGATCATTCATTGGAAAATTTGTGGTAGTTTATTTTGATGATATTTTGATATATAGCAAAAACTTGGGAGAACATGCATTGCATCTAAAATCTGTTTTAGATGTTCTTAGAAAAGAGAAGTTGTTTGCTAACATGGGAAAGTGCACGTTTTGTACGGATAGAGTTGTGTTTCTTGGCTTTGTTGTTAGTTCACAGGGAATACAAGTTGATGATGAGAAGATACGTGCAATCCGTGAGTGGCCGAGTCCGACAAATGTGAGTCAAGTTCGTAGTTTTCATGGACTCGCGAGTTTCTACCGACGCTTTGTGCAGAACTTTAGCGACATCACAGCACCATTGACTGAAGTGATCAAGAAAAGTGTAGGATTTAAGTGGGGTGATGAACAGGAAAAGACATTTAATTTAATTAAGGATAAATTGACTAATACGCCTTTGCTTGTTTTGCCTAACTTTGCTAAAACTTTTGAGATTGAATGTGATGCTTCAGGTATAGGAATTGGAGCGGTGCTGATGCAAGAAGGAAAGCCAGTAGCATACTTCAGTGAGAAATTGAGTGGAGCATCTTTGAATTATCCAACATATGGTAAGGAGTTGTATGCATTGGTTTGAGCTTTGGAGACGTGGCAACACTACCTTTGGCCAAAAGAGTTCGTGTTTCATACTGATCATGAATCTTTGAAGTACTTGAAGGGACAACATAAGTTGAACAAAAGACACGCAAGGTGGATGGAGTTCATAGAGACATTTTCGTATGTCATTCGTTACAAGCAAGGTAAGGAGAATGTTGTTGCTGATGCTCTTTCAAGAAGGTACGTGTTATTAAATACTCTTGATACAAAATTGCTTGGTTTCGAACGGATCAAAGAATTATATGATAGTGACCTTGATTTTTGTGAAGAGTTTAAATCATGTGAGAAGAATGTTGTAGGTAAATACTTTAAAATTGATGGTTTTCTATTTCGGGAAAATAAGTTATGTATACCTACATGTTCTTTACGTGAGTTGTTGATTAGGGAGTCACATGGGGGAGGTCTGATGGGTCATTTTGGTGTTGAAAAGACTTTATCTGTTTTAAAAGAGCGCTAAATTTATTAAAGAGCATTTTTATTGGCCTCGTATGAAACGAGATATGGAAAGAATTTATGGTAAATGCATTACGTGTAAACAAGCTAAGTCTCGTGTTCAACCTCATTAATTGTATACGCCATTGCCTATACCTAATGAACCTTGGATTGATATATCTATGGATTTTGTGTTGGGTTTACCTAGGTCTAAGCATGGTCATGATTCGATATTTGTGGTCGTGGATAGGTTTTCGAAAATGGCACATTTTATTCCATGTCACAAAACTGATGACGCTTCTCATGTAGCTGATTTGTTCTTTAGAAAAATTGTTAGATTGCATGGTATGCCTAGAACAATTGTTTCTGATAGAGATACTAAGTTCTTGAGTTATTTTTGGAAGACCTTGTGGTGTAAGTTAGGTACTAAATTATTATTTTCCACTACTTGTCACCCACAAACTGATGGTCAAACAGAAGTAGTTAATAGAACTTTATCTGCATTGTTAAGGACTATTATCAAAAATAACATTAAAGTTTGGGAAGAGTGTCTACCACATGTTGAGTTTGCATATAATCGATCTGTTCATTCTGCTACACAATTTTCACCATTTGAAATTGTTTATGGTTTTAATCTTTTGACACCGTTGGATTTATTGCCATTACCTATTTCTGAATTGACTAACATGGATGGAAAGAAAAAGGTTGAATTTGTTAAGCAGATACATGAAAAGGCAAGGCTTAACATTGAAAGGAGGACAGAGCAATATGTTAAACAAGCCAACAAGGGCCGACGTCAAGTGATCTTTGAACCAGGAGAGTGGGTTTGGCTTCATATGAGGAAGGAAAGGTTTCCGGCTCAAAGACGATCAAAATTGCTTCTGAGGGGAGATGGTACATTCCAAGTGCTTGAATGCATCAATGACAATGCCTACAAATTGGATTTGCCTGGTGAGTATAACGTTAGTGCCACATTTAACGTTTCTGATCTAAGTATATTTGATGTAGGTGATGATTTGAGGACAAATCCTTTTCAAGAGGAGAGGAATGATGAGGACATGCCTAGCTTGGACAAGGATGAGAGCTATGGAGCGAATTCGGTGCAAGTTCCAGTTAGACCAGTGACGAGAGCTCGGGCTAAACGCTTCAAGGAGGGGATTAACGGATCGATTCAAGAAGCTTGGAAGGATGAAGATTCCAGGATGAAGGTTTTGGAGTTAGAGTCTAAGCTCGTGAATATGATACAATTTTGTATTCCAAGTCGAGAATTGGGAACTAGTCAAGAAGGCCAAAAATTTCAGCCCGGCGCGCCCCGCGCCAGTTTTGTGCCTGATCCGGCGCGCCCCGCACTGGTCATACTGGAGTATAGCGTGCCCCGCGCCATTTTTAGCGCGCCCCGCGCCGAACCGTTTTGAAGATCTACATACTTGGCGCGTCCTGCGCCATTCCTTTGCATTTTCAAGCGCGCCCCGCGCGGGTCACGCGACACGGAATCTGAAGAACGCGTTTTTGAAGATTTTATCAGATTTTCTTTCCTTAATTTTAGGGATTTCAGTATATTTTCATAATTCTATTGTAATTAGGATATTTTAAGGTAGGATTTTGATTCCAAATCAATTGTTATTTCCTTTATGGATTCTAGGGTTTCATAGCTAGTATAAATAAGTTTCATGCTTGTAATTCAAATACAATTCAATAATATTCTGAGTTTATACAATTGAGAGCTATTCTCTACTTTTGGTTCTGTGAAGAATTTCTAAGCTATTTTCTTAGTTTTTCTTTTGAGATTCATATTTAACTTATCATACAACAAACCATAGTTATGTGTGGCGTTATTCTATCGCATCATACAATCGTACGGAGATTATCGTTTTCCATCTAAGTGTTGTTGGTGTTCCATCCTACGTGAATTCAATTGCTTGATCGAATTTATCAAGATTCTCATCTCCAAATAGACGTTGGGTTAAGATATCGAGAGAGTTTCATCAAAGTTGCTTACTAGAAACGATCTGGGCGACGACCACCTCACGCAAGCGTGTCGTGGAGTCTATCACTACTGCTATTGGTCTGGTTCCAAACCCCAGGAAAAGACTTGGACCTCGGTTGTGTCTCAAGGTTCGGTGATGGACTCCACGGCACGCTTGCATGAGGTGGTCGTCGCTCGGATCGTTTCTAACAAGTTGATAGGATGGATAGCTTGCAACACCTTAACCCCTCGCCTATATGTAGACGGTAATCTTGGTACAATTGCTTGCAAATGAATTATGCGTAGGATGAACACCAACGACACCTCGACCCCTCGCTTATATTGAAGCGGTAATCTTGGTACAATCGACGATTGATGCGGTAGTAGACGCCACACACAACTATGAATGGTTGTATGATAAGTCAATTATGAATCTCCAAAGAGAACTAAGGAACACTTAGGAATTCTTCAAAGAACCACAAGTAGAGAAACAAACTCACAATAATATTGATAATCTGAAAATTGGTGATGTTTTTGGTTTATAATAAGCACCTATTTATACTAGTCTTGGAAACAATTAGAAGCACACACTTGTTGAAGAATAAGCACACAAATGTAGAAACATAAGATTACATCAATCAATAAATCATGTAACTAATCCTAAATGTTGATTTCATGTTTTGGATGAAAGATGGTTCGGAAATCAAGAAAGTCAAGAAGTGACAAACTACATCCAGGGGGTTACCGCCGAGGCGGCAGTTTTGTACTGCGTTTGCCGCCGGGGCGGTGAGCTCGTCGGGGCGGTGGAAATGACTTGGAAATTGTCGTCGGGGCGGTGATCTCGCCAGGGCGGTAGAAATGAACTAGAACTTGGCGCCGGGGCGGTGACTCCTGTGTCCAAGCAAACTGATTTCTTTTGATTTTTCTGATCCGCCACATCCGTTTGCAACATTTTTATAGTGCACACGCACTTGGAATCCATTCCCAAAACCTCTATACTCGAACCATTATGGATCCAAGATATTTGAATCAATCTCCATGATGAACGCCATGTTGTATAGCTAGAATTCGTTTCCGCCATTGCATGATGGTTTGGTTTGTGTCGAGTTGGTCGTGTCAAACAAATGTCATAAAATTCTAACCCCATCATGCTTATATCATCCCCCTCCTCTTCACAAGGATTTGTCCTCAAATCTAGCATTTCCCTCTCTCGAAAAGGATTATTCCACACATCGGACTCTACATCAAAACAAACTAAGTTAACAACTGAAATGTAACTTATGAAAACACATGCATATGTAATAAGATAAACGCAAATAAAAATCTAAAAAGTTCTGTCCCTTCTTGAGTCAAATATCATCATATAGATCTTCCTTTGAAGCATATACTTCCATTTACGAATTCCTGGATGAAAATGCTTCCTTGTGATGATGATTCGTACTAATACCCATTTCAATTCACCTGGGTCAAATACCCATCTTTGTAAGCTTGCACATCGTATGTGCAAATACACACGAATTCCTGGATTAGACACAAATGATACCAATTGATAGTCTCCTCCTGGATCTAGTATCAGCACATAGTACAATTCACATTTCATCAATTTACATTTATTAATCCCTGGGTCAAAAATCAATTTAAGGATCTCGTGTTTTTGTAAATACATCATTTTTAACGATCCTGGATCAAATATGAATTGTTGAAACTCATCACTTGGTTCAAGTAAGCAATTTTGAATTCCTGGGTTAAATACAAAATAACACCAATCAATATGAATCTTTTGTATAATCAAGGAAAACTCAAGAAACTCAAATTCATATGTATAGTCTACTAAATCAAAATTCAAATTACTTCCCTGTAGACTCTCAATATAATGTTCGAATGGATCTACCCAACAAACCATGATTTTATCCTCGGAGTGTAAGATCCCATCTCGCATCTTCAAAACACAAACAATCTTTTCCTCTCCATTGATAATAGCAACTTCAACTTTAACTAATGATATCAACGGAATCGAAAGATCACTTTCAATTTTACAAGATGAAAACTCACTAGCTTATATATGATTGTCACATCCAAACTCACTAAATGCTAAGGAATCTCCACAAATGTCGAAACAACTAGGAATATCATCAAATGATAGTTTTTCACGCAATGAAGTTTGCTTTGGTGAAATAATACCAAATGATAGTAGCTCATGCAATGATGATTGTTCTAATGACAAATCAAGCAAAGATTGACTAGCATAAAAATCTAACTCGGCATATGGATAAGAAGGCTTATAACTAATTTCATGCAAACTAGAGTTTTGAAAACGAGGAGAAATATCATGAGCATAAATTAGTTCAACAAAGTTCAAATATCCTCCATAGTTTATGATAAAGACGATTCTACCATCAAAATAGCTAATCAAAAATTTACCAATGGAAGCATGTAAAACATGTTGTAATTAACTCATGAACATACTAGATGCATCAGTTAATCTAACAGAAATAACTATCCATCTATACAAGTTACATGTTAACACAATTTTCCTTTTTTCACAACCTATCTTGCTAATTTGATTAGGCATTGTTATCACATGATTATTATCTAATGTAGATAAAATATAAGTATTATGCAATTTATCAAACATATTATCCAAGTAAAGAAAATAACAACGATACTTGTTTACCAATTTAAAATCGACAAACATGCTCGACGTCTCGTCCCACTTAGGTATTATGATCTCATCAATAGCACATGTACTCATGACTTCATCCACGATACCTTCCTCTATCATCTCACCAACTTGCCTCGGTGACTCCTTCGTCTCCTCAAGAACACCAATAGCTGACGGGTATGGAGTGATAGCATTGGGTATGCAATCTCTCACCTGCATAAAAGAAACAACAGAACTAGATAAAACAGAGTTATTTTGGTTAGTATCCAAAAGCGTCGTCTTGTACGAATGTACAATCATTGGCTTTTCAAAATACAACTCACTTTCATTCTCACTCTCTTTTTCATAGTCTCTTAGTTTTCTCTCCTTTTCTTTTTGCTCATTCTCTCGTTTCTTTTCAATCTCTCTATTTTTTTCATTCTCACACTTTTCATTCTTTTCTTTTTCACTATTAATCTTTTGAACAATTTCTTTTGGTACAACCTCGAGAACTACATGGTCTTCATTATTAGAACCCAACAATTCTCCTTGGATGGCATACTCTACACCATCGTCTTCCTCCCTCGGTTGATCTTGCTCCTTGGAGATGTTTTGTTGTTGTTGCAAATGTTCACTTCTCAACTCATTATATGTTCTCATGACATTCTCAAAAGATACTTGTGCCACATACGCCCTAGGAGATGCTCGTGGTTGTCTCCAACGAGTCTCTCCATGCCTTTGAACCTTCCTTTCATCCTCCCAAGTTGATCGCCTTAAAGGTTGCTCTTTATGCCTTGGAGATACATATTCATTCCTACTGCTAGGTTGTATTGGGCCATACCGCCTTCTCATCACTGTTTTCAACTCTTTCCATGTATCGATCGGAGGTTCTCCATATTTTCTCCTATCACGTTCAAATTGAGTCCACCATGTATGTGCATCACCGGGCAAATCTAGGACTGCAAGTTTGAACTTCTTTTGCTCGGAGTATTCATGAAAGCTAAACTCTCGCTCCTTTCCTTTCTCCCAACTTAGATAAGCTTCGGGATCCGCCCTAGCTTGAAAGGATCTCTTTTACCATTCATAAGTATTTTTACAACTATATCCATACATGATTGCTGCAAAACAAAGGTTAGTACATAAAGAAAATTTTCTCACACACTCCCTCACGTGTTTCGCTCAAACATTGTAATGAAACGCTCATGTATCGCTCACTTGGCTTTTACCCTTTAATAATCTTACTACTCTTGCCTTTTTCCGCTCGTAGTTCTCTCTAATAGGTTCTTTTTGAATTCACAAAATAATACCTTAATTATCCAAATTCAAACTAATAAGAACTTATCAAGGCACAATAGTCGTTATGAATACGAGTACAAACAATTCTTCACAATCGCCAAATATGACTTTTTCGAATGAAATCCCAATATGAACAATAATTTTCTCTAACCCTTTTTTTGAATATAATCCGACAATAAAATTAAAGATAAGTAACTTGATATGAACTTAGCTTTGATACCAAATGACGGACTCCACGGCACGCATGCTTGAGGTGGTCGTCGCCCGGATCGTTTCTAACAAGTTGATAGGATGGATAGCTTACAACACCTTAACCCCTCGCCTATATATAGACGGTAATCTTGGTACAATTGCTTGCAAATGAATTATGCGTAGGATGAACACCAACGACACCTCGACCCCTCGCTTATATTGAAGCGGTAATCTTGGTACAATCGACGATTGATGCGGTAGTAGATGCCACACACAACTATGAATGGTTGTATGATAAGTCAATTATGAATCTCCAAAGAGAACTAAGGAACACTTAGGAATTCTTCAAAGAACCACAAGTAGAGAAACAAACTCACAATAATATTGATAATCTGAAAATTGGTGATGTTTTTGGTTTACAATAAGCACCTATTTATACTAGTCTTGGAAACAATTAGAAGCACATACTTGTTGAAGAATAAGCACATAAATGTAGAAACATAGGATTACATCAATCAATAAATCATGTAACTAATCTTAAATGCTGATTTCATGTTTTGGATGAAAGATGGTTCGGAAATCAAGAAAATCAAGAAGTGACAAACTGCATTCAGGGGGTTACCGCCGGGGCGGCAGTTTTGTACTGCGTTTGCCGCCGAGGCGGTGAGCTCGCCGGGGCGGTGGAAATGACTTGGAAATTGTCGCTGGGGCGGTGATCTCGTCGGGGCGGTAGAAATGAACTGGGAATCGTCGCCGGGGCGGTGAGCTCGCCGGGGCGGTAGAAATGAACTAGAACTTAGCGCCAGGGCGGTGACTCCTGTGTCCAAGCAAACTGATTTCTTTTGATTTTTCTGATCCGCCACATCCGTTTGCAACATGTTTATGGTGCACATGCACTTGGAATCCATTCCCAAAACCTCTATACTCGAACCATTATGGATCCAAGCTATTTGAATCAATCTCCATGATGAACGCCATGTTATATAGCTAGAATTCGTTTCCGCCATTGCATGATGGTTTGGTTTGTGTCGAGTTGGTCGTGTCGAACAAATGTCATAAAATTCTAACCCCATCATGCTTATATCATTCGGGAAATTTAAATTTGGCCTTAACCTTCTTTCCTCCCTCTGTTGTTAATGGCCAAGTCCTCATTAACCCTCCTATTGACTTTCTCCGTAAAGGTAACAGTCTCTGGGCTTCCAGCTTGGTCGGGTATTTTCTACACTCAAGGTTACCTTATAAGGTGGTTGAACCTATTGCTATGCGCATTTGGGGCAGGCTAGGACTGTCTAAGGTGTATTTGCATGCTAAAGGTTATTATGTTTTTAAATTCAATTCCTTTAAGGACAGAGATAACATTCTTGCTCGTGGACCTTGGCATTTTGCCTCAAAGCTTATTGTGCTTCATCCTTGGAAGGAAGGGGGGATTTCTTCAAAGCAGACTATGGCAAGATGCCTTTATGGGTTAAACTCTCAAATATTCCCTATTCCTATCTATCTGCCGAAGGTATTAGCCTTATAGCAAGTGGCATTGGTAAGCCCCTTTTTGCAGATGAGATGACATCTAGTCTGGAGCCGTTGAACTTTGCCAGAGTCTGCATTGAAATGTCTGCTTACTCTCCCTTTCTTGAGTCCATCTCTGCCAATATTTTTGATGAGGAAGCTCATGCTCTTAAATGCATCACTGTTGATGTTGAATATCAGAATAAACCCCCCGTCTGCCCTGCTTGTATCTCCTTTGGTCACCCCCCCTAAAATGCCCAAATGCTAACTTCCAATGGGTTAGTAAGCCTAAGCTTCAAGTTACCGTGTCTAACTCAGAGGGCCTCAATTCTACTCAAGCTTCTCCACCCTCTCCTAAGGCTAATGACTGGTCACTCTCCTCTAAGGGGCTAAAACTGAATCGAACAGCTTACCCTACTCAGGCTATTGATAAGGTCTCAAACTTTTTCTCTCTTTTAGCAGCTGAGATCTCTGAAGGGCACTCTGATGCCCCTGCTTCCGCATTTGTTTTAGATAAGCCTCCTGACCCCCTTGATTCTCCCTTGGTTTCTTTTTTTTTTTTGATAATGTGGGTTTCCCAACCCACGGGTCGGACTAATCCCCCACCCCGGACCAGGCTTTGCGCATAGGCTCCCCTTGGTTTCATCACCTGCTACTGGCCTTTTTTCTGCTTCTCCTCACTCAATGGCTTCTACTCCTATGGTACCCGGCCCTGCTCCCTCAATTGACCCTTGCTTGCTCTCCCCTGGACAATCTGACATCGAATCCCCTTTGATTCCAAACAAATTCTTAACTGTGATTGATGAAATGAACTGCAAATACCTCCAAAAGAACAAAGCTGGAATTATTATGAGTAGAGCTACTGCTTTTTCTAGTGCTAGTGCTGGTGAGCCAAGTTCCATGGACCCTAGGGGTCACCCATGATTTTATTTTTCCCATGACTAAGCTCATCTCCTATAATATTAGAGGACTAAACCTAATGCCTAAGCTGACAACCGTATCTCCTTTGTTGGAATCCTTGAAACTAGAGTAAAAGAGCATAAAGCTTCAAAAATTTCCAGAGCAATTTGTCGTGATTGGAATTGGGTTTTTAACTATGACCACCACTATAATGGGAGAATTTGGGTTGGATGGGACCCTTCTATTTGGAACGTTGATGTTCTTTTCTCCTCTTCCCAAATGATCCACTACAATCTTTCCCAGATCGGTAGCAGTTACAATTTTCTTATCTCTAATGTCTATGGGCTCAATACCGCTCTTGAGAGGCGTACATTGTGCAGTGACATCACAAATTGCTTTTCTTCTTCCTGCTGGGGCATTCTGGGTGATTTCAATGAAATTAAAAACCTCTCTGAAACCAATCAAGCAGATGTAACTTGGGACAGTGGTATGCAAGACTTTAGGGACTGCATGGAATCCTTGGGTGTGGACGATATTAGGGGTTTTAGACCTCATCTTACTTGGGCTGACAAAGGGGATCCCCCCATTCACAGGAAGCTTGATAGAGCCCTTGGGAACCCTGCTTGGTTTTCTTCTGTGCCAAATGCTCGGGCTACCTTTGCTCCTAGAGGACTCTCTGACCATTCTCCCATTATCCTTAATACTAGCTTATCTACTGACAGAATTAGGAAGCCCTTTCAAATCTTTAACTTCATGTTAGAGCTGGATGGTTTTAACGACTGTGTCCAATCAGCCTGGAACACTATTGTTTCTGGTAATCCTCTTTTTATCCTTTCCGAAAAATTAAAACTGGTAAAAAAGGCCCTCATTTCCCTCAACCAATCTGTGGGAAATCTCTTGTCTGCTGTTACTGCTGCAAATCAGGACCTCCATTTTATTCAGACTCTTCTCCATTCCCATCCGAATGACCCTACTCTGTTGGAGAAAGAAAATGTTGTAACTCTCTGTGATAGACTCCACGGCACGCTTGCGTGAGGTGGTCGTCGCCCGGATCATTTCTAGTAAGCAAATTGATGGAACTCTCATGATATCTTAACCCAACGTTTATTTTGGAGACGAGAATCTTGATATATTCGATCAAGCAATTGAATTCGCGTAGGATGGAACACCAACAACACTTAGACCCTCGTTTAGATGGAAAACGACAATCCCCGTATGATTGTATGATGTGATAGAATAACGTGATGAGGGCATCCTTGGTTCGGGAACGAATGACAATCATAGAGCGGATCCTATGTGCATGCCGGATGGACCTGTGACAAGAGCTCGGCCTAAACATTTCAAGGAGGGCCTTCATGGGTTGATACAAGGCATGTGGAGCGAGGATAGATCAAGTGGAGGATTCGAGGAGCAGGATTCTAAGGCTTTGCATTTAGTCATGATGATACAAGCAAACACGCCAAGGTTGGGAACGATGGGAACAAGAGAAGACAAAAAGTTCCAACTTGCAGAGTTCTCGCCCCAGCGAGAACATCAAGGCCAAATATCTCGCCCCAGCGAGAACCTCTCTGCCCATTTTCGCCCCGGCCTGAAATGATGCCGCCCCGGCGAAGACCTCTCTGGCCATTCTCGCCCTGGCGAGGATTCTAGTTCAAATTTCTCGCCCCGTCGAGAATAGTCAAATTTGGTTGGCACGTTTTTCGAGGCGGACGCGTTTTTGAAGATTTTATCAGATTTCGTTTACTTAATTTTAGGGATTTCAGTATATTTTCATAATTCTATTATAATTAGGATATTTTAAGATAGGATTTTGATTCCAAATCAATTGTTATTTCCTTTTTGGATTCTAGGGTTTCATAGTTAGTATAAATAAGTTTTATGCTTGTAATTCAAAAACATATTACAATTATTCTGAGTTTTATACAATTGAGAGTTATTCTCTACTTTTGGTTCTTTGAAGAATTTCTAAGCTAATTTCTTAGTTTTTCTTTTGAGATTCATATTTAATTTATCATACAACAAACCATAGTTGTGTGTGGCGTTATTCTACCGCATCATACAATCATGCGAAGATTATCGTTTTCCATCTGAACGAGGGTCTAAGTGTTGTTGGTGCTCCATCCTACGCGAATTCAATTGCTTGATCGAATATATCAAGATTCTCGTCTCCAGATTAGACGTTGGGTTAAGATTTCGAAAGAGTCCATCAATTTGCTTACTAGAAACGATCCGGGCGACGACCACCTCACGCAAGCGTGTCGTGGAGTCTATCATTTGGTATCAGAGCTGCGTTTTCTAGCTAAGTATCTATCTTTATTATATCGTTAGATTTGTGAGTAAAAAAAAGAAAAAAAAAGAGTATAGAAAATTTTATTTCAGTTATTTCAATTTATTCGTACATTTCATCTTCAATTCTGTAATCGAGATTGTTGGTACTTATATTCATACCTACTATAGTTGTTTGTGATAAGTTATTTTGAATTGATTAGTAAAACCGAGGACTTTGCTAGGTAAATTCGAAAAGAACCTATTAGAGAGAATATTTAGAGGTAAAAGGCTTAGTTGTGAGATCATTCGAGGGAAAAAGCCTATTGAGTGACACACGAGCGGAACATTGATCGAGTGAAACACGTAAGGGAGTGGTGAGGAAAATATTTTGCTACTAACCTCTATTTTGCAGGAAAAATGTCTAGTACCAAAGATAAAGGTGTTATGGAAGATCCTCCAGCAAAGTTTGATCCAAAATTTGTGATGGAAGCTATGATGAAAGAGTTCACTAGAAAGTTGGACATGGCGATGGAGCAAATGAATGAGCTTTTCGACCAAATGAGTGCTTCCCAAGGACCCCAGTTTCAACATCCTCATGGGGCACGTCAGCACGGAAGAACGCATCAAAGAGAAGCTAGACAAGAGGAAAATTACTATGAAGGGGGATTTTGTGAAGAAGAGGATCGTGAATCTGACTTTATCCATAGGAGGCGAGGAGCAAGGGATAGAGGTGGTAGGGATAGAGAAGATGGCAATTTGGATAGCATCAAAATGAAAATTCCAACTTTCCAAGGGAGGAGTGATCGTGAGGCATACCTAGAGTGGGAAAAGAAGATGGAGTGGGTTTTTGAATGTCACAACTATTCAGAACTCAAGAAAGTCAAACTTGCCGCTATGGAGTTTTCAGCTTATGCAGTTACTTGGTGGGATCAGCTGATGATCAGCTAGAGAAGGTGCGGAGAACGACCAATTGAAACTTGGGATGAGATGAAGACGGTTATGAAAAAGAGATTTGTACCAGACTACTATCACCGTGAGTTAGTTTGGAGCCTACAAAGTCTGAAACAAGGTAGCTGGAGTGTAAAGGACTATTACAAGGAGATGGAGATGTTGTTAGCTAGGGCAAACATCAATGAGAGCCTTCTCCACCCGGATACCATTTCCCCTCCCCTCGACTTGCGGCCCACCCACTATCTCCTTCTCCATCCCATTTCATTAGCTTGATCTCTGCTAGGAACCAACCGGCAACTCTTAGTGGGATTTTCTCGAAAACAATTTTCTAGCCTTTTGTAAAAGTCCGGTGTTAAAGGCTATGGGATCTTCTGTGTTCTGTGAGTAGAGGAGCTTTTGCTCGGTTTGGTCTTTGAGATGGTAGATCTGATCTGGTCGATGGAGGTATGGTTATGGGTTTTCGTGGCGGCTGATTTCGGCTTTCTTGGAGGCTTACCATGCTGATATTTGCGGTTTTATTGCCTTATCCTTATCAAATATCAGTTTGGGTGTTATTGTTAGATCTATTTCTCTTTGGGATTTAACGATTATCCTCAAAAATCATTTTATTTTGACTATCTCAAGATCTGATTTTTGTGTGATGTATTTATTTGGCCGGATTTCTCTTTTTGGTTCGGCTGACTTGGGGGTTTCAAACCATTCCGCTTATGAACTTGCCGGAATCTGGGTTTATTTTTCCCGCTCTTTGATCGGCCCACCCATCTTCCTGTCCTTGTGGGTTAGGTTGTTTGGATCTGGTCAGGAGCCTTCGCTGGGATGGGACACTGTTTTGGCAGTTGTGTTGTGGTTATGATGTGTGGGTGAATGGTTGTTCTTTCCAGATTCTGGGTTTGGTTGTGCTCGGCGGTCTGAACTGTTTTCCACATCAGGGTCTCTTAAATTCAGATCTTGAACTGTTCATGTCGGTATCTGGGTTTGGTCTGATTCTGGTGGTCTTTACATGGATGGGGCTTATTTATCCATGTGGTTCCTAATCTGGACTTTGTGTTTATTGTTTTCTTTATAATGTTCAGATAATGGGTGTTCTGAGATTTCCCCCATTCTTATTAATAGTCTCTGTTGGTACTGTTTTGGGAGGTTATTTCTGATTTCTTCATTCTAAGCTAGGTTTTCTTACCAGTTTTGCTTGGATTTGATTGTGTTTGCTGGGTTGGACTCCCCTTTGGACGATTGGGTTTTTTTGGTGGATTATATTTCATTGCCAGATTTTGGGAGTCTTCGCCGGAGATTGGTCGGACGTTATGGTGTCTGGCCGGTGGGATTTGCTGATGGGTGACTGCTCATGGGGCCCACTTCCCCAGACTCTATGCAGTCACGTGGACTGGTGCACTGTTGTTGGCAGATTTGAAATTTGAATTGGAGTCACCGATTATGGGCTGCTGTTTAATTTTGGTCACCTTTCCAATGTTTGGGTGGGAGTGACCAGATTGTGGGTTGGATTGCCTCCGCTGTTGGGCTTCATATTGTTTATCCGGATGGCTTGTTGCCTCGTGTTGTTTAGTTGTTTAGTGGCTTATCCGGAAGGCGGATATTGTAACTAACTATCTCTTTAGATAATTTAGTTGTTCTCTTTTGCCTAGCCTCAGGCTGTGAGGAATTATGTAACTTGGTTTAGGTAATTGGTTTCCTAGGCTTTTCTAGGTGTTTTAGCCCTCTCGGGAGAAGAGGACTATGATGCGATCTTCATTGTAATATCTTTAGATTTTTTGCAATTAAATACACAAACAAATTTAGCAAAAAAAAACATCAATGAGGATAGCGAAGCAACAATGGCCAGATTTTCGGCGGGACTAAATTGGGAGATAACATTATGTGGTATTGGAGGATATGGCACACATGGCTATCAAGATTGAGAAGCAACTTAAGAGGAGAGGTAGCCAACGATCAATGTCAAATCCGAGTTCATCATGGAAACCCAATATTGGCAAGCGAGAGGAGAAACCAGCCGTGAGTAGACCCAAATTTGAGCCAAAATCGGAAACGATTAATAGAGGAGTGTAAGGTAAAACTGACCCTACTTCTTTTAGTCTTAATCGAGATATTAAATGTTTTAAATGTCAAGGTAGGGGACATATTGCGAATCAATGTCCGAATCAAAGAACAATGTTGTTACTTGACAACGGCGAGGTGGAGACCGAGGGGGAAGTTTTGGTGACGAGAAGGGTGCTTAGTGCACAAGTGAAGGAGGAAAGCAGCGAGCATCGTGAAAATTTATTTCATACTAGGTGCCTTGTGAATGGGAAAATTTGTTGTGTCGTGATAGATGGGGGTAGTTGCACGAATGTGGCAAGTAAGGCTATGGTAGAGAAATTGGGGCTTTCCACAACCAAACATCCTCAACCGTATCGATTGCAATGGCTCAATGATAGTAATGAGATTAAAGTGACTAAACAGGTTTTGGTGTCGTTTACTGTTGGGAAATATGTGGATGAAATCTTATGTGACGTAGTTCCAATGCAGGCGGCTCACATATTGTTTGGTCGACTGTGGCAATTTGATAGGCGAGTGAAGCATGATGGCTTCACCAATGATTGCATGACTCTTATCCAAAAGATTACTTTGCGGATCTCCTCCTGGACGGCTAAGTTCCTTGCTTATTCTGGCAGGTTACAGCTGATCAAATCTGTGCTTCTTTCTATCCAATCTTTTTGGTCAGCTCATTTTCTTTTGCCCAAATCTGTTCTCAGAACTATCCAGTCTATCCTAACCAGATTTCTCTGGAAGGGCCTTGCTCTTGGGAAACATGGGGTAAAAGTATCTTGGAAGGTAATTTCTTTGCCTTATTCTGAAGGTGGTTTGGGTATAAAGGATCTTGAGGACTGGAATAAGGCCCTCATTATTCAGCACTTACTCAAAGTTATTCTTTTTTTTTTGCTAAATTTGATTGTGTATTAGAAAACCATAAAATACAATGGCAAAGGGGCATACCCCAGAGAAATAAAGTCAACATGAGACAGGCCCCATGAAGAACATATAAAGAAAACTATTCAACAAAGGAAATAGAATCAAAGCATAAAAGCAACCAGATACAACCAATTACAACCAGTTATGATATGTATGACATTTTTGAGCAGCCTGTTGAAACTTCGTAGAACTTGAGAGCCGAGCTTTAATCAAGTTGATGATTTCCTTGGCCAAGGCCTAAGGGGGCAACATAGACCCGTCATGGAGCATAGAGTTTCGAGAACCCCAAATTTTATACAGGGAGGTGGCGAGAATGAGTTTCAAAATTCCAGAATGCATTTTCCTCCCTTGGAACTGTTGAATATAATCAATCAGATTATCCCAGTCAGTTGGAATATTGGTCCAGTTTCCAACCGCCAGAACAGTAGAAAACACACCACTAGAGTCCTCTGTTCTCAAGGTTATTCAATTTAAACCCTCTTCACTCTGGGCTTCTTGGATTCAGTCCTCTGTTCTCAAACACAATAACTTCTGGCATATCAATATTCCAACGGACAGTTCTTGGATCTGGCGTAAAGTTCTTAAGCTTCGATCCCTTGCACAAAATTTTCTCTCATATCATATAGGTAGAGGGAACCACTTTAGTCTCTGGTTTGACCCTTGGCTGAATGGCCAACCTTTATCTCCGAATGTCTACTTGCTGTCCAACTCAGGAATCCCAAAATCTGCTCTTGTTTCTAGCATTATTTCCAACTCAACTTGGGTTTTACCCCAAAGTAATCATCATGATGTGGTCCAATTTCGTAGTCTTTTTACTACTGCCCCATCTCCGTCTGTAAATGATGACTCTATAACCTGGGATTCTATTGATATTAGACATTTGAAAGCAAACAAAATTTGGGATTCCATCCGTCGTCGAAGTACTCCTGTCGCTTGGGCAAACATCCTTTGGCACAAGCACTTTGTCCCTCGGTATTCTTTCTTTCTTTGGCTTGCGTTGCACAAGAGATTCCCAACAAATGATGCTTTCATGTCCTACTCTAATTATATCCCGATGAGGTGCCCCTTGTGCAATACTGCCAATGAAACATTTAACCACCTCTTCTTTAATTGTCCTTATTCGAGTGGTGTGATTGCTAATGTCTTGGCACTGGGAAACTGGCCCAATATTCCAATAAACTGGGATAATTTGATAGCATATATTCAGCAGTTCAAAGGGAGGAAAATGTACTCTGAAATCTTAAAACTCATCCTTGCCACCTCCCTTTATAAAATTTGGGGATCTCGGAATTCCAAGCTTCATGATGGGAATTTGTTGCCGTCTCATGCATTGACTAAGGAAATCATCAATTTGATTAAAGCTCGGCTCTTCAGCTCAAAGAAGTTTCAAAAGGCTGTTCAAAAATGTCATACCTTTCATAACTGGTTGTAATTTGAATTTATTGATTGTATTGGGTTGCTTTTATGCTTTGATGCTATTTCCTTTGTTGAATAGTTTTCTTTTTATGTTCACATGTGGCCTGTCTCATGTTGACTTTTTTCTCCGGGGTATGCCCCTTTGCCATTGTATTTATGGTTTCTAATACACAAACAAATTTAGCAAAAAAAAAGAAAAGAAGGTTACTTTATGTCCTATGTCACCACATCAGGTGCATGAGGATCAAATTCATTTGCAAAAAGACCATGAAAAAAGAAAAGAGAGTGAGGAGAAGAAAAATCGAGAGGAAAAAAATATTGAGGAAAAAAGAAAGAGAGAAAAGAAAAGATGATGAGAGAAAAACAAATATATATGCAAAAAAGAGTGACGTAAGGCGAGCTTTGGATTCTAAACAGCCGATGATCATACTTCGGTATAAGGAGGCGCTTTTGAATACTAACACTAATGATTCTTTGTTGCCTAGTGTTGTGTCATCTCTTTTGCAGGATTATAAGGATGTGTTTCCCGATGAGCTTCCACAACGATTACCACCTATTCGGGGAATAGAGCATCAGATTGATTTCGTACCCGGCGCAACCATTCCAAACCGTCCAGCTTATCGGAGCAATCCCGAGGAGACAAAGGAGTTGCAGAAACAGGTTGGCGAATTGATGGAGAAAGGGTTTGTGAGAGAAAGCATGAGTCCTTGTGCAGTTCCAGTGATCTTATTGCCGAAGAAGGATGGGAAATGGCGGATGTGCATCGATTGTCGAGCGGTAAATAACATTATGGTAAAATATCGACATCCCATTCCTCGATTAGATGACATGTTAGATGAATTTCATGGGTCTTATATATTCTCAAAAATTGATTTAAAAAGTGGTTATCATCAAATTAGAATGCAAGAGGGTGATGAATGGAAGACTGCTTTCAAAACAAAATATGGTCTTTATGAGTGGCTAGTGTTACCTTTAGGTTTAACTAATGCTCCTAGTACTTTCATGAGATTGATAAACCATGTTTTGTGACCATTCAATGGCAAATTCGTGGTAGTTTATTTTGATGATATCTTGATATATAGCAAAAACTTGGGAGAGCATGCATTGCATTTGAAATCTGCTTTAGATGTTCTTAGAAAAGAAAAGTTATTTGCTAACATGGATAAGTGCACGTTTTGTACGGATAGAGTTATTTTTCTTGGATTTGTTGTGAGTTCACAGGGAGTTCAAGTGGATGAGGAGAAAATACGTGCAATCCGAGAATGGCCGAGTCCATCAAATATGAGTCAAGTTCGTAGTTTCCATGGACTGGCAAGTTTCTACCGACGTTTCGTGAAGAACTTCAGCGACATCACAGCACCATTGCTGGAAGTAATCAAAAAGAGTGTGGGATTTAAGTGGGGTGAAGAACAGGAAAAGGCGTTTAAATTGATTAAAGATAAATTGACTAACGCTCATTTGCTTGTTTTGCCTAACTTTACTAAAACTTTCGAAATTGAGTGTGATGCTTCAGGTTTAGGGATTGGAGCAGTGCTTGTTAGGTTTGTACATAGCGCGAATATGTAATCAAATTACATAAATAGTGCGGAAGCGCGATAAAATCAGATTTTAAAATTTTATACAAACCATCACCATGATCTTTCTTTATGCACAATTATTAATTAAACGAAAGAGATGGAGAATAAGAATTATACCCTTGTAGAATTCTAGCTTCCTCAGGTACAAGTTCACCTACAATTCCTTCGCGTTCTCCTTGAATTTCACCGATTAAATTCCTTCCTTTGATCAACGTTAGCCACCCAAGTGTTTGGCCTCTAGAGGTGATCCACCAAGGAATAATACTTGTTCAAGAAGATGGGTGTTGGCAAAACCCTAGTTTCTATCTCTATAGAAATTGTAAGTACTCTCTACAATTCTTATGCAAGAGTGTGTAACCCTAATCTATGATAAGACTTCTCTTATTTATAGATGTAGGAAAACCCTTCCCTAAACTATTTAGGATTAGGGTTTCTATTCTAATTAAACTCCTTTAATTAAATTAAACTCCTAATCCAATTAGGAATTCATGTGAGAGTACTTCTATTAATTAATTCTCAATCCCTATTAGGAATTAAATAATAGTAATAGTAATAATAATAATAAGACTCCTCTTATTAATGTATATTTAATATTTCTAAAATATTAAATAATAAATATTAAGCTATTTAATTTATTCTATCTCCATAGACTAAATTAAATACACTTAACTTATTATTACAATTATGCCATTTACTTCTTAAATAAATATTTTCCTTTTGCGGTGTGACCCTTTAGGTTCTCCATATTAAACCGGTTGTGAATAAATCAATTAGAACAATTCTAATCTTATTTAAATAAATAAATTAAACTATTTAATTCATTTAAATAAATAATATTTATTCTACAATAAGGGTAAGCCCCCTTAGCGATCAACGACTTTCCAGATAATAGAGATTTCAACATTAATCATAAAAGAACCTTTCAGTGCATAGTTACCGTACAATTCAATCCTTCTACCATACAATGTCCCAATTAAATATAAGACATGGAATTACTATCAAGTCTTATTTTATTTAATTATATGTATTTCGATTCTCAAATGCACAACTCTAATTAATGCAAATTAGAAACTCCTTTCTAATTTCATTCTGCTTTGGCCAAAGACTTCTGAGTCGTCATTTATCGAATCACATAGGACATTCTTTCCTTTTACTAGAAGTGGTAGATTCTTTATTGATCATTCAGCTATCTCCATGTATAACTTATTATACCCAATCATACCCTTTGATATACCCTAAAGGTCTTAAGGGACATGTCAAAGTATAACTCATCATACACAAGATACTATGATGATCTCAAGTCCAAGGATCACTTGTACTACTATCACTAGAGGAATTCCTATTGACAGGCGAGTAAAACTCCATTAGGTATTCCTTAGCGAGCCACATTCAGTGAACTTATTCTCTAATAAGCACCTACATACTTGCTTTAGTGTCTCCACACAAATGATTATGAGATCAATCATCCTCTTCATAAGAGCAAGCAACGTATGTACTAATCTATCCGGATTCACTAATCTCCTTTTTAGTAATCCAACGATTAGGAACAATTTTAGTTTGTGAGCTATCTAGAATTTAGATCTCATTAGCATGATCACCATCATGATTCTAAAAACATTGCTCAAAACTATGGGTTTATCACATTTAATATAACAGCACCATGTAGATAAAGTAAAATGCCTTTAACAAACGAATAAGATTACAAAGTATATGCTACATCATATCAAATATGATTGGCTTGTGTGCATACTACTTTCAGTGCTGATGCAAGAAGGGAAGCCAGTAGCATATTTCAGTGAAAAATTGAGTGGAGCCGCTTTGAACTATCTGACGTATGACAAGGAGTTGTATGCATTGGTTCGAGCGTTGGAGACGTGGCAGCACTACCTTTGGCCTAAGAGTTCGTGATTCAAACAGATCATGAATCGTTGAAATACTTGAAGGGACAGCATAAGTTGAACAAAAGACACGCAAGGTGGATGCAATTCATTGAGACATTTTCGTACGTCATCCGATACAAACAAGGTAAAGAGAATGTTGTTGCTGATGCTCTTTCAAGAAGGTACGTGTTATTGAATACTCTTGATACAAAATTGCTTGGGTTTGAACGAATTAAAGAGTTGTATGCTAATGACCTTGAATTTTGTGAAGAGTTTAAATCATGTGAAAAGAATGTTGTAGGTAAATACTTTAAAGTTGATGGTTTTTTGTTTCGAGAAAATAAGCTATGTATACCTGCATGTTCTTTGCGTGAGTTGTTGATTAGGTAGTCACATGGGAGAGGTCTAATGGGTCATTTTGGTGTTGAAAAGACTTTATCTGTTTTAAAAGAGCATTTTTATTGGCCTCATATGAAACGAGATGTGGAAAGAATTTGTGATAAATGCATTACGTGTAAACAGGCTAAGTCTCGTGTTCAACCTCATGGATTGTATACATCATTGCCTATATCTAGTGAACCTTGGATTGATTTGTCTATGGATTTTGTATTGGGTTTAACTAGGTCTAAGTGTGGTCATGATTCTATATTTGTGGTCGTGGATAGATTTTCTAAGATGGCACATTTTATTCTATGTCACAAAACTGATGATGCATCTCATATTGCTGATTTGTTCTTTAGAGAAATTGTGCGTTTGCATGGCATGCCTAGAACAATTGTTTCAGATAGAGATTCTAAATTTTTGAGTTATTTTTGGAAGACATTGTGGTGTAAGTTAGGTACTAAACTTTTATTTTCAACTACTTGTCATCCACAAACTGACGGTCAAACCGAGGAAGTAAATAGAACTTTATCTGCATTGTTAAGAGCTATTATTAAAAAGAACATTAAAGTTTGGGAAGAGTGTCTACCGCATGTTGAGTTTGCTTACAATAGATCTGTTCACTCTGCTACACAATTTTCACCATTTGAAATTGTATATGGTTTTAATCCGTTAACTCCATTGGATTTATTACCATTACCTTTGTCTGAATATACTAACATGGATGGAAAGAAAAAGGCTGAATTTGTTAGGCAGATACATGAGAAGGCGAGACTCAACATTGAAAGGAGGACGGAGCAATATGCGAAACAGGCCAACAAGGGTCGATGTCAAATGATTTTTGAACCGGGAGAATGGGTGTGGTTACATTTGCGGAAGGAAAGATTCCCAGCTCAAAGACGGTCTAAATTGCTTCCAAGAGGAGATGGTTCATTTCAAGTTCTTGAGCGCATCAATGATAATGCCTACAAATTGGATTTGCCTGGTGAGTATAACGTTAGTGCAACCTTCAACGTTACTGATCTTAGTCCGTTTGATGTAGGTGACGATTTGAGGACAAATCTTTCTCAAGAGGAGAGGTATGATGAGGGCATCCTTGGTTCGGGAACGAATGACAATCATAGAGCGGATCCTATGTGCATGCCGGATGGACCTGTGACAAGAGCTCGGGCTAAACGTTTCAAGGAGGGCCTTCATGGGTTGATACAAGGCATGTGGAGCGAGGATAGATCAAGTGGAGAACCACAACACTTGGCGCAGTGGTGCAAGCCGCCCTGGGAAAGAACCGTAAACCCGGACGACTCAGGATCGACTCCCACTAGCAACATTTGAAGTGGCCACGGATCGTATTATTTAGGGTGACGCCATGTCTTAGGCGGAGCCTATGCGCAAAGCCTGGTCCGGGGTGGGGGATTAGTCCGACCCGCGGGTTAGGAAACCTACATTATCAAAAAAAAAAAAAGGATAGATCAAGTGGAGGATTCGAGGAGCAGGATTCTAAGGCTTTGCATTTGGTCATGATGATATAAGCAAACACGCCAAGGTTGGGAACGATGGAAACAAGAGAAAACGAAAAGTTCCAACTTCCAGAGTTCTCGCCCGGGCGAGAACATCAAGGCCAAATATCTCGCCCCGGCGAGAACCTCTATGCCCATTTTCGCCCCGGCCTGAAATGATGCCGCCCCGGCGAAGACCTCTCTGGCCATTCTCGCCCCGGCGAGGATTCTAGTTCAAATTTCTCGCCCCGGCGAGAACAGTAGAATTTGGTTGGCGCGTTTTTCGAGGCGGACGCATTTTTGAAGATTTTATCAAATTTCTTTTCCTTAATTTTAGGGATTTCAGTATATTTTCATAATTCTATTGTAATTACGATATTTTAAGATAGGATTTTGATTCCAAATCAATTGTTATTTCCTTTTTGGATTCTAGGGTTTCATAGTTAGTATAAATAAGTTTTATGCTTGTAATTCAAAAACACATTACAATTATTCTGAGTTTTATACAATTGAGAGTTATTCTCTACTTTTGGTTCTTTGAAGAATTTCTAAGCTAATTTCTTAGTTTTTCTTTTGAGATTCATATTTAACTTATCATACAACAAATCATAGTTGTGTATGGCGTTATTCTACCGCATCATACAATCATACGAAGATTATCGTTTTCCATCTGAACGAGGGTCTAAGTGTTGTTGGTGTTCCATCCTACGCGAATTCAATTGTTTGATCGAATATATCAAGATTCTCGTCTCCAGATTAGACGTTGGGTTAAGATTTCGAAAGAGTCCATCAATTTGCTTACTAGAAACGATCCGGGCGACGACCACCTCACGCAAATGTGTCGTCGAGTCTATCATAACGCCACACACAACTATAGTTTGTTGTATGATAAGTTAAGATTGGATCTCAAAGAAAAACTAAAGAATAAAAACTTAGAAATCCTTCAAAGAACCAAAAGTAGAGAATAGCTCTCAATTGTATAAAAACTCAGAATAATTGTTTTTCATTACATAAATCATGTATCCTATTTATATAAATAACATGAAACCCTAATCCTATAAGGAAATAAGAATTTGAATGGAAATAGAAATCCTAACTAATAAACAATAAGGAAATCAAATCACATCTAATAAATATCCTAATTACAATAGAAATCTAAAGATATGTAAATCCCTAAAATAAAGGAAGAAATCTACCAAAAATCGCGTGCCTCGAAAAATGCGCCAATCAAAACTGACTGTTCTCGCCGGGGCGAGAGATTTGTACTGAAGTTCTCGTCGGGCGAGAATGGACAGAGAGGTTTTCGCCGGGGCGAGAAAAATAGCCTTGGAAAGGTCGCCGGGGCGAGATCCCTGTTTTCCATCCCGAATAATTTTCTCCGATTCCTTCGCTCCGAGCAATCTAAACTCATCATGCTTGAACATCCACCATGTAAGAACTCTAATCCCTCCATGAATTGAAATCTAACTTTGTCGATGATTAGACGATACAAACGAACATAACGAACACGAACTCGAACGCTTGACTTACATTGATTTGGTCTTACTACATAAGTTGTATCTAGCAATCCCAAATCACATGAATGATCCTCTCCTCGATATTCATATGAATTTAGCTCCAATGTACGCATCCTTGAATGGATTTCAACCCAATCACTCGCGACTAACTGATGAACCTCTTGAACTCGAGTTGAACGAATGTTGTTCGATGCGAGCCTGGTCAGGATTGTATCAGATAGTTTGCAACACCTTAACCCCTCGCCTATATATAGACAGTAATCTTGGTACAATTGCTTGCCAATGAAAACTACGGAGGATGGAAACCGACGACACTTCGACCCCTCGCTTATATTGAAGCGGTAATATCGGTACAATCGACGATTGATGTGGTAGAAGATGCCACACACAACTATGAATGGTTGTATGATAAGTCAATTATGAATCTCAAAAGAAGAACTAAGGAACACTTAGGAATTCTTCAAGAACCACAAGAAGAGAAACAATCTCACAATAATATTGATAATCTAAGAATTGGGGTTTTCATGATGGATATTTAAACCATTACAACAAGCACCTATTTATTTATTTTTTTATTTTTTTGGCTAAATTTGTTTATATATTAAAAAAGCAAAAACTCTGGATATTACAATGAAGATCAAAACATAGTCCTCTTTCCCGAGAGGGCTAAAACACCTAGAAAATCCTAGGAAAATAAATTACCTAACCTAAATACATTATCCTCACATCCCGAGGCTAGGTAATTGGAACAACAAAACACTAAACTAAATTAGTGAATCAACAATTGGGCGGACACGAAAAATCAGCAGCAGCAAGCCCGCAAGCCTAACCCATCAGCAAATCCCACATGAGGGAAGCTAAAAAGACCCAGCCCACGCGGCGAACCAGCTTAGTCCACGTGAGGCCCAATACCAAATCGTGGCCCAAAGAAAAATGAACCCGGTAATGCAGCAAAGAGGACCCGAAAGTTGGCAGCAAGGAATCTGCTAGTTTGAATTTTGAAAATTCGTGGGTCCCTAGTGCCCCATACCAGAAGACAGCATCACCAGCGAACTGCAATCCTGCCTGAAAGCCAGAAGCCCCCCAATCTAGAACAGAGATGCAACGGAAGTCCATTTCCAGATCCAATAACAACGGCAAGAACATTACAAATCTGGACAGAATGGGGAATAACAGACCTAAATCGGCCAAAAAAATTCAACAAAACTGAATTCAAAAAAACCCCAATCCAAAAATGAACAAAGATAGGCAGTAAATGCAACATAAAACCAGATCGGGAATCACATGGAGTAACCGGAGCAGGCCATAAGACCAAAACCCCAAATCCAATCACCGGAACAATTAAATCAGATAAATTGAAACAATACCCAAGAGTTCAACCAAATCTGAGCATGAAAAAACAAAAACAGAACAAACCCATGAAACCCAGATCGGAGAAACACAGATTAACAAGTTTATAGAACCCATCCGCGCAAACCACCGGAAACATAGGATCCAAAACCATCTGAACCTAGATGCCGGCGAAACCGGTTCAAGCACTGATTAATGAACAACCAGAACCGAACAAACACAAATTTTATTTAGAGAAAAGATAATTATAAAGCAACCGAAAAACCAGATCTGCACAAATCCCAAACCAATACCACACCAGAGCATAGCATCCAAACCCTAGACCGAAATCCCAAAACATAACCCCAACACCAGATCATAACTTCCACAGTCGGCACACACGAAGGGGAAGAGATGGTTGGCCGATGATGAGGAAGAAGGGAAGATGGAAGAGCCGGATGAGTATGGAGGAGAAGGAGATGGAAGAAGGCATGGGAATTTTGACATACCGAGGAAACGCCACCACAAAACCATCCAATAACAACCACAACATTTGGCGCAGTGGTGCAAGCAGCCCTGGGAAAGAACTGTAAACCCGGACGACTCAGAATCGACTCCCACTAGCAACATTTGAAAGACACTAAAAATGCTCTACTGTGGCCACGGTACCCCCTGAAAGTAGTATGCACACAAGCTAATCATATTTGATATGATGTAGCATATATACTTTGTAATCTTATTCAGTTATTTATAAAAAAATTGATTTTTTTAAAAGGCATTTTATATTATCTACATAGTGCTGTTATATTAAATGTGATAAACCCATAGTTTTGAGCAATACTTTTAGAATCATGATGGTGATCATGCTAATGAGATCTAAATTCTAGATAGCTCACAAACTAAAATCGTTCCTAATCGTTGGATTACTAAAAAGGGGATTAGTGAATTCGGATAGATTAGTACATACGTTGCTTGCTCTTATGAAGAGGATGATTGATCTCATAATCATTTGTGTGGAGACACTAAAGCAAGTATGTAGGTGCTTATTGGAGAATAAGTTCACTGAACGTGACTCGCTAAGGAATACCTAATGGAGTTTTACTCGACTGTCAATAGGAATTCCTCTAGTGATAGTAGTACAAGTGATCCTTAGACTTGAGATCATCATAGTATCTTGTGTATGATAAGTTATACTTTGACATGTCCCTTAAGACCTTTAGGGTATATCAAAGGGTATGATTGGGTATAATAAGTTGTACATGGAGATAGGTGAATGATCAACAAAGAATCTACCACGTCTAGTAAAAGATGTGAATGTCCTATGTGATTCGATAAATGATAACTCAGTAGTCCTTGGCCAAGGCAGAATGAAATTAGAAAGGAGTTTCTAATTTGCATTATTTAGAGTTGTGCATTTGGGAATCGAAATACATATAATTAAATAAAATAAGATTTGACAGAAATTCCATGTCTTATATTTAATTGGGACATTGTATGGTAGAAGGATTGAATTGTACGGTAACTATTTACTCAAAGGTTCTTTTGTGATTAATGTTGAAATCTATATTATCTGGAAAGTCGTTGATCGCTAAGGGGACTTACCCTTATTGTAGAATAAATATTATTTATTTAAATGAATTAAATAGTTTAATTTATTTATTTAAATAAGATTAGAATTGTTCTAATTGATTTATTCACAACCGGTTTAATATGGAGAACCTAAAGGGTCACACCGCAAAAAGAAAATATTTATTTAAGAAGTAAATGACATAATTGTAATAATAAATTAAGTGTATTTAATTTAATCTATGGAGATAGAATAAATTAAATAGCTTAATATTTATTATTTAATATTTTAGAAATATTAAATATAAATTAATAAGAGGAGTCTTATTATTATTATTATTACTATTACTATTATTTAATTCCTAATAGGGATTGGGAATTAATTAATATTACTATTATTTAATTCCTAATAGGGATTGAGAATTAATTAATAGAAGTACTCTCTCTCATTAATTCCTAATTGGATTAGGAATATAATTAAAGGAGTTTAATTAAAATAGAAACCCTAATCCTAAATAGTTTAGGGAAGGGGTTTTCCTACATCTATAAATAAGAGAAATCTTATCATAGATTAGGATTACACACTCTTACATTAGATTGTGGAGAGTACTTACAATTTCTGTAGAGATAGAAACTAGGGGTTTGCCCAACACTCAACTTCTTGAATATTTGTTCTTCCTTGGTGGATCACCTCTAGAGGCCAAACACTTGGGTGGCTAACATTGATCAAAGGAAAGAATCACATCGTTGAATTCAAGGAGAACTCGAAGGAATAGGAGTTGAACTTGTACCTGAGGAAGCTTTGTTCTACAAGGGTATAGTTCTTATTCTCCATCTCTTTCGTTTAATTAATAACTGTGCATAAAGAAAGATCATGATGATGGTTTGTATAAAATTTTAAAATCTGATTTTGTCACGTTTTCGCTTTATTTATGTAATTTGATTGCATGTTCGCGCTATACAAACCTAACAGTGGTATCAAGAGCCAAACTTTATGCGAATTATTAATTGTTTTGATTCTGTATATACATTGATATGTGTTTAGAACAATTTAATTGGGTATAATTGTTTGTGTAAAATTATTTTATTTTTTTTTATTTTTGTAAATTAAAATAAAGAAGTTTATTTTGATTTGGAATTTGATTAAAAATAAAGGAGTTTATTTTATTCAAAATTGGATAAATTAAAATAAAAGAGTTTATTTTGATTTGGAATATGATTAAAATAAAGAAGTTTATTTTAATTGAAATTGGATTTCATGATAACTAATTAGAGTTGGAATTGGATTCCATGATAACTAATTGGAGTTGAAATTGGATTTTATACTAACTAATATTGCCCATTAAATGATATCAATGCATATATAGAATGGTTTTATTATTCATGGGATGAATGTTATTTATTGATACATATAGAGATATGTATGATAATAAATAGGGATTGATTATGGACTATTGACCAATGTGTGATTGGATTTATTTTAGTGGATGCTTGAATGTATGTGTTTTTATAAATGGGGTCTGCGTACCTTGTCTTCTCTAATTTTTTCTTAATGTAAATTCTATCTACCTCCTATGTACTTCCCCTTGACTGCTGATCAAGGTTTCTATTTATTGTAAATAGTTTTTGTAATAGGACTAGTTAGAATTAATTTTGAAGAATTGGAGACAAAGGAGCAAGGAGCGCTTGAAGACCCGTTTGTAATGGAGCCCGGGTTTAAATGTAATAGTTATATTTAAATTTAATTCTTGCACCCTAGGTTTGACCTTTTGGTTCACTTGGTGGCTCTAGTGAACCAAACTAGAATAAAAGTCCATAATCAATCCGGGTAGAATATAGTATTCTATATGTGCATGCTTACTATGTATATATTATATATTATCCCACATGCTTCGCATGTCAAATAATATGATGCGTATTTTATATATATATGTGCATGCGCGCTAAACAAGATGAGACAAATAATAACAAACCCCTCAAAGAAATTATATTTAGTCCTAAGCGTTCAAAGATATTTGGAATATCGAACGTCGCCTTTTAGCATGGTAAAGCGATAGAGTATTAAATATTTAATATGAGTTTGTTGTGTCACACAAGGCAAGTATTAAATATTTAAGATGTTGCATTATCACATTTGATGCTTATACATAGACTGAACGATGCTGTTTTGTTGTGTCACACAAGGACAGTGTTTTTCTTTCGAATATATGGAAGTGCTAGGATGGACTTAACTTGGATAATTTTGATTCAGATGTGTCACACTTGATCAAAATAATCTAAGAGGCAAAATACAAGGAGTTACATAGTGATGTAATTGACAATAGTTGTCTACCTATTTATTTATATATAGTTTGTTATGGCACACAAGGCTATATACATTTGAAATGGGATCCTTATTCTCACTAGCAAATCTTTAATTAGATTTGCCGAACTATATATTGAGGGTAATATAGTTTGATGAAAATAGTGGGAGATACCAATTTAAATAAAGACCTAATTTATTTTGGTAATTAATTAAAATGAATGTATGCTAAAATATTGTTAAATTACAAATTCATTTACAGAATTTTACAATGTCTAATTCACTATCACTGCGGAGCATATTAGATGCTAATTAATCGGACCAAATTAAAAGGGCTGGTTAAGGAATTTGAGAATAGTTCTCAAGGCTGAAAAGCTATCTTATGTCCTTAATATGCCTATCCCTGCAATGGTTGCAGACAATGCCTCAGAGGAAGAGATTGCTACTTTTAGAAAGTGACAAGATGATGCACAATTGGCTCAATGCATCATGCTCGCATCCATGAGTAACGAGCTTCAGCGTCAGCATGAAACTATGGATGCTCCTACTGTACTCCTACACCTTCAAGGAGTTGAATGGTGAGGAAAGTAGGACTGCTAGATATTAGATATCTAAGGAGCTCTTCCAATCTAGAATGACCGATGACACTATAGTACAGACATATGTCCTAAAATGATCAATCTGATTGAACAATTGGGACTACTGGGTTTTAATGGATGGAGAGTTGATCCAAGATTTGATCTTACAATCACTTCCGGACTCTTTCTCACAAATTGTTGTGAATTTCCACATGAACAAGCTATATGTCAGCCTGCCTGAGTTGCTTAAACATGTTGAAAACTGTAAAGAGTCACTTTCCAACCAAGAAAGACCAAGTCTTACTGGTAGATGATTCTTACCGGAAGCGGAAGAGGGCCAAAGGATCTTCTTAAAAGAAGAACAATTCAAAGAAGGTAAATGGAAAGGCAAAAACAAAGGACAATAAGAACAAGACTGATGCAGATAGCAAAGGAGTTTGCTTCCACTGCATTAAGCCTAGATACTAGAAAGGAAACTGTAAGGAGAATCTTACAGAGGCTAACCAGAAGAAGCTTAGTGAAGCTTTGGTTACAGATATAGGTTTGTTCATCATTGAAATAAATCTTTCTGTAAGTCAAGATTCTACTTGGGTATTGGATACCGGCTATAGTTCTCACGTATGCAATCTAATACAGAGACTAAGCAGAAGTAGAAAGCTAAACAAAGAGTAAGTAACCTTACGTACGGAGAATGGAGTAATAGTTGCTACATTAGCCGTAGGAACTTATAGTTTAGCGTTGCCTACGGGCAAGTCTGTTAAGTTAATAATTTGTTATTATGTTCCAGTTCTCTTTAGAAATATTATTACTTCCGTTGTTGGACAAGGAATGTTCTGGTATTATATTTAAGAACAATTGTTGTTCTATTTATAATGATAATGTTTTGTTTGAAACTGGAAGATCACTTGATAGACTTTGTAAACTTGACTTACATGAAAAATAATTTTGCAAATTGAACAAACTAGTAAAAGAAAAGGAGATGATCATTCAAAAAGTTGAATGTGTATTTGATGAAATACAAGTCTGAATCATTTGAAAGGTTCAAAGAATTCAGAAGTGAAACAAATTGACAAAGTATTAAGATTCTTTGATCAGATCGAGGAAGGAATACTTGTGCAATAAGTTTCTAGATCATCTCAAAATGGTATTTTCTCATAATGGACACCTCCTGATACGCAATAATTGATTGGTGTATCTAAAAGGAAAAATTATACCTTGTTAGACATGGTGCAGTCCATAATGATTTTTACCGACATTCTAGTATCCATCTGGGGTTAAGCCCTAGAAACGGCTGCATATCTACAAAAATAAGGTAACCTCAAAAATCTGAGCCCAAGACTCCATAAAGATTATGGATAGGGGGGATTCCTACTCTTAAGTATGTTAAGATAAGGGGTTGTCCAGCTTATGTGAAAAGGTTTCAAAGATAAGTTTGGGACAAAATCTGACAAGTGCAGATTTGTGGGATATCCTAAAGAAAGTTTAGGGTATTATTATTATAATTCTACACGCTGCCTTCTTAGATAAAGGTGTTTATCATTGAAGGAGCTAGTGGGAGGGTAATAGATCTTTAAGGAGTTCAAGAACCACAAAGCACTTTAAGTCGAACCGAGGAACCTGTAGATAGACCTATTGTACCACAACCGAATCGTAAATCTGGAAGAGTACCGAAGATACCTGGGAGGTATGGATTCATCATAGAGGATGATGATGAGGTACGCATCATAGAGGATGATGATCCAGTTATATACGATGAGGCTAAGAGTAGAAGACACTTAGAGAAATGGCAGATGACCATGAAATCCGAAATGGACTCCATGTATGAGAACCAAGTATAAACTCTGGTTACTCCACCGAAAGGCATAGTGCCTAAAGGGTGTATATGGGTCTTTAAAGAGAAAGACTAGGGCAAATGGCAAGGTGGAGACCTATAAGACCAGACCTGTTTAAAAGGTTTCAAATAAAGTCAAGGAGTTGACTGTAATAAAACCTTATTATCGGGTAATGCTCAAGTCCATTTGGATTTTGCTTGTGATTGCAGCTTATTACGAAATCTAGAAAAATGGATGTGGAGACGTCCTTCCTCAATGAAGACTTGAGGAAAATGTATGTATGATATAGCCAGAGGAATTTGTTTCAAAGGTTGAAGCAAATCGTGTTTTAAGCTACAATGATCCATTTATGGATTGAAGCAAGCTTCTCAAAGATGGAACATTCATTTTGATGAGACAATCAAAAGAGTTTGATTTTATCAAAAACGAGAACGAACCTAGTGTGTACAAAAAGGGTCAGTGGGAGCACTGTGACATTCCTAGTATTATATGTTGATATATTACTGATAAGGAATGACACACCAATGCTATAATCAGTAAAGATAAAATAGTCTAAACATTCCTCCATGAATAACTTGGGAGGAGCATCCTATAAATTGGAGATATAAATCTATATAGATAGATTTAAAAGGATGTTCGGCTTGACCCAATGAACGTATATTCATTCGATGCTAAAGGCGTTTAGCATGGCAAACTCCAAGAGAGGTCTCATGATGATGAGCCATGGAGTGAATCTCTATAAAATTGTCTCCAATTTAAAGAGAGATTGCATGAGTTACTATCATGTATGCAATGAATATACAAGGCCTGATGTTGATCAGTCATATTCTGGAGAAGATCACTATAAGACAGTGATAAACATCTTAAGTACTTAACCGGTATTGAAGATGTGATCATGATTCATGGTAGGTCTGAATTAAAACTAGAGGGCTAAACAGACTCAAGTTTTTTCAGACTGACCAAGACGATAACAAATCCACTTTAGGGTAAATTGTTACCTTGAATGGTGGTGCAGTGAATTGGAAAGGTTCCAAAATAGCAAAGAGTTGCTGATTTAGTGACAAAGACAAAGTATATAGCTGTAAGTGAAGCTGCAAGTTGATTGTTTGGATGAAAAGTTCATCACAGAACTAGGAATAGTTCCTAAGTCTCATCTTGGATTCAAACATGTGTTGCAACACTTTCATTTGATTAGAGGAATCATTGAAAGAAGAAAAGTCACTATAGAGATAGTGGACTCTCAAGAACAACATTACATATCCATTTACTGAAGTTTTATCCAAACGGCAGGATGATCGTCACTTAGAGAAGAAGGGTATTAGATACCATGACGATTGACTTTAGTGTAAGTGGGAGATTGAAAGTAGTATGCACACAAGCCAATCATATTTGATATGATGTAGCATATACTTTGTAATCTTATTCGGTTATTAATAAAAGAATTGATTTTCTTAAAAGGCATTTTATATTATCTACATAGTGCTGTTATATTAAATGTGATAAACCCATAGTTTTGAGCAATGCTTTTAGAATCATGATGGTGATCATGCTAATGAGATCTAAATTCTAGATAGCTCACAAACTAAAATCGTTCCTAATCATTGGATTACTAAAAAGGGAATTAGTGAATCCGGATAGATTAGTACATACGTTGCTTGCTCTTATGAAGAGGATGATTGATCTCATAATCATTTGTGTGGAGACACTAAAGCAAGTATGTAGGTGCTTATTGGAGAATAAGTTCACTGAACGTGACTCGCTAAGGAATACCTAATGGAGTTTTACTCGACTGTCAATAGGAATTCCTCTAGTGATAGTAGTACAAGTGATCCTTAGACTTGAGATCATCATAGTATCTTGTGTATGATAAGTTATACTTTGACATGTCCCTTAAGACCTTTAGGGTATATCAAAGGGTATGATTGGGTATAATAAGTTGTACATGGAGATAGGTGAATGATCAACAAAGAATCTACCACGTCTAGTAAAAGATGTGAATGTCCTATGTGATTCGATAAATGATAACTCAGTAGTCCTTGGCCAAGGCAGAATGAAATTAGAAAGGAGTTTCTAATTTGCATTATTTAGAGTTGTGCATTTGGGAATCGAAATACATATAATTAAATAAAATAAGATTTGACAGAAATTCCATGTCTTATATTTAATTGGGACATTGTATGGTAGAAGGATTGAATTGTACGGTAACTATTTACTCAAAGGTTCTTTTGTGATTAATGTTGAAATCTATATTATCTGGAAAGTCGTTGATTGCTAAGGGGGCTTACCCTTATTGTAGAATAAATATTATTTATTTAAATGAATTAAATAGTTTAATTTATTTATTTAAATAAGATTATAATTGTTCTAATTGATTTATTCACAACCGGTTTAATATGGAGAACCTAAAGGGTCACACAGCAAAAAGGAAAATATTTATTTAAGAAGTAAATGGCATAATTGTAATAATAAGTTAAGTGTATTTAATTTAATCTATGGAGATAGAATAAATTAAATAGCTTAATATTTATTATTTAATATTTTAGAAATATTAAATATAAATTAATAAGAGGAGTCTTATTATTATTATTATTACTATTACTATTATTTAATTCCTAATAGGGATTGGGAATTAATTAATATTACTATTATTTAATTCCTAATAGGGATTGAGAATTAATTAATATAACTATTATTTAATTCCTAATAGGGATTGGGAATTAATTAATAGAAGTACTCTCTCTCATTAATTCCTAATTGGATTAGGAATATAATTAAAGGAGTTTAATTAAAATAGAAACTCTAATCCTAAATAGTTTAGGGAAGGGGTTTTCCTATATCTATAAATAAGAGAAGTCTTATCATAGATTAGGGTTACACACTCTTACATTAGATTGTGGAGAGTACTTACAATTTCTATAGAGATAGAAACTAGGGTTTTGCCAAACCTCCAACTTCTTGAATATTTGTTCTTCCTTGGTGGATCACCTCTGGAGGCCAAACACTTGGGTGGCTAACATTGATCAAAGGAAAGAATCACACCGTTGAATTCAAGGAGAACTCGAAGGACTAGGAGTTGAACTTGTACCTGAGGAAGCTTTGTTCTACAAGGGTATAGTTCTTATTCTCCATCTCTTTCGTTTAATTAATAATTGTGCATAAAGAAAGATCATGGTGATGGTTTGTATAAAATTTTAAAATCTGATTTTGTCACGCTTCCGCTTTATTTATGTAATTTGATTGCATGTTCGCGCTATACAAACCTAACACCCCCGGCGCAAGTCGGGTAGCAAACTGCTCTGGTATCGGGCTGGGGAGATTAGTCGACTCGCGGATCGGAAACTCCACATTAACAAAAAAAAAAGAAAAAAAAAACCATCCAATCACTCTACAACAAACCCCACGAATAGCCCATACCAACCCAGCCACCAACTAGAACAGATCCAAACTCACAAGACCAAACCGAGCATAAAGCTCCTCTACTCACAGAGCCGTGAAGGATCCCATAGCCTCAGTCACCGAACTTTACCAAAAAGGCTAGAAAAAATGTTTTCGAGTTAAGTCACGCTTAGAACTGCCGGACTGGTTCTAAACAGAAATCAAGCTTATGAAACCGGATGGGTAAAGGAGATATTGGGTGGGCCGCAAGAAGAGGGGGGATAGATAGGCGCCGGAAAGGAGAGAGGCAGTAGAATGAGAGTGGCGGTGGGGAACGAGGGGGGGTTTCCTAGAGAGAAGGAGGAGCTTCTCTCTCTACCCTACTTGGAGCTCTCTGGGTTTTCCTTTTCACTACCAAACACCTATTTATACTAAGTTTGGGAACCATCTAGAAGCACACAATTGTTGAAAGAATTCAAACAAGCACACAATTGTTGAATCACAACATTACTAAAAATATGGAACTGAAAATAAATGCTAATTCCCTGATTTGGAGAAGAATCTCGCAAATCAAGAAAGTCAAAAAATGATAAACTGGATCCATGGGTGGCGCCGAGACGCCAATTTTGTGCTGAGTTTTCGGGCCGGGGACAGCGCCGGGGCGGCAGAATTGGCTGTGATACTAGCACCGGGGCGGGAAACCATTTGGTCTCGCGCCGGGGCGGGGAGCTCGTCGGGCGGTAGAAACAAACTTGAATTTGGCGCCGGGGCGGGAACTCCTGTGTCAATGCAAACTAGTTCCTTTTGATTTTCTGATCCGCCACTTCCGTTTGTAACATGTTTATGGTACACACACACTTGGAACTCATCCTCGTAACCTCTATACTGAATCTAATCTTGATCCAAGCTGTTTGAATCAATCTCCATGATGAACGTCATGTTGTGTAGGTTGAACTCTTTTCCGCCATTTCATTCCTTGTATGACGACTTGGCTTGCGACGAGTTGGTTTTATTACATAGGTATCAACTAGTAATCCCAAATCACATGACCGATCTTCAAGCTCCAATCCAAGCGTCTTAGGCACCATTCCAAGCATCCTTGGTTTGAATTCATCCCCATTCACGTACGATCATTCGTTGATTCCTCGATACTTGAGTCGAATGAATGTCATAAATTCTGACCTCCTTATGCTTATATCACAGTCGGAATAGGAATGCACCAGAAGATATTAGCCTTGAGAATGACCCGATGTACCCAGACTGCCCAAAGGCTAGAGGGGGAAGGTTGGATGACATTCCACAGGTGGAGGGAAATTAAGGAGTTGTTCCATTCTTCAAGCTTTTTGATACCGAGCCCACCCTCAGACATGGGATAAGAGAGAGAGTCCCAAGAAACCTTATTGCCATATTTTGCCAAGCTACTCCCTTTCCATAAGAATATCGAAAGGAGCTGCTAGATAGCTTTGAGAACACCTTTAGGAAGGATAAAATGGGCGGACCAGAACGATTGCATTGAAAATAGAACAGAATTTATAGGTTGGAGTCTCCCCGCATAGGAGAGGAAGCAATTAGTCCTTGAGGAAACCCTTTTTGTAATTTTTCAATGAGCGGAACACAATCCTGAATAGATAACTTTGCCGCAATAAGAGGCACACCAAGGAATTTGATAGGGAGGCTAACATTAGCAAGATAGCAGCTGCTCTTTGCAACGTTAGGGAAAAGCCCAGAGATACGGGCAAAATCCATGATCCCAGAATGCAGGATTTCAACAGACTTAAGGTCCCCATTACAAAAAACAAGAAGGTCATCAGCAAAACAAAGGTGAGTGAGATCACACTCTTTGGTGCGCCAATGATGCTTAAAGGATGGATGGGAAGAGCCTTTGAGTGACATTATGGAGAGGACCTCCATAGCGAGCACAAAGAGATAGGGAGAAAGGGGGTCACCCTGTCTTAACCCCCTACTACTGTTGAAATAACCACAGAGACTGCCATTAACTTTAACAGAAAACATAGAAGTCGTGATACAAGCTTTAATCCAATCAATAAAAATAGGGGGAAACTTGAATAGCTGAAGAGAGCAAAGAAGGAAATCCCAGGAGATAGTGTCAAAAGCTTTACGAAGATCAATCTTTAAGGCACATCTTGGGGGCCCTGATTTCCTATTGTAGCCTCTAAACAGCTCTTGAGCAAGGAGGATATTATCACCGATCTTCCTTCTAGGCACAAAAGCAGACTGGAAAGGGGAAATAAGGTTAGGCAAAATAATCTTAAGCCTAGAGGCGATGATCTTGGAGATACATTTATAAGTTGTGTTGCAGCAAGAAATAAGCCGAAAGTCATCCATGGAAGAGGGATTTAGGACCTTGGGAACAAGAGCAATAGCATTGACCTCCTTAAGCATACACCTATTAGAGAAGAAAATTTTTACCGCATTTGTAAAGTCATCACCAATTATGTCCCACGAGTTCAAAAAGAAATTAACATTAAACCCGTCTGGGCCAGGACTCTTATTAGGCTTAATGGATTTTAGAGTACCATAGATTTCCTCATTAGAGACAAGCCAGGTCAAAATGAGAGCATGCTCGGGCGAAACTGTTTTCTCCCAATTCAGAGTGGCAAAGGTGGAACGCATGTCATTGCAAGGAGGAAGAGCATGGAGAAGGTCCTTAAAAAAATTAACAGCCACCTCCTGAATTTCAGAATGCCCCGAAACCATACAGCCATCCTTATTCTCAAGAGAGAGGATTTTGTTACAATTCCAACGGCTTTTAGTATAACTGAAGAAGAACTTTGAGTTTTTATCACCCTGGTGTAGCCATTGGACCCGAGATTTTTGCCTGGCAAGACTTTCTTCCAAATTAAGAGCAGTCCAAAATTTGTGAGTAATTAACCTTTCCTCAATTCGCAGAGAAGGGATCCTCGGACTAGAGGGGTTAGAATCGATAGTATGTTAGATAGTATGAAGGACAGATCTTAAAGATTGAACAGAAGTAGAAAGGTGCCCATGATTTGAATTTAAAGCAATAATGGCTTTTTTGACTCTTCGCAATTTTGCAGCAAAGATAAAAAGGGGGTTCCCAGAAATATGGCAGTCCCAAGCTTCCAAAACAGCAGATTGATAACCATCAAGATCCATTAGAAAATTGAAAAATTGGAAAGGTTTTTTGGCCTGGGGGAGGACAATACCAGTATTCAGAATAAGAGGGCACTGATCCGAGAGGCCCCTAGAACCAATGGAAACTGTGGCATTAGACATTTCATTAAACCAAGCTGGATTCCCCAAAGCTCTGTCAAGTTTTTTATGGGTTGGGTTTGGAAGCCGCCCATCCCACCAAGTGTAGAGAGGCCCCGTGGCATGAATATCATCAACACAAATATCAGACAGCATTCCTTGAAATCATGCATTCCAATATCCCAATTTCCCACCCCCCTTAACTTCCTCAAGACTTTTAATGATATTGAAATCACCTAAGAGGCACCATTTGGCAGAAGAAGAAGCGAGAGAAGAGAGGTGAGACCAAAGAGGCCTTCTAGAAATAGCAGTGTGGAGACCATACACAATGGAGACGAAAAATTCATCTTTTGAACCGATGAGCATTAGCTTACAATGGATAAGTTGATCAGACTTGAGAACGACAACAACATTCCAAATGTTTGGGTCCCAACCAATCTAGATACGCCCATTATAATGGTGTTCATAGTTGAATTCCCACGTCCAGTTTCTACAAATAGCAGCAGAGATAGAATTGGCCTTTTCGCATTTAACCATGTTTCCACCAGCCCAACAAACGAGATTTTGTTTGCAACCAGAAAAGAGTTGACATCAGCCATCTTTAGCTTATTATTGATACCCCTAATATTATAAGAACATAAATTAACCATAAAAGGAATAGATTTAAGAGGGTACTCCCCCCACAGTTTGGGTACCAGGAAAGCCAAGCTCTTCCTTTCTAACCATTTGATCCTTGAAATACGAATCCCTTCCTAAATGCACATCCACCAGTTTAACAACTGCTTCCTTTTTAGGAACATTTGCGTCATGCAGATTTAGATTTTTTTTTGCTAAATTTAAATTGTATAAAAAGGAGACAAAATGAACAAAACAGCATGGGAAACCCCAATCAGAAAATAGCATAGACATCATAAAACAGGCTCTATGATGCCTGTCGACGCCGGGAGAATCGCTTATGTGGTGATTTGTTACCCTTTCCAATTTTAGCCTTTTTATTAGATGATTTTGGGGAAAAGGTCGGCATTGATATCGACGGGGTTTTGAAAGATCGTTTTTTATGATGAGCCAATTAACCAGAGTCGCCAGTTGGTATATTTGAAATGGATGTACCAACTCATCCGAGTTTCATTTTCGTAAATCGCTGGCTCATGTGTGACTCCGAATTAATTGGTCTGCGAACCGAGATTAATAGAGTTCGGGGGCTTGCTTAAGCGAGGGGAAGGTGTTAGGCACTCCCCGACTTCCGTGAAACACGGTTACCGCAACCTTGATACTGTCCGATCCTTTAATTCTTGAAACGTGTATGTGTGCGTGTGTGTGTGTGTGCCTATGTGAATGTCGTGGTGAGTTTGTAGGAAGAAAACCTTTTGGGTTTTGATGAAAAGTCGTGCTCTCTTTTGAGAATGCTTTAGGATGTCGTTCGGCTTATACGAGAAAGCTTTATGAGAAAGGTTTGATTTTAATTATCAAAAACTTATGAGATTTTCATTAGGTGTCGTTTTGACAAAACAAGAGTTTTAAACCTTCGTCAAAATAGGAATCGAGATCTATACGTTGCTTCCGTAAATAGCATGATGGGCAACTTCTAGGATCTCTTTAACCCTATGCACAAAGATTTAATAAAACGTTGCTTATTTTTATAAAACCATTTTTTGATGTTTGAAAACGATTTTTCCTTTAGCCTTCTCGTTAAATGGAAATCGACATTCATTAGCACTCCCAATTTTAAACCTCGTGATTCTAATAACCTAGATTGATTGATTTTATGAAAATCTTCGTCGTTTAGTTTTGAAATCAATTTGTGTCATAAATCAAATCAAGCATTAAAATGCGTTGGGGTTATTCATGGGCATGTAAGCCATCAAAATACCCCAAACGCCCACAAGCATAGATTCCACTATTTCGGGGCCTTAAACCCGATTTTCGACTTAGTATCGTTTTAAGGCCCGACGATTACATATTTACAATCAAGGATAATCGATACTATTACATGCACCAAAATCGTCCATCATCGGATTTAGACCACTGGGTCGCATCCTAGGCTCACAACCAAAATTGTTACATTAATATAACGAGCTAAAAATCATCAAATGGATATCATCGGGCCATTAGGAAGAATTTCGTTCCATTTGGAACCCTCACTAATAGTCCTCAATCCATGGATCTACAACAATATACAAGAAACACTACATTTCACATAACCCAATTGACAAGAGATTAACAAAATGATATACAAAAATTGCTATAGAAATGGTCTTTTCACCTTGCAAATAATCCTTACAATGTGTATGAATTTGTATATTGAGTAGAATAGAAAATATATGAAATATAATCTTACACAAAATATATAATTCCTCACTTTTTTCTCTCTATTTCTCTTGCAATTTCTGCTGTTTTCTCCTTCTTTTTCAGCTGCTGCCGCCGCCGCTGCCTTCTTCTTCTTTTTGTTTCTGTATGCAAAATGGCCTGATAAGGGGCTGCCCTAGGCAGCCACAGATTGATCTGCGGCTGGCCGCAGATCAATCTGCGGCTGGCCTCGGTTTCCCCGCGCCCTCCGCGCACTTCAGCCGTCTCGCGCACTACCATTAGTTTAATCGTTTAGCCGCAGATTGATCCGCGACTGGGTGGGCTGATTTTCTCGTCTTCCGAACCGCACCTTGATTCTCGTGTCGGATCATCGGTTTCTGCTGAAAGGCTTGCATTTTACAGTCCGGGAACCGCTGGAAAAAGTGCCACATCATTCATGGGTGTTTGCTTCGCCCGTCGTCGTGTCAACCTTGATCACAAGTCGTCGTGGTGATTTTGAGTGTTCGCACTTATGTCCACCTTCCGTCTCGTAGGCTGGGTTAAATGACGATTTTGCCCTCCTGTCAAGGTTAGTATAGGAAACGTAAAATTTGGGTATCTACAGCTGCCCCTCTTTATCATGTTTATGAAATGTTAAATGAAATGAACATGATAAAGAAGTAGACACACGATGCATGGATGACAGTGCATAAGAATGACAGTACATACATGATGCAACACATATAGCTTATGATGCAACACAAGATGCAAAGCATGCAAAACATTTGTAAGGGTGTCAATGCCTCACGCAATTGTCTTGTCCGCGCTGGGTTTCGTATCCGGTCGCTCGTCTCGTAATCACCGGATATCGTCGCCGGTCGATTGTCTTGTCGGGGCCGGGTATCGTCGCCGGTCACCCATCTTGTAACCACCGGGTATCGTCGCCGGTTGGTTGTCTTGTCGGAGTCGGTTTTCGTCGCCGGACATCCATCTCGTAATCGCCGGTTATCGTCGCCGGTCAATTGTCTCGTCGGGGCCGGGTATCGTCGCCGGTCACCCATCTCGTAACCCCCGGTTATCGTCGCCGGTTGGTTATCTTATCGGAGTCGGTTTTCGTCGCCGGACATCCATCTCGTAATCGCCGGTTATCGTCGCCGGTCGATTGTCTCGTCGGGGCCGGGTATCGTCGCCGGTCACCCATCTCGTAACCCCCGGGTATCGTCGCCGGTTGGTTATCTTGTCGGAGCCGGTTTTCGTCGCCGAACATCCATCTCGTAATCGCCGATTATCGTCGCCGGTCGATTGTCTCGTCGGGGCCGGGTATCGTCGCCGGTCACCCATCTCGTAACCCCCGGGTATCGTCGCCGGTTGGTTGTCTTGGATCTCAGCCCTTCCCAGGATGTTAGTTGTTTGGATCTCAGCCCTTCCCAGGGTGTTAGTGTTTGAATATCAGCCCTTCCCAGGGTGTTAGTTGTTTGGATCTCAGCCCTTCCCAGGGTGTTAGTGTTTGGATCTCAGCCCTTCCCAGGGTGTTAGTGTTTGGATATCAGCCCTTCCCAGGGTGTTAGCGGTTTGGATATCAGCCCTTCCCAAGGTGTTAGTTGTTTGGATCTCAGCCCTTCCCAGGGTGTTAGTTGTTTGGATCTCAGCCCTTCCCAGGGTGTTAGTTGTTTGGATATCAGCCCTTCCCAGGGTGCTCACCATCTTGTTGTGGTTTGCTTGGATGCCTTCCCAGGTTTGCTCACCACCTTGTTGTGGTTTGCTTGGATGCCTTCCCAGGTTTGCTCACCACCTTGTTGTGGCTGGCTTGGATGCCTTCCCAGGTTTGCTCACCACCTTGTTGTGGCTTGCTTGGATGCCTTCCCAGGTTCACTCCTTGTTTGGATACCAGCCCTTCCCAGGGATCATTGATTGTTTGGATACCAGCTCTTCCCAGGGATCGTTGATTGCTTGGATACCAGCCCTTCCCAGGGATCACTGATTGTTTTGGATACCAGCCCTTCCCAGGGATCAGTGATTGTTTTGGATACCAGCCCTTCCCAGGGATCGTTGATTGGTTGGATACCAGCCCTTCCCAGGGGTCGTTGATTGGTTTTGAGTGATTTTTTTTTTTTTTTTGAAATGGGATGTGTGATCGGCTTTTGTCCTGGATCTCCCACCAACATCGTCCACGTACCATGCCACAAAAGCCATCACAGTCTGATCATTTGTGAGGTCGAGAGCGACGTGCTTGTACTTTCCTGAAGATTTTCATTTTGATCGTACCTGCATGCATTTAAAAGATATTAAGCACGATCTGGCAGATATGTTATGGATAGATGCATGTGCACAACATATGTTTTAGATAGAAATGACCCCTGTTCAGTCAAATGATACAATTCGACAGTCGTCGTTGTTTGCCAACATTTAATTGGATCACGCCTCGTCGTGAAGTGTAGTTTCTAGACTTCAACATTGGTTTGGTACTCTGCCTGTTCTTGGTCGTCTTCATTTCATCGAGTTGAGGCAGTCTGTTTTGCTCTCTGCGATGATCGACAACTATGTTGGGCTCTTTGGCCTTTTGATCATTTCTGCTGGCCGATATGCTGTTGTCCCGCATTATATCATCCTTGTATATGCTCATGCACGTGGATCATTTAGATGTCGAGGCAGTGATAGTCAGGATTGGGGAGAAGCCCAATGACGAGAAGTTCTGTGCAGCCTCAGCTTCCTTCCATTTCACGATTCTTAACTGCCCTTGCCTTGGTGCGTGTCGCTACCAAGAATTTCTATCGAGAACTCGCGATGTTGATCGTGCTGAGTCATCCACAGCTCTGCAAGATCCTGCATATCAGATGACTAACAAATGCCAAAACTTGAAGGCTCGGGCCGTTAGTGTTAGTTCAACACAAAAATATTATAATCTCGACAAAAATGCAGTTAAAGCACATGAAATTGAATATCTATTGATCGCACAATCTAGCAAGTTGTGAACCGTGAATGTACTAGATTAGAAGTTTTTTTTTTTTTCGATCCTTCGTGAGTGGATGATTTTCTATTTAACGAGTTAGGAAATCGTAAGAAAACCTTCAAGCACTCATGGTCATTGTACGTGAGTAAGGTCGAATTCAAAAGAACTACCTTCCCTCGTCAAAGGTATTCTGTCTCCATTCTCGACAACGTCCTTAGCAGGATTGACGTCATATGACAAATGCACTATGCGGTGCAGCACTCAGTAGGGGTTTCTCTTTCATGACTTCTTGTTTAAGACCGATGGCTTTTCGTATTATCTTTTCTCTTTATTAGCCCACTTTACTTGTCTCGTTTTCTTAGGCTATTCAAAGTTACCCATTTAACGAGTTTTGGATCAATGACTCCCAAACCAGACGGTTTTGGGGCATTAGGTGTACAGACACCCCTTTCGGATTTATTTACTCGAGTAACAAAGGCCACGGTTCGAGACAAGCTGGTGGTCTGCACCATTCATTCTTTGCTTGACCTTGCGCATGATTCGTTCTCTTAGGCTTGAGTTACCCATGTAGCGAGTGTTAGGCCGGTGACTCCCAAACCAGACAGCTTTAGGGCACCAGATGTAGAGACACCCCTTAGGCTTAATTACTCGAGTAGCCCATGCCACGATTCGAATCTGCTCGGGCCTCCTCGACTGTAATGCTCGTTTTCTTAGGCTCTGAGTTACCCATGTAACGAGTGTTGGGCCAGCGACTCCCAAACCAGATGGCTTTAGGGCACCAGGTGTAGAGACACCCCTCGGGCTTAATTACTCGAATAACCCCGGCCACGATTCGAGACATTAGCTTGATAATCATTTATCGTCTGACTTCTTGATATTAGCTTGATAATTATTGACTGTCTGACTACGTGTTAATTACCATCAACGTCGTCATAGTTTTATACCCCACAACTGAAAGTTTGTGCAAATGCAAAGTGAAGGCTGTCACATGAGGTCGATTCTGTCGCAAACGTTGCTTTGAATTAAGGCTTTGTACCCGATCAAAAGGTTGAATAGCCTTCTTCGTCTAATCATACTCACGATCATGCTCCACGGTTGCTTGTCAGAATTAATCCGATTCCTATCAAGTCAAATAAAATCCCCTTTCACGCGGATCATCGTATCCCGGGAAAACTATGCTTGACAAATGTCAGATGATCATACCGTTGAAGATTGAATTGACATGAGATAGCATTTGATGATGATAGTGCATGTTGATGGGATTGTTGCATGGGTGCCAATTTGCACGTCACCATTTCCTGGGTAGTTGACAAATGCCCCAGTGTTAAGTTGCTTTTCTTGTGATCTCCCTCATACTGGTTGCCTTGGTACCTCGCTGGGCTAACAGCAGATCCGGTCCTTTGACTTGTTGAAAGGTTTGGGGGATTTTTGATTTTTTTGAGATTTTTTTTTGTGGTCGAATTTGCCCCTACTCCGGGTTCTTTGTGATCGTTAGGGGCTCTGATGTTTGATGGCGATGATTTGGTCTAAACTGGGTTTGGGTTTACCCTCGACCCATCCTTTGATCTCACCAGGCATATTGTCGATATCTGTCTCGTCTTGCTCAATCCCCATCAGATCGAAATCTAGCTCTATACCAAAATCGTGATCCTCCTTCAAATTTGGCCTATCGCTTGTCAGGCTAGAATGCCTCAAATCGGGGTACCTGACATAAAACAAAAATGCTTGTCATATATATAAAACATTTCAGCACATGATCTTCTTTTTGGATAACATGACAAAATGACATGAGCGTGCAGGGATTTGAAATAAAACTTAGAATTTTAAAACCCATTGATCTTCTACTGGCCGAGATTTACTGCCATACTCCTGGATTTACCCCCTTCCTGGATATCACCTGCTTCACGGTTCAACTGGCCATGGTGAGGTCAAGCAATGGAGCTCATTAGGAGGTGCATGGATCGCACTGGCATGGATCTGGCATTCATGGATCGCATTGGCATGGATCTGGCATTGATGGCATTTCCTGACATGAGCATCGCAGTCAGTTTTCATGGTTAGCCAGTAGTGATCCGTTCACATGATTTTCTTTGCTAAAATGTTCTGCTCATACGGCTCCGCACACATCGCCATGTACTTCGTTCCTTTGTCTGTGGGCTTCTTCGGCCTCCAGATATCTCAGCAGTCCCGTAGCTAGGTCCCGTTTATGCCCTTTGGTGCGGTATATTCCCATGGCCTGCCGGATGACCAATTCGAGTCTCCAACTATTATCATCTTTTTGATTCACATTCCCAGGGCTAATCTCAGTCCTAGGATGAATCCCTCGTATTTCGGCAGAACTGTAATTTCATGGCTATCGGCCTCTGCCATTTGGATGGATGGAGTATGGATTTTACGGCCTCTTAGTTGGGTTGTAGGGGCAATCTCGCAAAACAAACAAGGGCCGTAGTTTAGTATTGTGCCAGTTACACGTTGGCGGATGCATGTCAACACTGATGCATGATTATTATTATTTCTTTTTCTTTTTCTTTTTATTCTTCCCTTTTTTTGTGGTCGAATATGCCCCCTACTACGGGTTCTTTGTGATCGTTATGCCACGCTTTCACGGTTCTCTTAATCTTATCCTGCAAAACAAGGTCAGTGTTTGATGACAGGATAGTATTTAGAAATTTTAGAAAACCTCGGAACATGGTATGGATTGCCTTCCTGCAAAAACCATGTCAGTATTCTCTTTATATATGCAGGTAATGTAATCACATGATACATGACATATTTATTACGATGATGACGGTATGACAGTTGTATGACATTTATTTATTTGACTGAACGATAAAAGGGCATGAAGAAGCTTCCCTTTCGTTAGGTTTATCAGAGGCTGACCTACCCTAGGGTTACTCTCGCGGGCTTTTCGGCATGAAGGTCCCCAAATCTTCGCAATCTACTCGTCTGAATCCTTTCGATTGGAGCGGATTTGGGTGGTGCGTTTCCTGAGCCATCTCCGGGGAGCAGCCCCTTCGAGTCCAGTAATAAGCAACCGACAGGTTCGCCTCAGGAGGAGGTACACTCTCAACATACATTCACATTCATCGTCCTCACCGTATGCAAATGATTACTTTAAAGTAAAGCAATTCCATTCAATCATTCATTTATTGGACAACACACACATTCACACAACAAAAAGTAAAAAATCAAAATATCGCACGCACACACATATTCATGAATATTTGAAGGATAGGATAGCATCAAGATTTAAACGCGGCTTAAGCCCTCTAATGTCCCCAGCAGAGTCGCCAGCTGTCGACGCCGGGAGAATCGCTTATGCGGTGATTTGTTACCCTTTCCAATTTTAGCCTTTTTATTAGATGATTTTGGGGAAAAGGTCGGCATTGATGTCGACGGGGTTTTGAAAGATCGTTTTTTATGATGAGCCAATTAACCAGAGTCGCCAGTTGGTATATTTGAAATGGATGTACCAACTCATCCGAGTTTCATTTTCGTAAATCGCTGGCTCATGTGTGACTCCGAATTAATTGGTCTGCGAACCGAGATTAATAGAGTTCGGGGGCTTGCTTAAGCGAGGGGAAGGTGTTAGGCACCCCCCGACTTCCGTGAAAAACAGTTACCGCAACTTTGATACTGTCCGATCCTTTAATTCATGAAATGTGTATGTGTGCGTGTGTGTGTGTGTGCCTATGTGAATGTCGTGGTGAGTTTGCAGGAAGAAAACCTTTTGGATTTTGATGAAAAGTCGTGCTCTCTTTTGAGAATGCTTTAGGATGTCGTTCGGCTTATACGAGAAAGCTTTATGAGAAAGGTTTGATTTTAATTGTCAAAAACTTATGATATTTTCATTAGGTGTCGTTTTGGCAAAACAACAGTTTTAAACCTTCGTCAAAATAGGAATCGAGATCTATACGTTGCTTTTGTAAATAGCATGATGGGCAACTTCTAGGATCTCTTTAACCCTATGCACAAAGATTTAATAAAACGTTGCTTATTTTTATAAAACCATTTTTTGATGTTTGAAAACGATTTTTCCTTTAGCCTTCTCGTTAAATGGAAATCGACATTCATTAGCACTCCCAATTTTAAACCTCGTGATTCTAATAACCTAGTTTGATTGATTTTATGAAAATCTTCGTCGTTTAGTTTTGAAATTAATTTGTGTCATAAATCAAATCAAGCATTAAAATGCGTTGGGGTTATTCATGGGCATGTAAGCCATCAAAATACCCCAAACGCCCACAAGCATAGATTCCACTATTTCGGGGCCTTAAACCCGATTTTTGACTTGGTATCGTTTTAAGGCCCGACGATTACATATTTACAATCAAGGATAATCGATACTATTACATGCACCAAAATCGTCCATCATCGGATTTAGACCACGGGGTCGCATCCTAGGCTCACAACCAAAATTGCTACATTAATATAACGAGCTAAAAATCATCAAATGGATATCATCGGGCCATTAGGAAGAATTTCGTTCCATTTGGAACCCTCACTAATAGTCCTCAATCCATGGATCTACAACAATATACAAGAAACACTACATTTCACATAACCCAATTGACAAGAAGATTAACAAAATGATATACAAAAATTGCTATAAAAATGGTCTTTTCACCTTGCAAATAATCCTTACAATGTGTATGAATTTGTATATTGAGTAGAATAGAAAATATATGAAATATAATCTTACACAAAATATATAATTCCTCACTTTTTTCTCTCTATTTCTCTTGCAATTTCTGCTGTTTTCTCCTTCTTTTTCAGCTGCTGCCGCCGCTGCCTTCTTCTTCTTTTTGTTTCTGTATGCAAAATGGCCTGATAAGGGGCTGCCCTAGGCAGCCACAGATTGATCTGCGGCTGGCCGCAGATCAATCTGCGGCTGGCCTCGGTTTCCCCACGCCCGCCGCGCACTTCAGTCGTATCGCGCACTACCATTATTTTAATCGTTTGGCCGCAGATTGATCCGCGGCTGGGTGGGCTGATTTTCTCGTCTTCCGAACTGCACCTTGATTCTCGTGTCGGATCATCGGTTTCTGTTGAAAGGCTTGCATTTTGCAGTCCGGGAACCGCTGGGAAAAGTGCCACATCATTCATGGGTGTTTGCTTCGCCCGTCGTCGTGTCAACCTTGATCACAAGTCGTCGTGGTAGTTTTGAGTGTTCGCACTTATGTCCACCTTCCGTCTCGTAGGCTGGGTTAAATGACGATTTTGCCCTCCTGTCAAGGTTAGTATAGGAAACGCAAAATTTGGGTGTCTACAATGCCATGACTATTAAAGATTACAAGGCAAGAAGCCCCACAAGAGAAAAGGAAAATGGGAAACCCACAAAACAAATAACCAAAATAGCCATTACATCAAGAAAAGAAGAACAAAAAGGAAAAGATCAAGCAGCCCTACAACAAAAATAAAAGAACTAGCAGCAGACGACAAAGCTACTGCAGCAGAAGTTGACCACGCAGCAGCACAAAAGCACATCAGGACACCAAACCCAACAGCAGCTGCAGCAACAACCCAACCCATTTTGACATCAGACAAACAAGGGGCTGCAGCAGAACAACATGGCAGCCCAAGCAAAAAAAAGACTCGCCGCCCCAAAAGTAAAAAAAAGGGGGACAACTCAGAGGACAGCAGCACCCAAAACACAAACAAACTGCACCCAGCCATGGCCAGGCCGACTGCTGCAAGACAGCAGCCCAAACAACAGCCAAACAAGCCAACCATAAAGCACACCAATGGGAACCAAACAGCTGTAATGAATGCCAAGAGCCCAAACGAACAGCGAAACCAACAGCCGCAACACCAAGAAGAAAGCCGAGCTAGGCAAAATGCAAGCCAACAGCCAGCCCACAACAAGAGCCACCACAACCAAAACAGAGCCAGACCCAGACACAAAACAACAGCAGCAACCAGCAACAGACACACAGCCCATCAAGTAGAGAAAAACACAAGGCCAGAGCCTGCAGCACAATCGCCCAAAGCAAGGAAAACCTACACCGCCAAATGGACCAGCAAGAAGCCCATAAAATTGCAGCAGCACAACAATACACCAGCAACTAACCAAACGACCAAACCAAACAACCAAACACCAGCAACATCCCAGCTGAAACAGAACCAAATCCGGACCGAAAGCCAACTGTAATAACAAGAGGAGCCAACAGAACAGACCCCAAAGCAACAGCAGCAAACCCAACCAAGAACAGAGACCACAAGCACAAACCTAGGACCCAACAGCCAAAAACAACCAACTGTACTAGAGAAACAGAAAAGAGCCAAGAACTAGGCAGCAACCACCTTAGCAACAACCGCAGCAACAGACGGAGCAACAACAACACCAGCAGCAGACCAGAAAGTAGCAAAACAGACCACCACAAAGCAAACCAAACCAGCAGCAGCCAAAAACAACGCACTCCAAGTGCAAAAACCCACAGAACACCATCAAACCAGCCAGAACCAAGGTAGGGCAGTCAAAAGGCCCAAACAAACAACACAAAAAGACTATGGAAGGCATCAAAAGCAGCCCTCAGAGGAAGAGAAACCTGAACATCCTAAACAATGTTGGTAAGCAGCATATGGATGAAACTAGCGGCCTTTTTCCTAAACCTGGAGGAAGAGTGAAGCCTACACTTAATAACATGAATAAGCTCACGGCCAAGACTGGCTTTGCAGGCTTACCATGGGATCTAGCATTACGCTCCCGCCAAATGTAATAAATAGTGGCAGCCAGACCAAGAGAAAGAATAGATCGCCTGAACTTTGAGATAGGCACATCAAGCACGTAGTCCACAATAGAATGCCAGTCTCTTTGGAACCCCCGCCAACCACAAAAACCCATGACCACAAAAAAGACCTTGAAAGCATAAGGGCATTGGAAAAAGAGATGAAGGAAACTCTCAGATTGATTAGAACATAAGTGACAATCAGCAGGAGTGTCAATGCCATACCTAATGAGAACGTCTTTAGTCTGGAAACCATTATGAAAAGCAAGCCATAAGCAGAAAGAAAATCTTGGAACATGGAGCTTATTCCAAGCTAGCGTACACCAATTGACTTCAAGACGTCTCCTACGAATAGATTTCCAAATAATGCTTATGGAAACAAGAGGAGAGGAATCCCACAAGAGCTGATCTTGTTGAGTGGGGTTATAAAGTCTAGAGGTGTCAAAAGCCTGACGAAAGTCAATAATATCAGTGTGATTAGAAGAGGGTAAATTCCATCCAGACACACCGAGAATATCAACAACTTTAGCTTGCAGACCCAAACCAGAGTTGACAATGAGGTGGTCATGAACAGAGTTGGCCAAAGGACGATGGTTCAGCCATGGGTTAAACCATAGACTAACAAGAGAACCATTACCTATAATGTAATGGATGTGATTCATGGCCAGACTCTGAAGCTTAAGAACTTTTCGCCAAATCCAGGAACAATCGGAAGGAATAGGAATACACCAAAAGGGCCTATCCTTAATAACAGTATCCCTAATCCATTGAGCCCATAAGGAAGAGCTAAGAGGCTGAAGTAGCAGTAGTAGGGTTCCAAGTAGGGTAGAGAGAGAAGCTCTTCCTTCTCTCTAGGAAACCCCCCCTCACTCCTCACCGCCGCCTTCATTCTTCCGCCCCTTTCATTTCTTCCACCCACCTCTCCCCTCTCCTTCTTGCGGCCCACCCATCCTCTCTTGTTGAGAGTTTAGATCTGATCTGGAGGGTGATCTGGGGTTGTCTTGGGCTGTTTTATTGATTTGGGAGAGTCGCAGAATGTTGGTTTTGGTCTGTATCCACCGGTGAATTTCCTACCTCTGGTCCCCCTCCTCTTTCGCCGGCCCACCCATTCTCTCTTCCCACCCATCGTTATGCATGACTTCTGTTTTGGGATTTTTTGGCATCCCTTCGCGTGACTTAACCTGAAATCTATCTTCCACCTATTTTGGCTTAGTCTAGTGGCTTATAGGTTGTTTTTCATTCCATTGCTTATGTGAGTAAGGGAGGATTTTTGATAGACTCCACGGCACGCTTGCGTGAGGTGGTCGTCGCCCGGATCGTTTCCAGCAAGTTATGAAGGTGGAACGCTCACAACACCTCAACCCTTCGCCTATATTGAGACGAGAACCTTAGTACAATTGCTCTACGCTAGGAAGCTTGCGTTGTAATGCCCGTGAATTTTGAACATCCTTATTAATTAAATCTAATTTAATTCAATGAGTTAACGTTGTGTTCTATTTAAACCAGCTTGGGTTAATTGGTGAGAGATGTATAAGATGTGTCTATACTCGTGTTGGCAGGTATGATATAACTATGGTTAAGAGATAACCATAGGTGAGTCAAGTGTAGAAATTGGTGGGTAATGACTAAAATGGCCAAGAGTGGTTAATAACCAAGGTAATTATGTAAGGGCAATAACCATTGTATATCCAAGTGGTTAATGACCAATGAAATGATGGCGGGATAATAACCATTGTGTTTAACCAATGTAATGATGGCAAGATAATAACCAATGTCTAATAACCAATGAAGAATGGGTAATAACTAATGGATAATTAAGATTTTGCGAAAAGACTATTTTAACCTTGAAAGAGGTTGGGAAAGGACTAAAATACCCTTGAGAAAGTTGCTAGGAAACTTCCTACTATTGATGAATTGACCAAATTGCCCTTGCCTAGTCACGATTAATGACTATTTTGCCCATGGTCTCTACTTTCCTATAAATAGGACCCCTCACCAAAGTTAACAAGGGTTGGCTCACTTATTATTCACCAAGTAGAGAGTTTGTGAGCTTGAGAGAGTTTTGAAGAGAGAAGCAAGAGCAAATCTTGTGGGAGAAAGAAGAAGGTCTTGATTATTTAGGCCATCCCCATTCACAACCTATTTTGGGAAGGAAAAGAAGAAGAAGAAATCAAAAAGGTATAACTCCAAACTTTAAGCTATTTTAATGTGTTTGGACATAGATCCTTGAAGTTTTATATTCTTGATGGCTAGAATCTTATGATAAGGTTAGATCTTGAATATATAATGTTTTGCTTGTTCATATGTGTGAGTTTATGTTGGAAAAATTTAGAAGAAAGGAAGTAAAGGAGATTTCCGGAAATTTTGTTTGAAAAAGGTTGTTATATGCTTGTCATTTTGAAATCTATAAAGGGATCTTGTGATTTTCTTTCTTGATATGCTAGATCCATAGGTTAGGGATAAAATCCCTTTTGAATCACTCAAATATGTTGAAAAATGAGCAAACCATGAATTTATTACCAAAGCATGCCAACTGTTGAACAACCTTGCTGACCCTTGACTTTGAGCCTGTTTTCCGAGACCTAAACATAACCAAATTTGATGTTTGATAAATGAAAAGTGTATTTCAGGAAGATACGAATCCAACAAAATCGACGGATCGTAAATCTAAGTTGTAGATTTTGTTTTATGAAGGTTTTGGTGAAAGACCCCAAATCTGGAAATCAAGAACGAAAATTAGAAAAACAATTAACTATTTGTTATTTAATTATGTTTAAATAATAAATAAAGTTAAGTAATTGATTAATTATTATTAAATAATGATTAAGGATAATTAAGAATTGTAAATTAATTATTTATGATTTGATTAATTTTAAAATATAAATAAACCTAATTAGTTATTATTTATTATTAAATAATAACTAAAGATAATTAGTACTCACTTATTAGTTATTTATTATTTGATTAACATTAAATAATAAATAAACCTAATTAGTTATTATTAAATAATAACTAAAGATAATTATTACTCACTAATTAATTATTTATTATTTGATTAACTTTAAATAATAAATAAACCTAATTAGTTATCATTTATTAAATAATAACTAAAGATAATTCTTATTCACTAAGTAATTATTTATTACTTGATTAACCTTAAATAATAAATAAATCTAATTAGTTATTATTTATTATTAAATAATAACTAAAGATAATTCATATTTACTAACTAATTATTTATTATTTAATTAACTTTAAATAATAAATAAATCTAATTAGCTATTATTTATTATTAAATAATAACTAAAGATAATTATTACTTACTAATTAATTATTTATTATTCGATTAACTTTAAATAATAAATAAACTTAATTAGTTATTATTTATTATTAAATAATAACTAAAGGTAATTCATATTTACTAATTAATTTTTTTTTTTATAATAACTAAAGATAATTGTTACTCACTAATTAATTATTATTTGATTAAACTTTAAATAATAAATAAGCTTAATTAATTATTATTTAATCTTAAATAATAATTAAAGACAATTAAAAATTTATAATTCGATTATTATTTAAATTAATAATTAAATAATAAATGAATATAATTAGTTATTAAATTACTATTAATAATAACTAAAGATAATTAATTAATTACTATTTAATAGTAATTAAATGAAGATAGAGTTAATAAAATAGAGAGAGTTTAATAACCCATTAATTAAACAATCATAACAAATTGTTTAAGGGTTTAATAAATGAATATTACTTAAGAAAATATAATGTTAATTAATTAAACAATTATTATTAATTGTTTTTTAAGGGTTTAATAAGTGGTTATCACTTAAGGGAAACATTGTTAATTAATTAAACAATTATTATTAATTGTTTAAGGGTTTTAATAAGTGGTTATCACTTAAGGGAAACATTGTTAATTAATTAAACCATCAACCCAGAGACCAGTTGAGTGTCTTATAGGAATTACGATAGTTTATTTGCTTATGTGTGCTATGTGATTTGCTTAATTGTTAAATAAATAGCATGAGTAAGCGTATCGAAATGCAACTACGCAGTACTAATTGATAGATCGACGTTATCAATGATAGGTTTTTCAAGGTCAATTAGTTAAAGCTAGAATTATTTGTAGCTGAGCAGACAGGCAAGTTCCTAACCCTAAACTTCTTACATTATTGCAAGTTCCCTAACTCAAACTCGAGTTATTATTTTCGAAGCATGTTAGTGAATAATTTTTGTCGATTATTCACATCTATACTATTTATTGAGATTCGCACATTGTGCAATTGAATTCCTATCCTATTATGATTGAACTGTAAATTTAATTAAAGTTCTTTCAAGTATGAATTGTTTATGAGATCGATCTATGCTATTTGTATCAGCTAGATCCAGCACGTCTAAATTGGTTAAGACAATGGTATTTTAAAAGCTGTTCTTATTAAATTGTTGTGGTAAGAACTCTTGGCTGAGAAAAGGATAAACTTGTTTAAGGCATGATATCAATGCTGGTTATTAAGTGTTTATGCATAAATCACGGGGTATGAGAGGTTGATCCCCTCGATTACCAAAACTTTTAAGAGGTCCAGTTTAAATGCTGAGAACCTTGGAAAACGTCCTTGGTTATTTCAAACCACTCAGTAATTGTCATTCAATTATTCGAATATTCAACTGTTGTTTATTAATTCAATGCTCCTCCACACTCTTATACTGTTGTTGAACATTGAAAGCGAAATTTCCTTCTATCATGATATATCTCTTTGTGTATATACTTGCAAAGCAAATTAGTTGCTTATCCTTGCTATATCATGATCTTTATTTCAGCTAAGGCAGAAACGTCTAGGGGAGACAAAGGAAAAGGGAAGGTGCAAGAGTAGATGCCCGTTAGTGCCTATGTACTAGCTATTTCTGAATGTTGTTTGATTAAGTGAACCTTTATTGTATTAAAAGTACGTTTAATGTTAAGGTTAAAGAACCTTGGGACCAGAATTGTAAGACTTTATTTCCATTCGATAAACAATGTATGTTTATTATTCCGCATTTAGTTAGATAGTATGTTTGTCGTCGATTATCGTGAGCACCGAATTCGAGGTTTGGAAACCTGGATTTGGGGGTGTCACATGCGTTGAATGGACACCTAAACCCCGTGCTTATAAGAAGCAGGTGTTAGGTTTGTATAGCGCGAACATGCAATCAAATTACATAAATAAAGCGGAAGCGCGATAAAATCAGATTTTAAAATTTTATACAAACCATCACCATGATCTTTCTTTATGCACAATTATTAATTAAACGAAAGAGATGAAGAATAAGAATTATACCCTTGTAGAATTCTAGCTTCCTCAGGTACAAGTTCACCTCCAATTCCTTCGCGTTCTCCTTGAATTCCACCGATTAAATTCCTTCCTTTGATCAACGTTAGCCACCCAAGTGTTTGGCCTCTAGAGGTGATCCACCAAGGAATAATACTTGTTTAAGAAGATGGGTGTTGGCAAAACCCTAGTTTCTATCTCTATAGAAATTGTAAGTACTCTCCACAATTCTTATGCAAGAGTGTGTAACCCTAATCTATGATAAGACTTCTCTTATTTATAGATGTAGGAAAACCCTTCCCTAAACTATTTAGGATTAGGGTTTCTATTCTAATTAAACTCCTTTAATTAAATTAAACTCCTAATCCAATTAGGAATTCATGTGAGAGTACTTCTATTAATTAATTCCCAATTCCTATTAGGAATTAAATAATAGTAATAGTAATAATAATAATAATAAGACTCCTCTTATTAATTTATATTTAATATTTCTAAAATATTAAATAATAAATATTAAGCTATTTAATTTATTCTATCTCCATAGACTAAATTAAATACACATAACTTATTATTACAATTATGTCATTTACTTCTCAAATAAGTATTTTCCTTTTGTGGTGTGACCCTTTAGGTTCTCCATATTAAACCGGTTGTGAATAAATAAATTAGAACAATTCTAATCTTATTTAAATAAATAAATTAAACTATTTAATTGATTTAAATAAATAATATTTATTCTACAATAAGGGTAAGCCCCCTTAGCGATCAACGACTTTCCAGATAATATAAATTTTAACATTAATCATAAAAGAATCTTTCAGTGCATAGTTACCGTACAATTCAATCCTTCTACCATACAATGTCGCAATTAAATATAAGACATGGAATTACTGTCAAGTCTTATTTTATTTAATTATATGTATTTCGATTCTCAAATGCACAACTCTAAATGATGCAAATTAGAAACTCTTTTCTAATTTCATTCTGCCTTGGCCAAGGACTACTGAGTTGTCATTTATCGAATCACATAGGACATTCACATCTTTTACTAGACGTGGTAGATTCTTTGTTGATCATTCACCTATCTCCATGTACAACTTATTATACCCAATCATACCCTTTGTTATACCCTAAAGGTCTTAAGGGACATGTCAAAGTATAACTCATCATACACAAGATACTATGATGATCTCAAGTCCAAGGATCACTTGTACTACTATCACTAGAGGAATTCCTATTGACAGGCGAGTAAAACTCCATTAGGTATTCCTTAGCGAGCCACGTTCAGTGAACTTATTCACCAATAAGCACCTACATACTTGCTTTAGTGTCTCCACACAAATGATTATGAAATCAATCATCCTCTTCTTAAGAGCAAACAACGTATGTACTAATCTATCCGGGTTCACTAATCCCCTTTTTAGTAATCCAATGATTAGGAACGATTTTAGTTTGTGAGATATCTAGAATTTAGATCTCATTAGCATGATCACCATCATGATTCTAAAAGCATTGCTCAAAACTATGGGTTTATCACAATTAATATAACAACACTATGTAGATAATATAAAATGCTTTTTAAGAAAATCAATTCTTTTATTAATAACCGAATAAGATTACAAAGTATATGCTACATCATATCAAATATGATTGGCTTGTGTGCATACTACTTTCAATCTCCCACTTGCACTAAAGCCAATCGTCATGGTATCTAATACCCTTCTTCTCTAAGTGACGATCATCCTGCCGTTTGGATAAAACTTCAGTAAATGGATATGCAATGTTGTTCTTGAGAGTCCACTATCTCTATAGTGACTTTTCTTCTTTCAATGATTCCTCTAATCAAATGAAAGTGCTGCAACACATGTTTGAATCCAAGATGAGACTTAGGAACTATTCCTAGTTCTGTGATGAACTTTTCATCCAAACAATCAACTTGCAGCTTCACTTACAGCTATATACTTTGTCTTTGTCACTAAATCAACAACTCTTTGCTATTTTGGAACCTTTCCAATTCACTGCACCACCATTCAAGGTAACAATTTACCCTAAAGTAGATTTGTTATCGTCTTGGTCAGTCTGAAAAACTTGAGTCTGTTTAGCCCTCTAGTTTTAATTCAGACCTACCATGAATCATGATCACATCTTCAATACCGGTTAAGTACTTAAGATGTTTATCACTGTCTTATAATGATCTTCTCTAGAATATGACTGATCAACATCAGGCCTTGTATATTCATTGCATACATGATAGTAACTCATGCGATCTCTCTTTAAATTGGAGACAATTTTATAGAGATTCACTCCATAGCTCATCATCATGAGACCTCTCTTGGAGTTTGCCATGCTAAACGCCTTTAGCATTGAATGAATATACGTTCATTGGGTCAAACCGAACATCCTTTTAAATCTATCTATATAGATTTATATCTCCAATTTATAGGATGCTCCTCCCAAGTTATTCATGGAGGAATGTTTAGACTATTTTATCTTTACTGATTGTAGCATTGGTGTGTCATTCCTTATCAGTAATATATCAACATATAATACTAGGAATGTCATAGTGCTCCCACTGACCCTTTTTGTACACACTAGGTTCGTTCTCATTTTTGATAAAATCAAACTCTTTTGATTGTCTCATCAAAATGACCGTTCCATCTTTGAGAAGCTTGCTTCAATCCATAAATGGATCATTGTAGCTTAAAACACGATTTGCTTCAACCTTTGAAACAAATTCCTCTGGCTGTATCATACATACATTCTCCTCAAGTCTTTATTGAGGAAGGAAGTCTTCACATCCATTTTGCCAGATTTCGTAATAAGTTGCAATCACAAGCAAAATCCAAATGGACTTGAACATTACTCAGTAATAAGGTTTTATTACAGTCAACTCCTTAACTTTATTTGAAACCTTTTAAACAGGTATGGTCTTATAGGTCTCCACCTTGCCATTTGCCCTAGTCTTTCTCTTTAAAAACCCATTTACACCCTCTAGACACTATGCCTTTCGGTGGAGTAACCAGAGTCTATACTTGGTTCTCATACATGGAGTCCATTTCGGATTTCATGGCCATCTGCCATTTTTCTAAGTGTCTTCTACTCATAGCCTCATCGTATATAACTGGATCAGCATCTTCTATGATGCTTACCTCATCATCATCCTCTATGATGAATCCATACCTCCTAGGTATCTTCGGTACTCTTCTAGATTTACGATTCGGTTGTGGTACAATAGGTCTATCTACAGGTCCCTCGGTTTGATTTAAAGTGCTTTGTGATTTTTGAACTCTTTCAAGATCTATTACCCTCCCACTAGCTCCTTTAATGATAAATATCTTTATCCAAGAAGGCAGCGTATATGATTATAGTAATAATGCCCTAAACTTTCTTTAGGATATCCCACAACTCTGCACTTGTCAAATTTTGTCCCAAACTTATCTTTTGAAACATTTTCACATAAGTTGGACAACCCCTTATCTTAACATACTTAAGACTAGGAATCCTCCCTATCCGTAACTTTTATAGAGTCTTGGGGCCAAATTTTGAGGTTACCTTATTTTATAGATATGCAGCCGTTTCTAAGGCATAACCCCAGATGGATACTAGAATGTCGGTAAAAATCATTATGGACGGCACCATGTCCAACAAGGTACAATTTCTCCTTCTAGATACACCAATCAATTATTACGTATCAGGATGTGTCCATTATGAGAAAATACCATTTTGAGATGATCTAGAAACTTATTTCACAAGTATTCCTTTCTCGATCTGATCAAAGAATCTTAATACTTTGTCAATTTGTTTCACTTCTGAATTCTTTGAACCTTTCAAATGATTCAGACTTGTATTTCATCAAATACACATATTCAACTCTTTGAATGATCATCTCCTTTTCTTTTACTAGTTTGTTCAATTTGCAAAATTATTTTTTATGTAAGTCAAGTTTACAAAGTCCATCAAATGATCTTCCAGTTTCAAACAAAACATTATCATTATAAATAGAACAACAATTATTCTTGAATATAATACCAAAACTTTCCTTGTCCAACAACGGAAGTAATAATATTTCTTAAGAGAACTGGAACGTAATAACAACTTATTAACTTAACAGACTTGCCCATAGGCAACGCTAAACTATAAGTTCCTACGGCTAATGTAGCAACCATTACTCCATTCTCCGCACGTAAGATTACTTACTCTTTGTTTAGCTTTCTACTTCTGCTTAGTCTCTGTATTGGATTGCATACGTGAGAACTATAGCCGGTATCCAATACCCAAGTAGAACCTTGACTTACAGAAAGATATATTTCAATGATGAACAAACCTATATCTGTAACCAAAGCTTCACTAAGCTTCTTCTAGTTAGCCTCTGCAAGATGCTCCTTACAGTTTCCTTTCCAGTGTTCAGGCTTATTGCAGTGGAAGCAAACTCCTTTGCTATCTGCATCAATTTTGTTCTTAGTGTCCTTAGTTATTGTCTTTCCTTATACCTTCTTTGAATTGTTCTTCTTTTAAGAAGATCCTTTGGCCCTCTTCCGCTTTCTGAAAGAATTATCTACCAGTAAGACTTGGTCTTTCTTGGTTGGAAAGTGACTCTTTACAGTTTTCAACGTGTTTAAGCAACTCATGCAGGCTGACATATAGCTTGTTCACGTGGAAATTCACAACAAATTGTGACAAAGAGTCTGGAACTGATTGTAAGATCAAATCCTGGATCATCTCTCCATCCATTACTAAACCCAGTTATCCCAATTGTTCAATCAGATTGATCATTTTTTAGGATATTTGTCTATACTGTAGTGCCATCGGTTATTCTAGATTGGAAGAGCTCCTTAGATATCTAATATCTACCAGTACTACTTTCCTCACCATTCAACTCCTTGAAGGTGCAAGAGTACAGTAAGAGCATCCATAGTTTTATGCTGACGCTGAAGCTCGTTACTAATGGATGCGAGCATGACGCATTGAGCCAACTGTGCATCATCTTGCCACTTTCTAAAAGTAGCAATCTCTTCATCAGAGGCATTGTCTGCAACCATTGCAGGGATATGCGTATTAAGGATATAAGATAGCTTTTCAGCCTTGAGAACTATTCTCAGATTCCTTAACCAGTCCGTGTAATTCGGTCCGGTTAATTAGCATCTAATATGCTACGCAGTGATAGTGAATTAGATATTATAAAATTCTGTTAAATGAATTTGTAATTTAACAACATTTTAGCATACATTCATTTTAATTAATTACCAAAATAAATTAGGTCTTTATTTAAATTGGTATCTCCCACTATTTTTATCAAACTATATTACCCTCATTATATAGTTCGGCAATTCTAATTAAAGATTTGCTAGTGAGATTAAGGATCCCATTTTAAATGTATATAGCCTTGTGTGACACAACAAACTATATATAAATAAATAGGTACACAACTATTGTCAATTATATAACTATGTAACTCCTTGTATTTTTCCTCTTAGATTATTTTGATCAAGTGTGACACATCCGAATCAAAATTATCCAAGTTAAGTCCAACCTAGCACTTCCATATATTCGAAAGAAAAACACTGTCCTTGTGTGACACAACAAAACAGCATCGTTCAGTCTATGTATAAGCATCAAATGTGATAAAGCAACATCTTAAATATTTAATACTTGCCTTGTGTGACACAACAAACTCATATTAAATATTTAATACTCTATCGCTATACCATGCTAGAAGGCGACATTCGATATTCCAAATATCTTTGAACGCTTATGACTTAATATAATTTCTTTGAGGGGTTTGTAATTATTATTTGTCTCATCTTGTTTAGCGCGCATGCATATATATATATATATATATATATATATATATATATATATATAAAATACGCGTCATATTATTTTACATGCGAAGCATGTTGGATAATATAATATATATATATATATATATATATATATATATAGTAAGCATGCACATATAGAATACTATATTCTACCCGGATTGATTATGGACTTTTATTCTAGTTTGGTTCACTAGAGCCACCAAGTGAACCAAAAGGTCAAACCTATGGTGTAAGAATTAAATTTAAATATAACTATTACATTTAAACCCGGGCTCCATTACAAACGGGTCTTCAAGCGCTCCTTGCTCCTTTGTCTCCAATTCTTCAAAATTAATTCTAACTATTCCTATTACAAAAACTACTTACAATAAATAGAAACCTTGATCAGCAGTCAAGGGGAAGTACATAAGAGGGAGATATAATTTACATTACGAAAAAATTAGAGAAGACGAGGTACGCAGACCCCATTAATAAAAACCTATACATTTAAGCATCCACTAAAATAAATCCAATCACACATTGGTCAATAGTCCATAATCAATCCCTATTTATTATCATATATATCTCTATATTTATCAATAAATAACATTCATCCCATGAATAATAAAATCATTCCATATATGCATTGATATCATTTAATGGGCAATATTAGTTAGTATAAAATCCAATTTCAACTCCAATTAGTTATCATGGAATCCAATTTCAACTCCAATTAGTTATCATGAAATCCAATTTCAATTAAAATAAACTTCTTTATTTTAATCATATTCCAAATCAAAATAAACTCTTTTATTTTAATTTATCCAATTTTGAATAAAATAAACTCCTTTATTTTTAATCAAATTCCAAATCAAAATAAACTTCTTTATTTTAATTTATCCAATTTTTTTTTGAATAAAAATAAACTCCTTTATTTTTAATCAAATTCCAAATTAAAATAAACTTCTTTATTTTAATTTACAAAAATAAAAAAAAAATAAAAAAAATAAAATAATTTTACACAAACAATTATGCCCAATTAAATTGTTCTAAACACATATCAATGTATATACAGAATCAAAACAATTAATAATTCGCATAAATTTTGGCTCTTGATACCACTGTTAGGTTTGTATAGCGTGAACATGCAATCAAATTACATAAATAAAGCGGAAGCGCGATAAAATCAGATTTTAAAATTTTATACAAACCATCACCATGATCTTTCTTTATGCACAATTATTAATTAAACGAAAGAGATGGAGAATAAGAATTATACCCTTGTAGAATTCTAGCTTCCTCAGGTACAAGTTCACCTCCAATTCCTTCGCGTTCTCCTTGAATTCCACCGATTAAATTCCTTCCTTTGATCAACGTTAGCCACCCAAGTGTTTGGCCTCTAGAGGTGATCCACCAAGGAATAATACTTGTTCAAGAAGATGGGTGTTGGCAAAACCCTAGTTTCTATCTCTATAGAAATTGTAAGTACTCTCCACAATTCTTATGCAAGAGTGTGTAACCTTAATCTATGATAAGACTTCTCTTATTTGTAGATGTAGGAAAACCCTTCCCTAAACTATTTAGGATTAGGGTTTCTATTCTAATTAAACTCCTTTAATTAAATTAAACTCCTAATCCAATTAGGAATTCATGTGAGAGTACTTCTATTAATTAATTCCCAATCCCTATTAGGAATTAAATAATAGTAATAGTAATAATAATAATAAGACTCCTCTTATTAATTTATATTTAATATTTCTAAAATATTAAATAATAAATATTAAGCTATTTAATTTATTCTATCTCCATAGACTAAATTAAATACACATAACTTATTATTACAATTATGTCATTTATTTCTTAAATAAGTATTTTTCTTTTGCGGCGTGACCCTTTAGGTTCTCCATATTAAACCGGTTGTGAATAAATAAATTAGAACAATTCTAATCTTATTTAAATAAATAACTTAAACTATTTAATTCATTTAAATAAATAATATTTATTCTACAATAAGGGTAAGCCCCCTTAGCGATCAACGACTTTCCAGATAATATAGATTTCAACATTAATCATAAAAGAACCTTTCAGTGCATAGTTACCGTACAATTCAATCCTTCTACCATACAATGTCCCAATTAAATATAAGACATGGAATTACTGTCAAGTCTTATTTTATTTAATTATATGTATTTCGATTCTCAAATGCACAACTCTAAATGATGCAAATTAGAAACTCTTTTCTAATTTCATTCTGCCTTGGCCAAGGACTACTGAGTTGTCATTTATCGAATCACATAGGACATTCACATCTTTTACTAGACGTGGTAGATTCTTTGTTGATCATTCACCTATCTCCATGTACAACTTATTATACCCAATCATACCGTTTGTTATACCCTAAAGGTCTTAAGGGACATGTCAAAGTATAACTCATCATACACAAGATACTATGATGATCTCAAGTCCAAGGATCACTTGTACTACTATCACTAGAGGAATTCCTATTGACAGGCGAGTAAAACTCCATTAGGTATTCCTTAGCGAGCCACGTTCAGTGAACTTATTCTCCAATAAGCACCTACATACTTGCTTTAGTATCTCCACACAAATGATTATGAAATCAATCATCCTCTTCTTAAGAGCAAACAACGTATGTACTAATCTATCCGGATTCACTAATCCCCTTTTTAGTAATCCAACGATTAGGAACGATTTTAGTTTGTGAGCTATCTAGAATTTAGATCTCATTAGCATGATCACCATCATGATTCTAAAAGCATTGCTCAAAACTATGGGTTTATCACATTTAATATAACAACACTATGTAGATAATATAAAATGCCTTTTAGGAAAATTAATTCTTTTATTAATAACCGAATAAGATTGCAAAATATATGCTACATCATATCAAATATGATTGGCTTGTGTGCATACTACTTTCACCTTTTTGTACACACTAGGTTCGTTCTCGTTTTTGATAAAATCAAACTCTTTTGATTGTCTCATCAAAATGAATGTTCCATCTTTGAGAAGCTTGCTTCAATCCATAAATGGATCATTGTAGCTTAAAACACGATTTGTTTCAACCTTTGAAACAAATTCCTCTGGCTGTATCATACATACATTCTCCTCAAGTCTTTATTGAGGAAGGACGTCTTCACATCCATTTTACCAGATTTCGTAATAAGTTATAATCACAAGCAAAATCCAAATGGACTTGAGCATTACCTACCCGCTAATAAGATTTTATTGCAGTCAACTCCTTGACTTTATTTGAAACCTTTTAAACAGGTATGGTCTTATAGGTCTCCACCTTGCCATTTGCCCTAGTCTTTTTCTTTAAAAACCCATTTACACCCTCTAGACACTATGCCTTTCGGTGGAGTAACCAGAGTCTATACTTGGTTCTCATACATAGAGTCCATTTCGGATTTCATGGCCATCTGCCATTTCTATGAGTGTCTTCTACTCTTAGCCTCATCGTATATAACTGGATCATCATCCTCTATGATGCGTACCCCATCATCATCCTCTATGATTAATCCATACCTCCCAGGTATCTTCAGTACTCTTCCAGATTTACGATTCGGTTGTGGTACAATAGGTCTATCTACAGGTTCCTCGGTTCGACTTAAAGTGCTTTGTGGTTCTTGAACTCCTTCAAGATCTATTACCCTCCCACTAGCTCCTTCAATGATAAACACCTTTATCTAAGAAGGCAACATGTAGGATTATAGTAATAATACCCTAAACTTTCTTTAGGATATCCCACAAATCTGCACTTGTCAGATTTTGTCCCAAACTTATCTTTGAAACCTTTTCACATAAGCTGGACAACCCCCTTATCTTAACATACTTAAGAGTAGGAATCCTGGATCCATAACCTTTATGGAGTCTTGGGCTCGGATTTTTGAGGTTACCTTATTTTTGTAGATATGCAGCCGTTTCTAGAGCTTAACCCCAGATTGATACTAGAATGTCGGTAAAAATCATTATGGACTGCACCATGTCCAACAAGGTACAATTTCTCCTTCTAGATACACCAATCAATTATTGCGTATGAGGAGGTGTCCATTATGAGAAAATACTATTTTGAGATGATCTAGAAACTTATTGCACAAGTATTCCTTCCTCGATCTGATCAAAGAATCTTAATACTTTGTCAATTTGTTTCACTTCTGAATTCATTGAACCTTTCAAATGATTCAGACTTGTATTTCATCAAATACACATATTCAACTCTTTGAATGATCATCTCCTTTTCTTTTACTAGTTTGTTCAATTTGCAAAATTATTTTTTATGTAAGTCAAGTTTACAAAGTCCATCAAATGATCTTCCAGTTTCAAACAAAACATTATCATTATAAATAGAACAACAATTATTCTTGAATATAATACCAAAACCTTCCTTGTCCAACAACGGAAGTAATAATATTTCTTAAGAGAACTGGAACGTAATGCTCCTTACAGTTTCCTTTCCAGTGTTCAGGCTTATTGCAGTGGAAGCAAACTCCTTTGCTATCTGCATCAATTTTGTTCTTAGTGTCCTTAGTTATTGTCTTTCCTTATACCTTCTTTGAATTGTTCTTCTTTTAAGAAGATCCTTTGGCCCTCTTCCGCTTTCTGAAAGAATTATCTACCAGTAAGACTTGGTCTTTCTTGGTTAGAAAGTGACTCTTTACAGTTTTCAACGTGTTTAAGCAACTCATGCAGGCTGACATATAGCTTGTTCACGTGAAAATTCACAACAAATTGTGACAAAGAGTCTGGAACTGATTGCAAGATAAAATCTTGGATCATCTCTCCATCCATTACTAAACTCAGTTATCCCAATTGTTCAATCAGATTGATCATTTTTGAGGATATTTGTCTATACTGTAGTGCCATCGGTATTTCTAGATTGGAAGAGCTCCTTAGATATCTAATATCTAGCAGTCCTACTTTCCTCACCATTCAACTCCTTGAAGGTGCAAGAGTACAGTAAGAGCATCCATAGTTTTATGCTGACGCTGAAGCTCGTTACTAATGGATGCGAGCATGACGCATTGAGCCAACTATGCATCATCTTGCCACTTTCTAAAAGTAGCAATCTCTTCCTCAGAGGCATTGTCTGCAACCATTGCAGGGATATGCGTATTAAGGATATAAGATAGCTTTTCAGCCTTGAGAACTATTCTCAGATTCCTTAACCAGTCCGTGTAATTCGGTCCGGTTAATTAGCATCTAATATGCTACGCAGTGATAGTGAATTAGACATTATAAAATTCTGTTAAATGAATTTGTAATTTAACAATATTTTAGCATACATTCATTTTAATTAATTACCAAAATAAATTAGGTCTTTATTTTAAATTAGTATCTCCCACTATTTTCATCAAACTATATTACCCTCAATATATAGTTCGGTAAATCTAATTAAAGGTCTGCTAATGAGAATAAGGATCCCATTTTAAATGTATATAGCCTTGTGTGACACAACAAACTATATATAAATAAATAGGTAGACAACTATTGTCAATTACATCACTATGTAACTCTTTGTATTTTTTCCTCTTAGATTATTTTGATCAAGTGTGACACATCCGAATCAAAATTATCCAAGTTAAGTCCAACCTAACACTTCCATATATTCGAAAGAAAAACACTGTCCTTGTGTGACACAACAAAACAGCATCGTTCAGTCTATGTATAAGCATCAAATGTGATAGGGCAACATCTTAAATATTTAATACTTGCCTTGTGTGACACAACAAACTCATATTAAATATTTAATACTCTATCGCTATACCATGCTAGAAGGCGACGTTCGATATTCCAAATATCTTTGAACGCTTAAGACTTAATATAATTACTTTGAGGGGTTTGTTATTATTAGTCTCATCTTGTTTAGCGCGCATGCACATATATATATAAAATACGCGTCATATTATTTTACATGCGAAGCATGTTGGATAATATATATGAGCTGACATCGACGAGGATAATGAGGTAACCATGGCCCGATTTTCAGCAGGTTTAAATTGGGATATTGCAGATTTGGTGGAGCGCCAACATTATGTGGTATTGGAAGACATGGTGCACATGACTATCAAAATAGAGAAGCAACTTAAGAGGAGAGGTGGCCAGCGAATAAACACTACCACAGGTTCATCATGGAAATCCAATAATGTGAAGCGTGAGGAAAAGCCAACTGTTTTCAAACCAAAGCCAGAAATCAAGCAGGGAGCGGCTAATCAAGTGGTGCAAGGTAAAACTAATACACCTTCTACTAGTCGTAATCGAGATATTGTATGCTTTAAATGTCAAGGCAGGGGACATATTGCAAATCAATGCCCAAATCAAAGAACTATGTTATTGCTTGATAATGGGGATTTGGAGACCGAGGAAGAAGATAGTGATAATGACTCTATGCCACCGTTGGAGGAAGATAGAGAAGTTGCTATGCATGGCGAAGTGTTAGTTACACGGAGAATGCTTAGTACACAGGTAAAGGAAGAAAGCAGCGAGCAAAGAGAGAATCTATTTCATACTAGATGCATGGTAAATGGTAAGATCTGTTGTGTTGTAATTGATGGTGGGAGTTGTACAAATGTGGCAAGCATCACAATGGTGGAGAAATTGGGACTTACAACATCCAAACATCCTCACCCATACCGATTGCAGTGACTCAATGACAGCGGCGACATCAAAGTTACCAAGCAAGTATCAGTACCATTTACAATTGGGAAGTATGTTGATGAGATCCTTTGTGATGTAGTTCCTATGCAGGCAGGTCATTTACTACTTGGGAGACCTTGGCAGTTCGATCGGCGAGTAAAACACGACGGTTTTACTAATGAGTACTCTTTTGTTCACAATCAAAGAAAAGTTACCTTGTGTCCTATGTCACCAAAACAGGTGCATGAGGATCAAATACACTTACAGAGAGATCATGAAAAGAAAACAAAAGAGAGAGAAAAAAAGAAAGGAGAAGAGAGAAAAACAAATATTTTTGCAAAAAGGAGTGATGTAAGGCGAGCTTTGGATTCTAAAAGGCCAATGATTGTACTTCGGTATAGGGAGGCACTTTTGAATACTAACGCTAATAAAACTTCATTGCCTAGTGTTATTTCTACTCTTTTGCAGGATTATCAGGATGTATTTCCCGAGGAGCTTCCCCAAGGATTACCACCAATTCGGGGAATTGAACATCAAATTGACTTTGTCCCCGGCGCGACCATTCCAAATCGCCCGGCATACCGAAGCAATCCCGAGGAAACGAAGGAATTGCAAAGGCAAGTTGACGAGCTAATGGACAAGGGGTTCGTGAGAGAAAGCATGAGTCCATGTGCGGTTCCAGTTATTTTAGTACCTAAGAAAGATGGGAAGTGGCGCATGTGCATTGATTGTCGAGCGGTAAATAACATCACGGTAAAGTATCGGCATCCCATTCCTAGGTTAGATGATATGTTAGATGAATTGCATGGATCTTGTGTGTTTTCTAAAATAGATTTAAAGAGTGGTTATCATCAAATTAGAATACATGAGGGTGACGAATGGAAAACTGCTTTTAAAACAAAATATGGATTATACGAGTGGTAAGTCTTACCCTTTGGTTTAACTAATGCTCCTAGCACATTCATGAGATTAATGAACCATGTTTTACGATCCTTCATTGGAAAATTTGTAGTTGTCTACTTTGATGATATCTTGATCTACAGTAAAGATTTAGGAGAGCATGCATTGCATATAAAATCTCGTAGAAGTGCTTCGGAAAGAAAAATTGTATGCTAATATGGACAAATGCACATTTTGTACAGATCGAGTTGTGTTCCTTGGCTTTGTTGTTAGTGCACAGGGAGTACAGGTTGACGAAGAAAAGGTACGTGCAATCCAAGAATGGCCAACTCCTACGAATGTCAGTCAAGTTCGTAGCTTCCATGGGCTCGCAAATTTCTATAGACGGTTTGTAAGGAACTTCAGCGAAGTCACAGCACCACTCACCGAAGTAATCAAAAAGAGTGTAGGATTCAAGTGGGGTGATGCACAGGAAAAAGTGTTTAATTTGATTAAAGAAAAATTAACTAACGCTCCTTTACTTGTATTGCCTAATTTCACTAAGACCTTTGAAATTGAATGTGATGCTTCAGGATTAGGCATTGGAGCTGTGTTAATGCAAGAAGGAAAGCCAGTGGCATATTTCAGTGAAAAATTGAGTGGATCAGCTTTGAACTATCCTACCTATGACAAGGAGTTATATGTTTTGGTTCGATCATTGGAAACTTGGCAACATTACCTGTGGCCTAAGGAATTTGTGATTCACACGGATCATGAATCATTGAAATATTTGAAAGGCCAACACAAGTTGAACAAGAGACATGCACGATGGATGGAGTTCATCGAGACATTTCCATACGTCATTCGCTATAAGCAAGGTAAGGAAAATGTCGTGGCCGATGCTCTTTCGCGAAGGTATGTGTTGTTAAATACTCTTGACACAAAATTACTTGGTTTTGAACAAATCAAAGAATTATATGATAATGACCATGATTTTTAGTTTAAAAATTGTGAAAAGAATGTTGTAGGTAAATACTTCAAGATGGATGGATTCTTGTTTCGTGAGAATCGATTATGTATACCTGCATGTTCTTTGCGTGAGTTATTGGTTCGAGAGTCACATGGGGGTGGTTTGATGGGACATTTTGGCGTTGATAAGACCTTATCTGTGATAAAAGAACATTTCTATTGGCCCCATATGAAACGAGAAGTAGAAAGAATTTGTGATAGATGCATTACATGTCGTCAAGCTAAATCTCGTGTTCAACCCCATGGGTTATACACACCATTGCCTATTTCGAGTGAACCTTGGATTGATTTGTCTATGGACTTTGTATTGGGTTTACCTAGATCTAAGCATGGCCATGATTCTATATTTGTGGTCGTGGATAGATTTTCAAAAATGGCACATTTTATCCCATGCCACAAAGCTGATGATGCATCCCATGTTGCTGATTTATTCTTTAGAGACATTGTACGTTTGCATGGCATGCCCCGAACAATTGTTTCGGATAGAGATGCTAAGTTCTTAAGCTATTTTTGGAAAACTTTGTGGTGTAAACTAGGAACTAAACTGCTGTTTTCAACTACTTGTCATCCACAAACTGACGGCCAAACGGAAGTAGTTAATAGAACTCTATCTGCTTTATTGAGGGCTATCATTAAAAAGAATATTAAGCTTTGGGAAGAGTGTCTACCACATGTTGAGTTTGCTTATAATAGGTCTGTTCACTCTGCTACTAAATTCTCACCTTTTGAAATTGTGTATGGCTTTAATCCTTTAACACCCTTGGATTTGTCACCATTACCTGTTTCCGAGTATACTAACATGGATGGCAAAAACAAAGCTGATTTTGTTAAGCAGATACATGAGAAGACAAGACTCAACATTGAGAAAAGGACGGATCAATATGCCAAACAGGCCAACAAGGGTCGGCGTCAAGTAATCTTCGAACCCGGGGATTGGGTATGGCTACACATGCGTAAGGAAAGATTTCCTGCTCAAAGGCGTTCGAAATTACTTCCAAGAGGAGATGGACCATTTCAAGTGCTTGAACGCATTAACAACAATGCTTACAAATTGGACTTACCCGGTGAGTATAATGTTAGTGCAACTTTCAATGTTTCTGATCTAAGCCCGTTTGACGTAGGTGAAGATTTGAGGACAAATCCTTTTCAAGAGGAGAGGTATGATGAGGACATCCTTAATTCACAAGCCCTTGACAAAACACAAGTGGATCCATTGCATATGCCACTTGGACCCATTACGAGGACACGAGCTAAACGCTTCAAAGAAGGACTTAACGAGATGATTCATAAATTATGGACCGAGGTTGGATCGAGCATAGAGGTTATAGAGACGGGTTACAAGCACCCGAAGTTCATAAACACATTGGAAGCAAGCATACCCGAACCGACACAAAAGAATCAGCATTTCCGCACTTTTGGACTAGTTTGACACCAGTTCGTATTTTGGCCATAACTTGAGTTTCCAAACTCCAAATGAGGTGATTCAAAAGCCTAAATTCATTAGAAACTCCAGGGCTACAATTTTCATTCTTGGCCCAAGTCCAAATTCGAAATTTATCAGGTGTGAAAATAGCTTGCAATGTGCTGATCAGTTTATAGTTGTCTGATTTGGACTTTTAACACATCACATGTTTTGGATTGTTAAATTCTTTGGGTGGCTGATACATGTGATGTGATTAGTTATTAGATCTTGACTTATGATGATGGTTTAGCACACCATGAGTTCCTATAAATACCAAGTGATGCTAGGATGTAAGATCATTCATTCATATCAATTTTCAGATTATCAATACTATTGTGAGTTTGTTTCTCTACTTGTGGTTCTTTGAAGAATTCCTAAGTGTTCCTTAGTTCTTCTTTTTAGATTCATAATTGACTTATCATACAACCATTCATAGTTGTGTCACGTCTTCTACCGCATCAATCGTCGATAGTACCGAGATTACCGCTTCAATATAAGCGAGGGGTCGAAGTGTCGTTGGTGTTCATCCTCCGCAAATTTCCTAAGCAAGCAATTGTACCAAGATTACCGTCTACATATAGGCGAGGGGTTAAGGTGTTGCAAGCTATCCATCCTATCAACTTGTTAGAAACGATCCGGGCGACGACCACCTCACGCAAGCGTGCCGTGGAGTCTATCAATTAGTTCCTTCAAATTGTAAAAGAAAGAGGTGATTAGGAGTCACATTACTTTGTTCTAGTTTGATTAGCATCTAAAGGAGCAATCTCATCACTATCGCGTTTAAAATGATGTGTACATCTCACACAAGTCTTGATTTAGAGAGACTTTCTTATTGGTTCATTAGTTCCTTCAAATTGTCAAAGAAAGAGGTGATTAGGAGTCATATTACTTCGTTCTAGTTTGATTAGCATCAGAAGGAGCAATCTCATCACTATGGCGTTCAAAACGATGTGTTCATCTCACACAAATCTCGATTTAGGGAGACCTTCTTATTGGTTCATTAGTTCCTTCAAATTGTCAAAGAAAGAGGTGATTAGGAGTCATATTACTTCGTTCTCGTTTGATTAGCATCTAAAGGAGCAATCTCATCACTATCGCGTTCAAAACGATGTGTACATCTCACACAAGTCTCGATTTAGTAAAGCCTTCTTATTGTTTCGTTAGTTTCCTTCAAATTATCAAAGAAAGAGGTGATTAGGAGTCATATTACTTCGTTCTAGTTTGATTAGCATCAGAAGGAGCAATCTCATCACTATGGCGTTCAAAACGATGTGTACATCTCACACAAGTCTCGATTTAGGGAGACCTTCTTATTGGTTCATTAGTTCCTTCAAATTATCAAAGAAAGAGGTGATTGGGAGCCATATTACTTCGTTCTCGTTTGATTAGTATCTAAAGGAGCAATCTCATCACTATCGCGTTCAAAACGATGTGTACATCTCACACAAGTCTCGATTTAGTAAAGCCTTCTTATTGTTTCGTTAGTTTCCTTCAAATTATCAAAGAAAGAGTTGATTAGTAGTCATATTACTTCGTTCTATTTTGATTAGCATCTAAAGGAGCAATCTCATCACTATCGCGTTCAAAACGATGTGTACATCTCACACAAGTCTTGATTTAGGGAGACCTTCGAATTGGTTCATTAGTTCCTACAAATTGTCAAAGAAAGAGGTGATTTGGAATCATATTACTTCGTTCTAGTTTGATTAGCATCAGAAGGAGCAATCTCATCACTATGGCGTTCAAAACGATGTGTACATCTCACACAAGTCTCGATTTAGTAAAGCCTTCTTATTGTTTCGTTAGTTTCATTCAAATTATCAAAGAAAGAGTTGATTAGGAGTCATATTACTTCATTCTATTTTGATTAGCATCTAAAGGAGCAATCTCATCACTATCGCGTTCAAAACGATGTGTACATCTCACACAAGTCTCGATTTAGGGAAGCCTTCTTATTGTTTAGTTAGTTTCCTTCAAATTATCAAAGAAAGAGGTGATTTGGAGTCTTATTACTTCGTTCTAGTTTGATTAGCATCAGAAGGACTAATCTCATCACTATAGCGTTCAAAACGATGTGTACATCTCACACAAGTCTCGATTTAGGGAGACCTTCTTATTGGTTCATTAGTTCCTTCAAATTGTCAAAGAAAGAGGTGATTAGGAGTCCTATTACTTCGTTCTAGTTTGATTAGCATCAGAAGGAGCAATCTCATCACTATCGCATTCAAAACGATGTGTACATCTCACAGAAGTCTCGATTTAGTAAAGCCTTCTTATTGTTTCATTAGTTTCCTTCAAATTATCAAAGAAAGAGTTGATTAGGAGTCTTATTACTTCGTTCTAGTTTGATTAGCATCAAAAAGAGCAATCTCATCACTATCGCGTTCAAAACAATATGTACATCTCACACAAGTCTTGATTTAGGGAGACCTTCTTATTGGTTCATTAGTTCCTTCAAATTGTAAAAGAAAGAGGTGATTAGGAGTCATATTACTTCGTTCTAGTTTGATTAGCATCTAAAGGAGCAATCTCATCACTATCGCGTTCAAAACGATGTGTACATCTCACACAAGTCTTGATTTAGGGAGACCTTCTTATTGGTTCATTAGTTCCTTCAAATTGTAAAAGAAAGAGGTGATTAGGAGTCATATTACTTTGTTCAAGTTTGATTAGCATCTAAAGAAGCAATCTCATCACTATCGCGTTCAAAACGATGTGTACATCTCACACAAGTCTCGATTTAGTAAAGCCTTCTTATTGGTTCATTAGTTCCTTCAAATTGTCAAAGAAAGAGGTGATTAGGAGTCATATTACTTCGTTCTAGTTTGATTAGCATCTAAAGGAGCAATCTCATCACTATCGCGTTCAAAACGATGTGTACATCTCACACAAGTCTCGATTTAGTAAAGCCTTCTTATTGTTTCGTTAGTTTCCTTCAAATTATCAAAGAAAGAGGTGATTAGGAGTCATATTACTTCGTTCTAGTTTGATTAGCATCAGAAGGAGCAATCTCATCACTATGGCGTTCAAAACGATGTGTACATCTCACACAAGTCTCGATTTAGGGAGACCTTCTTATTGGTTCATTAGTTCCTTCAAATTATCAAAGAAAGAGGTGATTGGGAGCCATATTACTTCGTTCTCGTTTGATTAGTATCTAAAGGAGTTCAAAACGATGTGTAGATCTCACACAAGTCTCGATTTAGTAAATCCTTCTTATTGTTTCGTTAGTTTCCTTCAAATTATCAAAGAAAGAGTTGATTAGGAGTCATATTACTTTGTTCTATTTTGATTAGCATCTAAAGGAACAATCTCATCACTATCGCGTTCAAAGCGATGTGTACGTCTCACACAAGTCTTGATTTAGGGAGACCTTCGAATTGGTTCATTAGTTCCTTCAAATTGTCAAAGAAAGAGGTGATTAGGAGTCATATTACTTCGTTCTAGTTTGATTAGCATCTAAAGGAGCAATCTCATCACTATCGCGTTCAAAACGATGTGTACATCTCACACAAGTCTTGATTTTGGGAGACCTTCTTATTGTTTCGTTAGTTTCCTTTGAATTGTCAAAGAAAGAGGTGATTATGAGTCTTATTACTTCGCTCTAGTTTGATTAGCATCAGAAGGAGCAATCTCATCACTATCGCGTTCAAAACGATGTGTACATTTCACACAAGTCTTGATTTAGGGAGACCTTCTTATTGGTTCATTAGTTCCTTCAAATTGTCAAAGAAAGAGGTGATTAGGAGTCATATTACTTCGTTCTAGTTTGATTAGCATCAGAAGGAGCAATCTCATCATTATGGCGTTCAAAACAATGTGTACATATCACACAAGTCTTGATTTAGGGAGACCTTCTTATTGGTTCATTAGTTTCTTCAAATTGTCAAAGAAAGAGGTGATTAGGAGTCATATTACTTCGTTCTAGTTTGGCTAGCATCAAAAGGTGCAATCTCATCACTATCGCGTTCAAAACGATGTGTACATCTCACACAAGTCTTGATTTAGGGAGACCTTCTTATTGTTTCGTTAGTTTCCTTCAAATTGTCAAAGAAAGAGGTGATTATGAGTCTTATTACTTCGTTCTACTTTGATTAGCATCAGAAGGAGCAATCTCATCACTATCGCGTTCAAAACGATGTGTACATCTCACACAAGTCTTGATTTAGGGAGACCTTCTTATTGGTTCATTAGTTCCTTCAAATTGTCAAAGAAAGAGGTGATTAGGAGTCATATTACTTCGTTCTAGTTTGATTAGCATCAGAAGGAGCAATCTCATCATTATGGCGTTCAAAACAATGTGTACATATCACACAAGTCTTGATTTAGGGAGACCTTCTTATTGGTTCATTAGTTCCTTCAAATTGTCAAAGAAAGAGGTGATTAGGAGTCATATTACTTCGTTCTAGTTTGACTAGCATCAAAAGGTGCAATCTCATCACTATCGCGTTCAAAACGATGTGTACATTTCACATAAGTCTCGATTTAGGGAAGGCTCATTATTGTTTCATTAGTTCCTTCAAATTGTCAAAGAAAGAGGTGACTAGGAGTAATATTACTTCGTTCTAGTTTAACTAGCATCGGAAGGAGCAATCTCATCACTATCGCGTTCAAAACGATGTGTACATCTCACACAAGGCTCGATTTAGTAAAGCCTTCTTATTGTTTCGTTAGTTTCCTTCAAATTATCAAAGAAAGAGTTGATTAGGAGTCTTATTACTTCGTTCTAGTTTGATTAGCATCTGAAGGAGCAATCTCATCACTATCGCGTTCAAAACAATGTATACATCTCACACAAGTCTTGATTTAGGGAGACCTTCTTATTGGTTCATTAGTTCCTTCAAATTGTCAAAGAAAGAGGTGATTAGGAGTCATATTACTTCGTTCTAGTTTGATTAGCATCAGAAGGAGCAATCTCATCACTATAGCGTTCAAAACGATGTGTACATCTCACACAAGTCTCGATTTAGGGAGACCTTCCTATTGGTTCATTAGTTCCTTCAAATTTTCAAAGAAAGAGGTGATTAGAAGTCATATTACTTCGTTCTAGTTTGATTAGCATCTAAAGGAGCAATCTCATCATTATGGCGTTCAAAACAATGTGTATATATCACACAAGTCTTGATTTAGGGAGACCTATTATTGTTTCATTAGTTTCCTTCAAATTGTCAAAGAAACGGGTGATTATGAGTCTTATTACTTCGTTCTACTTTGATTAGCATCAGAAGGAGCAATCTCATCATTATGGCGTTCAAAACAATGTGTACATATCACACAAGTCTTGATTTAGGGAGACCTTCTTATTGGTTTATTAGTTCCTTCAAATTGTCAAAGAAAGAGGTGATTAGGAGTCATATTACTTCGTTCTAGTTTGATTAGCATCAGAAGGAGCAATCTCATCACTATAGCGTTCAAAACGATGTGTACATCTCACACAAGTCTCGATTTAGGGAGACCTTCTTATTGGTTCATTAGTTCCTTCAAATTATCAAAGAAAGAGGTGATTAGGAGTCATATTACTTTGTTCTAGTTTGATTAGCATCAGAAGGAGCAATCTCATCACTATTGCGTTCAAAACAATGTGTACATATCACACAAGTCTTGATTTAGGGAGACCTTCTTATTGGTTCATTAGTTCCTTCAAATTGTCAAAGAAAGAGGTGATTAGGAGTCATATTACTTCGTTCTAGTTTGACTAGCATCGGAAGGAGCAATCTCATCACTATCGCGTTCAAAACGATGTGTACATCTCACACAAGGCTCGATTTAGTAAAGCCTTCTTATTATTTCATTAGTTCCTTCAAATTGTCAAAGTAAGAGGTGATTAGGAGTCATTTTACTTCGTTCTAGTTTGATTAGCATCAGATTAAGAAATCTCATCACTATGGCGTTCAAAACGATGTGTTCATCTCACACAAATCTCGATTTAGGGAGACCTTCTTATTGGTTCATTAGTTCCTTCAAATCGTCAAAGAAAGAGGTGATTAGGAGTCATATTACTTCGTTCTCGTTTGATTAGCATCTAAAGGAGCAATCTCATCACTATCGCGTTCAAAACAATGTGTACATCTCACACAAGTCTTGATTTAGGGAGACCTTCTTATTGTTTCGTTAGTTTCCTTCAAATTATCAAAGAAAGAGGTGATTAGGAGTCATATTACTTCGTTCTAGTTTGATTAGCATCAGAAGGAGCAATCTCATCACTATGGCGTTCAAAACGATGTGTACATCTCACACAAGTCTCGATTTAGGGAGACCTTCTTATTGGTTCATTAGTTCCTTCAAATTATCAAAGAAAGTGGTGATTGGGAGCCATATTACTTCGTTCTCGTTTGATTAGTATCTAAAGGAGCAATCTCATCACTATCGCGTTCAAAACGATGTGTACATCTCACACAAGTCTCGATTTAGGAAAGCCTTCTTATTGTTTCGTTAGTTTCCTTCAAATTATCAAAGAAAGAGGTGATTAGGAGTCATATTACTTCGTTCTATTTTGATTAGTATCTAAAGGGGCAATCTCATCACTATCGCGTACAAAATAATGTGTACATCTCACACAAGTCTTGATTTAAGGAGACCTTCTTATTGGTTCATTAGTTCCTTCAAATTGTCAAAGAAAGAGGTGATTAGGAGTCATATTACTTCATTCTAGTTTGATTAGCATCTAAAGGAGCAATCTCATCACTATCGCGTTCAAAACGATGTGTACATCTCACACAAGTCTCGATTTAGGGAAGCCTTCTTATTGTTTCATTAGTTCCTTCAAATTGTCAAAAAAGAGGTGATTAGGAGTCATATTACTTCGTTCTAGTTTGATTAGCATCAGAAGAAGCAATCTCATCACTATGGCGTTCAAAACGATGTGTTCATCTCACACAAATCTCGATTTAGGGAGACCTTCTTATTGGTTCATTAGTTCCTTCAAATTGTCAAAGAAAGAGGTGATTAGGAGTCATATTACTTCGTTCTCGTTTGATTAGCATCTAAAGGAGCAATCTCATCACTATCGCGTTCAAAACGATGTGTACATCTCACACAAGTCTCGATTTAGTAAAGCCTTCTTATTGTTTCGTTAGTTTCCTTCAAATTATCAAAGAAAGAGGTGATTAGGAGTCATATTACTTCGTTCTAGTTTGATTAGCATCAGAAGGAGCAATCTCATCACTATGGCGTTCAAAACGATGTGTACATCTCACACAAGTCTCGATTTAAGGAGACCTTCTTATTGATTCATTAGTTTCTTCAAATTATCAAAGAAAGAGGTGATTCGGAGCCATATTACTTCGTTCTCGTTTGATTAGTATCTAAAGGAGCAATCTCATCACTATCGCGTTCAAAACGATCTGTACATCTCACACAAGTCTCGATTTTGTAAAGTCTTCTTATTGTTTCGTTAGTTTCCTTCAAATTATCAAAGAAATAGTTGATTAGGAGTCATATTACTTCGTTCTATTTTGATTAGCATCTAAAGGAGCATTCTCATCACTATCGCGTTCAAAGTGATGTGTACGTCTCACAGAAGTCTTGATTTAGGGAGACCTTCGAATTGGTTCATTAGTTCCTTCAAATTGTCAAAGAAAGAGGTGATTAGGAGTCATATTACTTCGTTCTAGTTTGATTAGCATCTAAAGGAGCAATCTCATCACTATCGCGTTCAAAATGATGTGTACATTTCACACAAGTCTCGATTTAGGGAAGACTTCTTATTGTTTCATTAGTTCCTTCAAATTGTCAAAGAAAGAGGTGATTATGAGTCTTATTACTTCGTTCTAGTTTGATTAGCATCAGAAGGAGCAATCTCATCACTATCGCGTTCAAAACGATGTGTACATTTCACACAAGTCTTGATTTAGGGAGACCTTCTTATTGGTTCATTAGTTCCTTCAAATTGTCAAAGAAAGAGGTGATTAGGAGTCATATTACTTCGTTCTAGTTTGATTAGCATCAGAAGGAGCAATCTCATCATTATGGCGTTCAAAACAATGTGTACATATCACACAAGTCTTGATTTAGGGAGACCTTCTTATTGGTTCATTAGTTCCTTCAAATTGTCAAAGAAAGAGGTGATTAGGAGTCATATTACTTCGTTCTAGTTTGATTAGCATCAGAAGGAGCAATCTCATCACTATAGCGTTCAAAACGATGTGTACATCTCACACAAGTCTCGATTTAGGGAGACCTTCTTATTGGTTCATTAGTTCCTTCAAATTGTCAAAGAAAGAGGTGATTAGGAGTCATATTACTTCGTTCTAGTTTGATTAGCATCAGAAGGAGCAATCTCATCATTATGGCGTTCAAAACAATGTGTACATATCACACAAGTCTTGATTTAGGGAGACCTTCTTATTGTTTCATTAGTTTCCTTCAAATTGTCAAAGAAACAGGTGATTATGAGTCTTATTACTTCGTTCTACTTTGATTAGCTTCAGAAGGAGCAATCTCATCATTATCGCGTTCAAAACGATGTGTACATCTCACACAAATCTTGATTTAGGGAGACCTTCTTATTGGTTCATTAGTTCCTTCAAATTGTCAAAGAAAGAGGTGATTAGGAGTCATATTACTTCGTTCTAGTTTGATTAGCATCAGAAGGAGCAATCTCATCATTATGGCGTTCAAAACAATGTGTACATATCACACAAGTCTTGATTTAGGGAGACCTTCTTATTGGTTCATTAGTTCCTTCAAATTGTCAAAGAAAGAGGTGATTAGGAGTCATATTACTTCGTTCTAGTTTGACTAGCATCAAAAGGTGCAATCTCATCACTATTGCGTTCAAAACGATGTGTACATCTCACATAAGTCTCGATTTAGGGAAGGCTTCTTATTGTTTCATTAGTTCCTTCAAATTGTCAAAGAAAGAGGTGATTAGGAGTCATATTACTTCGTTCTAGTTTAACTAGCATCGGAAGGAGCAATCTCATCACTATCGCGTTCAAAACGATGTGTACATCTCACACAATGCTCGATTTAGTAAAGCCTTCTTATTGTTTCATTAGTTTCTTCAAATTGTCAAAGAAAGAGGTGATTAGGAGTCATATTACTTCGTTCTAGTTTGATTAGCATCAGAAGGAGCAATCTCATCACTATCGCGTTCAAAACGATGTGTACATCTGATAGACTCCACGGCACGCTTGCGTGAGGTGGTCGTCGCCCGGATCGTTTCTAACAAGTTGATAGGATGGATAGCTTGCAACACCTTAACCCCTCGCCTATATGTAGACGGTAATCTTGGTACAATTGCTTGCTTAGGAAGTTTGCGTAGGATGAACACCAACGACACCTCGACCCCTCGCTTATGTTGAAGCGGTAATCTTGGTACAATCGACGATTGATGCGGTAGAAGACGCCACACACAACTATGATTGGTTGTATGATAAGTCGAATATAAATCTCAAAGAAAAACTAAGGAATACTTAGGAATTCTCAAGAACCACAAGAAAAGAACAATCTCACAATAATGATGATAATCTGAATATTAATTGAATTAATTCAAGTTTACAATAGCTCCTATTTATACTAGTTTTAGAAACCAACTAGAAGCTTCTAGAAGCACACACTCTTTGAAATACATGCACACAAATATGGAAATGTTGCAATCAGAACACATGTAATTGATCCTAAATACTGATATCATGTTTTGGATGAAGGAAGGTTCGAAAATCAAGAAAGTCAAAAAATGACAATCTGCATCCAGGGGGTTCTCGCCGGGGCGAGAAAATTGCATTGAAAATTCTCGCCGGGGCGAGCTTCTCGCCGGGGCGAGCTTCTCGCCGGGGCGAGAGATTTGTCTTGAAAATCCTCGCTGGGGCGAGATCTCGCCGGGGCGAGAAAACTGGCTGGGAAATCCTCGCCGGGGCGAGCCATCCTGTTCCAAGCAAACTGATTCCTTTTGATTTTTCTGATCCGATACATCTGTTTGCAACATGTTTATGGTGCACACGCACTTGGAATCCATTCCCAAAACTGCTATACTCGAACCATTATGGATCCAAGCTATTTGAATCAATCTCCATGATGAACGCCATGTGGTATAGCTAGAATTCGTTTCCGGCATTGCATGATGGTTTGGTTTGTATCGAGTGTTGTATCGAGTTGGTTGTGTCGAACAAATGTCATAAAATTCTGACCCCCTCATGCTTATATCATCCCCCTCCTCTTCACAAGGATTTGTCCTCAAATCTAGCATTTCCCTCTCTCGAAAAGGATTGTTCCACACATCGGACTCTACATCAAAACAAACTAAGGTAACAGCTGAAATGTAACTTATGGAAACACATGCATATGTAATAAGATAAACGCAAATAAAGATCTGAAAAGTTTTGTCCCTTCTTGAGTCAAATATCATCATATAGGTCTTCCTTTGAAGCATATACTTCCATTTACGAATTCCTGGATGAAAATGCTTCCTTGTGATGATGATTCGTACTAATACCCATTTCAATTCACCTGGGTCAAATACCCATCTTTGTAAGCTTGCACATCGTATGTGCAAATACACACGAATTCCTGGATTAGACACAAATGATACCAATTGATAGTCTCCTCCTGGATCTAGTATCAGCACATAGTACAATTCACATTCCATCAATTTACATTTATGAATCCCTGGGTCAAAAATCAATTTGAGGATCTCATGTTTTTGTAAATACATCATTTTTAACGATCCTGGATCAAATATGAATTGTTGAAACTCATCACGTTGTTCAAATAAGCAATCTTGAATTCCTGGGTTAAACACAAAATAACACCAATCAATATGAATCTTTTGTATAATCAAGGAAAACTCAAGAAACTCGAATTCATATGTATAGTCTACTAATTCAAAATTCAAATTACTTCCCTGTAGACTCTCAATATAATATTCGAATGGATCTACCCAACAAACCATGATTTTATCCTCGGAGAGTAAAATCCCATCTCGCACCTTCAAAACACAAACAATCTTTTCCTCTCCATTGATAATAGCAACTAATGATATCAACGGAATCGAAAGATCACTTTCAATTTTACAAGATGAAAACTCACTAGCATATATATGATTGTTACATCCAAACTTACTAAATGCTAAGGAATCTCCACAAATGTCGAAACAACTAGGAATATCATCAAATGATAGTTTTTCACGCACTGAAATTTGCTTTGGTGAAATAATACCAAATGATAGTAGTTCATGCAATGATGATTTTTCTAATGACAAATCAAGCAAAGATTGACTAGCATAAAAATCTAACTCGACATATGGATAAGAAAGTTTAGAATTAATTTTATGCAAACTAGAGTTTTGAAAACGAGGAGAAATGTCATGATCATAAACTAACTCAACAAAGTTCAAATATCCTCCATAATTTATGACAAAAGCAATTCTATCTTTAAAATAGCTAATCACAAATTTACCAATGGAAGCATGCAAAACATGTTTTAGATAACTCATGAAAACACTAGATGCATCAGTTAATCTAACAGAAATAACTACCCATCTATACAAGTTACATGTTAACACAATTTTCCTTTTTTCATAACCTATCTTGCTAATTTGATTAGGCATTGTAATCACACGATCTTCATCAAATGTAGATAAAATATAAGCACTAAGCAATTTATCAAACATATTATCTAAGTAAAGAAAATAACAACGATACTTGTTTACCAACTCAAAATTGACAAACATGCTCGACGTCTCGTCCCACTTAGGTATTATGATCTCATCAATAGCACTTGTACTCATGACCTCATCCACTATACCTTCCTCTATCAACTCACCAACTTGCCTCGGTGACTCCTTCGTCTCCTCAAGAACACCAATAGCTGACGGATATGGAATGATAGTGTTAGGTATATAATCCTTCACCTGTAATAAGAGAAACAAAATAACTAGACAAAACAGAGTAATTTTGTTAAGTATACAAAAGCGCCGTCTTGTACGAATGTACAATCATTGGCTTTTCAAAATACAACTCACTTTCAATTCCACTCTTTTTTTCATAGCTACTTATTTTTCTCTCTTCTTCTTTTTGCCCATTCTCTCGTTTGTTTTTCTCTCGAGTATTTTCTCTCTCATTCTTTTCACTCTTTTCTTTTTCTTTCTTTTGATTACAATCCTTTTGTACAATCATTAAATCTTCATGAACTTCATCATGTTCATTGGAACCTAATAATTTTCCTTGGACTGCATACTCGATTTCATCGTCTTCCTCCTTCGGCTGATCTTGCTCTTTTTGTGCCTTAAGAGTGACTTGTTGTTTCAAATGATCATTCTTTAACTCATTATATGTTCTCATGATGTCCTCGAATGATATTGGTTTCACATATGCTCTAGGAGTTTCGCGGGGTTGTTTCCGATGCGACTCCTCATGCCTTTGAACCCTTTTTTTATCCTCCCAAGTGGCTCGCCTTGAAGGTTGCTCTTTATGCTTTGGAGATACATATTCATTCCTCTTGCTAGGTTGTACTGGAGCATACCGCCTTCTCATCACGGTTTTCAACTCTTTCCATGTATAGATTGGAGGTTCTCCATATTTTCTCCTATCACGTTCAAATTGAGCCCACTATGTACGTGCATCACCGGACAAATCTAGGACTGCAAGTTTGAACTTCTTTTGCTCGGCGTATTCATGAAAGCTAAACTCTCGCTCCTTTCCTTTCTCCCAACTTAGATAAGCTTCGGGATCCGCTCTACCTTGAAAAGATCCTTTTTGCCAATAATTATTTTCACATTTATATCCATACATGATTGCTGCAAAACAAAGGTTAATACATAAAGAAAAGTTCCTCACACACTCCCTCACGTGTTTCGCTCCAACAATGTTATGAAACGCTCGTGTATCGCTCAAATGGCTTTTACCCTCTAATAATCTCACTACTCTTGCCTTTTTCCGCTCGTAGATCTCTCTAATAGGTTCTTTTTGAATTCTCACAAATATTACCTCAATTCTCTAATTACAATCCAATAATAACTTATCAAGAACACAATATAGAAAGTACGACTCTTCACAAGACTTCCAACCGCCAAATATGATTCTTGCAAATGAAAATCCCAATGATAGCAATTCAACAATACAAATTTTCTGCTATATATAATTTTATGCAGTTTTTTTTTTTGACTATAATTCAACAATAGAAGTAAAGATAAGTAACTTGATAGGAAACTTAGCTTTGATACCAAATGATAGACTCCACGGCACGCTTGCGTGAGGTGGTCGTCGCCCGGATCGTTTCTAACAAGTTGATCGGATGGATAGCTTGCAACACCTTAACCCCTCGCCTATATATAGACGATAATCTTGGTACAATTGCTTGCTTAGGAAGTTTGCGTAGGATGAACACCAACGACACCTCGACCCCTCGCTTATGTTGAAGCGGTAATCTTGGTACAATCGACGATTGATGCGGTAGAAGACGCCACACACAACTATGATTGGTTGTATGATAAGTCGAATATGAATCTCAAAGAAAAACTAAGGAATACTTAGGAATTCTCAAGAACCACAAGAAAAGAACAATCTCACAATAATGATGATAATCTGAATATTAATTGAATTAATTCAAGTTTACAATAGCACCTATTTATACTAGTTTTAGAAACCAACTAGAAGCTTCTAGAAGCACACACTCTTTGAAATACATGCACACAAATATGGAAATGTTGCAATTAGAACGCATGTAATTGATCCTAAATACTGATATCATGTTTTGGATGAAGGAAGGTTCGAAAATCAAGAAAGTCAAACAATGACAATCTACATCCAGGGGGGTCTCGCCGGGGCGAGAAAATTGCATTGAAAATTCTCGCCGGGGCGAGCTTCTCGCCGGGGCGAGAGATTTGGCTTGAAAATCCTCGCCGGGGCGAGAAAACTGGCTGGGAAATCCTCGCCGGGGCGAGCCATCCTGTTCCAAGCAAACTGATTCCTTTTGATTTTTCTGATCCGATACATCTGTTTGCAACATGTTTATGGTGCACACGCACTTGGAATCCATTCCCAAAACTGCTATACTCGAACCATTATGGATCCAAGCTATTTGAATCAATCTCTATGATGAACGCCATGTGGTATAGCTAGAATTCGTTTCCGCCATTGCATGATGGTTTGGTTTGTATCGAGTGTTGTATCGAGTTGGTTGTGTCGAACAAATGTCATAAAATTCTGACCCCCTCATGCTTATATCAACATCTCACACAAGTCTCGATTTAGGAAAGCCTTCTTATTGTTTCGTTAGTTTCCTTCAAATTATCAAAGAAAGAGTTGATTAGGAGTCTTATTACTTCGTTCTAGTTTGATTAGCATCAGAAGGAGCAATCTCATCACTATCGCGTTCAAAACAATATGTACATCTCACACAAGTCTTGATTTAGGGAGACCTTCTTATTGGTTCATTAGTTCCTTCAAATTGTCAAAGAAAGAGGTGATTAGGAGTCATATTACTTCGTTCTAGTTTGATTAGCATCTAAAGGAGCAATCTCATCACTATCGCGTTCAAAACGATGTGTACATCTCACACAAGTCTTGATTTAGGGAGACTTTCTTATTGGTTCATTAGTTCCTTCAAATTGTCAAAGAAAGAGGTGATTAGGAGTCATATTACTTCGTTCTAGTTTGATTAGCATCAGAAGGAGCAATCTCATCACTATGGCGTTCAAAACGATGTGTTCATCTCACACAAATCTCGATTTAGGGAGACCTTCTTATTGGTTCATTAGTTCCTTCAAATTGTCAAAGAAAGAGGTGATTAGGAGTCATATTACTTCGTTCTCGTTTGATTAGCATCTAAAGGAGCAATCTCATCACTATCGCGTTCAAAACGATGTGTACATCTCACACAAGTCTCGATTTAGTAAAGCCTTCTTATTGTTTCGTTAGTTTCCTTCAAATTATCAAAGAAAGAGGTGATTAGGAGACATATTACTTCGTTCTAGTTTGATTAGCATCAGAAGGAGCAATCTCATCACTATGGCGTTCAAAATGTGTACATCTCACACAGGTCTCGATTTAGGGAGACCTTCTTATTAGTTCATTAGTTCCTTCAAATTATCAAAGAAAGAGGTGATTGGGAGCCATATTACTTCGTTCTCGTTTGATTAGTATCTGAAGGAGCAATCTTGTCACGCCCCGAAAATCCACCTGCTAGCTTCTTTTAGCCCGGTGAGACTTTGTGCTAACTTGTACAACCTTTACATACTACTATAGAAATCTTGACTTCTACTAATCAGAGTATAATGCGGAAAAGTGATAATATTCAACTATAAATATTCCATAATATATAACTTCTATCTATCCAAGGTTCACAGTATCCCATAACAATTAATAGTTCTTAGCAGAACTTCAACTGTGTTTGGATACCCTCACTTGGATGTATAGATTTATAACCGATGAATATCTCTTTCATATCGATATTCCCTATCTATCTGACATTCACAGTATTAACGATAAGATTGTCCATAGAACTGAGGGGCGCATTCCGGTAAAGATGGCACCTTACCGGCGCTCATTAAGTGTAACCTCAGAGCTTATAGGACTTTCAATATCATTTAAATACCCTCATTCAGATGCATATGGATACTGTATTAATGTTTTACTATCTATCTGAATTTCAGAGTATAGGCATAACATGATCAGTCCATATTACTAATACCCTCACTCAGATTTATAGTTCTTTAACAATTCTAAGTTATATTAAATTTAAAGACATAACAACGTTGGATAACAATAAACTGGTAATATTGATATAATATTCGGTTACATGTTTGTTTGTTCGTATTGCAAAAGTCATTATGACTATAAACAATACAACAATTAAATAATCATGAAAACTAGCCTATGCTTTCCTCTTTTACGTTCCATGATCTTCTTAACGTTCTTCATAACTGCAAATAAAGTTTTATTCGCAAGAATGAGCACGACGGCTCAACAAGTCTAACTAATATCACATAAACAGTTTTATGCTTTCATATAAATTTTAACATGCTTAGACTTGATAGATATTTCATTTCATAATCAATTAACATTCAACAGTTAATCATATAAACAACTTATAACAGTTGCACATAATAACAATTACACATAACAATATAAGCAAGGTTTAGAAAAGACTTGCACAATAACACATAAAGGATTAGAACTTGCATATAATCAAATAAGAGTTAGAAGACTTGCCTTGGTGTTTAGGATAATAAACACTAAACTCAAACTTGTTAAAATAACCCTACACAATCATTTAGTGCATAAACGGTTAGATTCATCGTATTATATTACTTCATATGTAATATAATAACTTGACTTAACTATTTTCATAGGTGTTATAGGCTCCATAACATCCTAGCTCAAAAACTCAGTTTTAAGTCCTTAAACCCGAGAGCCTCTAATAAATTTTCAGCTTTGACGTCCTTTACGGAAACTGTCATAACTTCTTCGTTTCAAAACATTTTTGGGTGATTCTTGAGTCTAAATTCATTAGAATTTCCTCCTCTACAATATTATTTATATTACAGAAGCAGATTTGGAATTAAAAATTTCGGAAAATGGGCAGAAAGGTCTGTGAGTCTACTTTGATCAAAATATCTTGGGTTAACCATGTGAAACATGGTACCACTAGCATTAATTTGTTAAGATAACATGTTTTAAGACTCAATAATACTTCATAACATAAAAATACCAAAATCATAAACCTACTTATATTAGATTTATGACTTTTGCTCAAAAACACACGAAGAACACTTTGAAAATTTTGAACATGATAACTACTTACGATTTGATCATTTCTTCACTATAGTTGTAATGATTTAGACATTATAACTACTAGTGATCATGATATATACTACACTAGCTATAAAATGAATTTTGACATTATAACTACTAGTAAAATGTATAATTAGTTATAACTACGAATTGAAATCGAACATTATAACTACTAAGATGATTACCTTTTGAAATTGGAAGTTTTAACTATTTATTGTCAACTATCAATACTTGAAATATATCTAGAGAGTAATTTTGCTCTTTGATTTTTGTGAATTGGTGAGAAATGAAGATGGGATGGGCTCCTATTTATAGGATTTCCTAAGTTAGGGCATCATAGTCTTTTCGCATTAATCCACGACATCATGATGACATCATGATGACATCATCTTTGTGCTACTTTGAAGATGACATCATGATGACATCATCTTTGTGCTACTTTGAAGATGATGTCATGATTACATCATGCTTGCATCTGATTGGTCGATTCAAGTTCACATGGATTCTTAGTTTATTTATTCGTATCTACATCGTATGTCACGCGTATTATACCTCGTATTAATCTTATATTCTATCGTATAATATTTTGTATTATACTCGTATTTATTCTTGCATTCTTCGTTTTTAACTTCTATAATTTATCCCACAGTCGAAAAACTACGTTTTTCGTTTTCTAATTTTATTGGATATTCCATCTTTCTTTGTAATATTAACATTCGCGTATTCTTCGAAAAATCGAAAAGACGCAAAAGCGTTTTTGGGTGAATAGTGTTTTTGACGACTATTTCTCAGAAAATGGTTAGACGATCAAAAAGTAACAAAAATATTTCTTTTTGTCTTTTTCCCTATTTTGTCTTATTATCGTGAATAGTAATTTGCACGTTTTTTGAGAAAACTTTTATTGGATAATATGTATTTTTACATCGTATTATCGGTAAATCTTAAAACAGAATGTTATTACGACGTACACATTTCGCTAGGAAACCTAGGTTATTTCTAGGGTTTATTCCTTAGGGTTTAAGGTTTAGGTTTTAACCTTTTTCCCAATTTAGGTTTTAGCCTAAATTAACTTCTTGATTTTAATAAGTGTTAAGGTTAACTACTTAAACCAAAACACAAAATACTACACATAACAGAAAGCATATAACACATTTGAAGTTCAATACAAGCTTATTTATTCATATAGCACATAACATAGGTTATAGTTCTAACCTCTAATTGTATACGAATCTACGAATCATTTTTAGTCTTTTAGATAGCTTAACGTATACTTGAGCAGTTATTCTGAGGTTTTAAATTGACAATATTTATTAGATCTTGTTAGATCACATTTGAAATTTTTGGGATATTACAAATCTCATCACTATCGCGTTCAAAACGATGTGTACATCTCACACAAGTCTCGATTTAGTAAAGCCTTCTTATTGTTTCGTTAGTTTCCTTCAAATTATCATAGAAAGAGTTGATTAGGAGTCATATTACTTCGTTCTATTTTGATTAGCATCTAAAGGAGCAATCTCATCACTATCGCGTTCAAAACGATGTGTACATCTCACACAAGTCTTGATTTAGGGAGACCTTCGAATTGGTTATTTAATTCCTTCAAATTGTCAAAGAAAGAGGTGATTAGGAGTCATATTACTTTTTTGTAGTTTGATTAGCATCTAAAGGAGCAATCTCATCACTATCGCGTTCAAAACGATGTGTACATCTCACACAAGTCTCGATTTAGGGAAGCCTTCTTATTGTTTCATTAGTTCCTTTAAATTGTCAAAGAAAGAGGTGATTAAGAGTCATATTACTTCGTTCTAGTTTGATTAGCATCTAAAGGAGCAATCTAATCATTATTGCGTTCAAAACGATGTGTACATCTCACACAAGTCTCGATTTAGGGAGACCTTCTTATTGTTTCGTTAGTTTCCTTCAAATTGTCAAAAAAAGGTGATTAGGAGTCTTATTACTTCGTTTTAGTTTGATTAGCATCAGAAGGAGCAATCGCATTACTATCGCGTTCAAAACGATGTGTACATCTCACACAAGTCTCGATTTAGGGATGCCTTCTTATTGTTTCGTTAGTTTCCTTCAAATTGTCAAAGAAAGAGGTGATTAAGAGTTTTATTACTTCGTTCTTGTTTGATAAGCATCAGAAGGAGCAATCTCATCACTATCGCGTTCAAAACGATGTGTACATCTCACACAAGTCTCGATTTAGGGAAGCCTTCTTATTGTTTAGTTAGTTTCCTTCAAATTATCAAAGAAAGAGGTGATTTGGAGTCTTATTACTTCGTTCTAGTTTGATTAGCATCTAAAGGAGCAATCTCATCACTATCGCGTTCAAAACGATGTGTACATCTCACACAAGTCTTGATTTAGGGAGACCTTCGAATTGTTTCATTAGTTCCTACAAATTGTCAAAGAAAGAGGTGATTAGGAGTCATATTACTTCGTTCTAGTTTGATTAGCATCAGAAGGAGCAATCTCATCACTATCGCGTTCAAAACGATGTGTACATCTCATAGTGATGAGATTGCACCTTTAGATGCTAGTCAAACTAGAACGAAGTAATACGACTCCTAATCACCTCTTTCTTTGACAATTTGAAGGAACTAATGAACTAATAAGAAGGTCTCCCTAAATCAAAACTTGTGTGAGATGTACACATTGTTTTGAACGCGATATTGATGAGATTGCTCCTTCTGATGCTAATCAAACCAGAACGAAGTAATATGACTCCTAATCACCTCTTTCTTTGATAATTTGAAGGAAACTAACGAAACAATAAGAAGGCTTCCCTAAATCAAGACTTGTGTGAGATGTACACATCGTTTTGAACGCGATAGTGATGAGATTGCTCCTTCTGATGCTAATCAAACTAGAACGAAGTAATAAGACTCCTAATCACCTCTTTCTTTGACAATTTGAAGGAAACTAATGAAACAATTAGAAGGTCTCTATAAATCGAGACATGTGTGAGATGTACACATCGTTTTGAACGGGATAGTGATGAGATTGCTCCTTTAGATGCTAATCAAACTAGAACGAAGTAATAAGACTCCAAATCACCTCTTTCTTTGATAATTTGAAGGAAACTAACTAAACAATAAGAAGGCTTCCCTAAATCGAGACTTGTGTGAGATGTACACATCGTTTTGAACGCGATAGTGATGAGATTGCTCCTTCTGATGCTTATCAAACTAGAACGAAGTAATAAAACTCCTAATCACCTCTTTCTTTGACAATTTGAAGGAAACTAACGAAACAATAAGAAGGCTTCCCTAAATCGAGACTTGTGTGAGATGTACACATCGTTTTGAACGCGATAGTAATGCGATTGCTCCTTCTGATGCTAATCAAACTAAAACGAAGTAATAAGACTCCTAATCACCTTTTTTTTTGACAATTTGAAGGAAACTAACGAAACAATAAGAAGGTCTCCCTAAATCGAGACTTGTGTGAGATGTACACATCGTTTTGAACGCAATAATGATTAGATTGCTCCTTTAGATGCTAATCAAACTAGAACGAAGTAATATGACTCCTAATCACCTCTTTCTTTGACAATTTAAAGGAACTAATGAAACAATAAGAAGGCTTCCCTAAATCGAGACTTGTGTGAGATGTACACATCGTTTTGAATGCCATAGTGATGAGATTGCTACTTTAGATGCTAATCAAACTAGAACGAAGTAATATGATTCCTAATCACCTCTTTCTTTGACAATTTGAAGGAACCAATGAACCAATAAGAAGGTCTCTCATTAGTTCCTTCAAATTGTCAAAGAAAGAGGTGATTAGGAGTCATATTACTTCGTTCTAGTTTGATTAGCATCTAAAGGAGCAATCTCATCACTATGACGTTCAAAACGATGTGTACATCTCACACAAGTTTCGATTTAGGAAGACCTTCTTATTGGTTCATTAGTTCCTTCAAATTGTCAAAGAAAGAGGTGATTAGAAGTCATATTATTTGGTTCTAGTTTGATTAGCATCTAAAGGAGCAATCTCATCACCATCGCGTTCAAAACGATGTGTACATCTCACACAAGTCTCGATTTAGTAAAGCCTTCTTATTGTTTCGTTAGTTTCCTTCAAATTATCAAAGAAAGAGTTGATTAGTAGTCATATTACTTCGTTCTATTTTGATTAGCATCTAAAGGAGCAATCTCATCACTATCGCGTTCAAAACGATGTGTACATCTCACACAAGTCTTGATTTAGGGAGACCTTCGAATTGGTTCATTAGTTCCTACAAATTGTCAAAGAAAGAGGTGATTAGGAGTCATATTACTTCGTTCTAGTTTGATTAGCATCAGAAAGAGCAAGCTCATCACTATGGCGTTCAAAACGATGTGTACATCTCACACAAGTCTCGATTTAGTAAAGCCTTCTTATTGTTTCGTTAGTTTCCTTCAAATTATCAAAGAAAGAGTTGATTAGGAGTCATATTACTTCGTTCTATTTTGATTAGCATCTAAAGGAGCAATCTCATCACTATCGCTTTTGTCGACGCCGGGTTCTCTCGCTTCTCGTCTTTTCCAATTTTAGCCTTTTGATTTAGATGACGTTTGGAAAAGGTCGGCATTGATGTCGACGGGGTTTTGAAAGATCGTTTTTATGATGAGCCAATTAACCAGAGTCGCCAGTTGGTATATTTGAAATGGATGTACCAACTCATCCGAGTTTTCGTTCTTTTGTAAATCGCTGGCTCATATGTGACTCCGAATTAATTTGGTCTGCGAATTGAGATTCATAGAGTTCGGGGGCTTGTTTAAGTGAGGGGAAGGTGTTAGGCACCCCTCGACTTCCGTGAAACACGGTTACCGCAATCTTGATGCTTTCCTATCCTTTAATTCATGAATGTGTGTGTAGGTGTGCGTGTGTGTGCCTATGTAAATGTTGTGGTGAGTTTGTATGAAAGAATCATTTGGATTTTTAGGGAAAGTCGTGCTTTAATTTGATAACGCTTCGGAATGTCTTTTCGGTATACACGAGAAAGCTTTATTCTTTATGAGAAAAAGTTTGATTTTCATTATCCAAAACTATGGGATTTTCATTAAGTGTCGTTTTGGCAAGACAAGAGTTTTAAACCTTCGTCAAAATAGGAATCGAGATCTATACGTTGCTTTCATAAAATGATGGGCAATTTCTAGGATCTCTTTAACCCTATGCACAACGGTTTAATAAAACGTCAATTATTTATAAAATCATTTCGTGTGATGTTTTGGAAAACGATTTTTTCTTTGGCTTTCTCGTTAGATAGGAATCGACATTCATTAACATTTCTCAAATTTTAACCTCGTGATTCTAATGTCCTACTTTGATTGATTTTATGAAAGTCTTCATTGTTTTAGTTTTGAAATCAATTTTTTTGGTGTCACAATTCAAATGAAGCAATAAAAAGCGCGGGGTTATTCATGGGCATGTAAGCCATCAAAATAAACCCCAAACGCATACAATCCCATCTTTTCACTATGACGGGGCCTTAAATCCGATTCTCGCCTTAGCGTCGTTTTAAGGCCCGACGGTTACATGTTCACAACGAAGGATTACATTATTCCTAAATACATACGTCAAAATTTGTCCGTCATCGGATTTCGGACCACGGGGTCGCTTTCCTAGGCTCACAACCACGATTACTACGTACTCACAAATCAAACATTACAATAAATAACCAACACGGAAATTCTAACAGTATCACGACATCCTAAATAGCAAACTAAAGGAACCACAACCAATACATCTCTTATACAACAAGCAAGAAATCAAAAAAACGTGAATATTATCGGGTTATTAAGAAGAATTTTGTTCCAATGGAACCCTCGCAAATAATCCCTAATTCATTGTTTCACAATAAATTACATGAAGGACTACATTAATTTTAGCCAAATGATATGATAAATTGCTAGAATAAAGGGAAATTTCACCTTGCAATTGATACCAAAATGGAAGTAGACTTGTGTATTGGAATAGAAGAAATATGTGTGTTACAATCAAATCAAAGAGTAAAAACCCTCTCTTTTGATCTTCCTTTCTCTCCTATTTGTTGCAAAAAATTATGGTGTTTTTCCTCTCTATTCCCGATTTTCTGCTGCTGCTCTTGCTGAATTTCTTCTTCCTCTTTCAAAAACTGCTGAACCTCCTGTATGCTGCCTGCTGCCGAGCTTAAATAGGCTGGCCAAAGCCAGCCGCAGATCTATCTGCGGCTGGCCGCAGATGGATCTGCGGCTGGCCAGCTGGCACGCCTCCCATCGCACTCAGCTGCTGAGTGCTGATTTCCCGGTTTTCGTGCTGGCGCACCCACTTGGCCGCAGATCTATCCGCGGCTGGCGGGCTTGACTTTCTCGATTTTCGTGCCACGCCTCGATTTTCGTACCGCAACGTCGGTTTTCGCTGACAGGCTCGTATTCCGCAGTCCGGGAACTTCCGGGAGACGTGCCACCTCATTCGGAAATGCCTGCCTCGGACGGCTTTATTGTCACGTAAACTTGGGTTGCCCAAAACATTGCGGCGGTGCCGGGCGCTCGCCCTCGTGCCCGCTCTTTTGCTCCTGCAAGCTGGTTTAATTGACGATTTCGCCCTCCTGTCAAGGTTAGTAGAAGGAAACGCAAAATTTGGGTGTCTACAGCTGCCCCTCTTTATCATGTTTATGAAATGATAAATGAAATGAACAGGATAAAGAATAGACACTCGATGCATGAATGACAGTGTGTAAGAATGACAGTACATACATGATGCCTCACACATATAGCTTATGATGCAACATAAGATGCAATGCATGCAAGACATTCGTAAGAGTATCAATGTATCAACCCATTGACCGTGTTTGTTAGTCTTTGGGTTCACTCTTTCAATCTATCATCTCGTTCGGGGCCGGGTATCGTCGCCGGTCACCCATCTCGTAACCCCCGGTTATCGTCGCCGGTTGGTTATCTGTCGGAGCCGGTTATCGTCGCCGGACATCCATCTCGTGATCGCCGGTTATCGTCGCCGGTCGATCGTCATGTCGGGGCCGGGTATCGTCGCCGGTCACCCATCTCGTAACCCCCGGTTATCGTCGCCGGTTGGTTATCTGTCGGAGTCGGTTATCGTCGCCGGACATCCATCTCGTGATCGCCGGTTATCGTCGCCGGTCGATCGTCTCGTCGGGGCCGGGTATCGTCGCCGGTCACCCATCTCGTAACCCCCGGTTATCGTCGCCGGTTGGTTATCTGTCGGAGCCGGTTATCGTCGCCGGACATCCATCTCGTGATCGCCGGTTATCGTCGCCGGTCGATCGTCATGTCGGGGCCGGGTATCGTCGTCGGTCACCCATCTCGTAACCTTTTAACTTCAACACGTCAAATGGCTGCAAGGGAGCAAGGTGGGACCCACCAGGGCCAGCCGCAGATGGATCCGCGGCCAGCCGCAGATGGATCTGCGGCCAGCCGCAGATACATCTGCGGCCATGATCGGGCCTTAAATCCAACGCGGCTCCTCCAGATCTGTCACTTTCAACTTGTAATCCAAAGAGATTCTCTCGATTTTTCTTGTTCGCAAGGGCTTTTCGTCGATCTTTTCAACTTTCCTGCAAAAACTTCTTTCTCGCCCGTTCTATTCCAGCTATGGATCGTGATGCGCCCAGTAGCTCCTCCGCCTCTCGGACTTCGGGTGTTCGCCGTCGTAGGGCTGCACCCACTCCTGTTCCTCCTCGGACCCGTCAGGCTCGTCGTTTGACGGAGGCTGTTATTCGTCCTGGTCATCCGGACGTTGAGGAGGCTGTCCCTCCGGAGGTCGCGGCAGAGGGGCCATCCTCCAGCACACCGGCTCCATCTACTCATCAGGCTCCTTCTGGCGCCTTTGTGCAGATACCCGATCTTTTGGGTCGGGATCTCAGTCGTCACCCCTCAGCATCTCTCGTGGCTAACGAGGTATATTTCAGCTCTATTCTGATTTCACTCTCAATTTCTCTCCATTCTCCTTTTATCCGGATTGACCCCTTGGTGATTGCCCCAGGTACCCCGAGTTTACCCAGCCGAGGGGTAATTGGTTCAACATCTACTCCCTTTACGCGGGCCCTGCACAGTGATTATCGGGCGATGGTGGACTCTTGGGGCTTTCGACATTTCTTCACTATCATCCCCCGCCAGTGCCCCTGGGGTTACATGAGGGCTTTATCCGAGAAGCGATGGTTCCACCAGACGCAGTCCTCTTCATCTCCTCGACTGCGAGGTCGTGCTGACCCCATGGGGACTGGAGGTACATTACTGGCATTGAGTTTACCGGGGGTTCCCGCGTCCCCTTGGATCTTGATATCACTCCTGTGGAGGTTCGAGCTCTTTGCTGGGCTTCGCTGCTGAGGACCGGGTCCCTTTAAGGCCCGCAGTATCCGATCTGGTGCCTTGGCTGTTTGATGCAGTCGGGGGTCTCTATGCGATGCCCATTCCAGCGGATCAGGGTACCCGCGACATTCTACTCCGCCGCTTGTTCCTGACGATCATGAGGGGTTGTTTCCTAGGGAACAACTCCTACACCATTCATTTCAGCGTCGTGGGAGCGGTTAGAGACGTGGATCGCATCAGTGACTATGACTGGGGGTCATTCACCTTTGCCTATTTCCTCCACGGCATGCGCCTACGCTCGGAGGGACAGACAGATGCCTGGCTCGGTTTCTACCACTTTCTGCTGGTGAGTCCCTTCCTCCTCTCTATTACTGTATTTCTTTTCCTTTCATCCTTTTCTGTATTTGATAGTGACTCCTGCCTTGCCTTGTTTCTATTCACAGTTCTGGGCTTACGAGCGGCTGCCATGTCTGAGGCCTCTCACTACTCTGGGCCCGGACACCTATCCTCGGGGTCGGCGATGGCATCACAGTACTCTGGAGGAGGTCCCCGTGTCGGGCAGCTTTGCACATTGTCGTATTCAGCTGGAGTTGATCACGGCTGCCGACGTCGTCTGGATTCCCTACCTCTCTCCGAGCATTTGAACTGTGGGGTTTGCTGACGGGCATCCTTCCGGCCCGGAGTTCGAGCTTTCCACCCGTACGCCTCACTTTGCAGAGTGTTGGAGGCTGGGTGATGTATCTGGGAGAGCGCGCATTCAGATGTGTCACTGGAGAGATCCGCATCCCGCACTCCCTTTCTTTCACTACTTTCTGGCCGCTGGATTCTCAGCCTTCAGAGATCATGCTTGCCGGGGAGGAACGGTCGGATGCTTTCCACAGGCCCCGGTACGAGTGAGGCTTTCAGGACTTGGTGGGTACCTCGTACCATCGGTCCCCAGACTCGGGCCACTTTCTTTCTTGGAGACATGGTTCCAGGCTCGGTTACGATGGACCGAATTGGGCTGCCTGTGTTCGGACCCCTACCCATGCTGAGCAGAATTTGCCACATTGACCCGTCAGGTGGACCAGTTGTCGCTGTTTATTCGGGGGTTTGGGCCGGACCCCGGAGGAGGCTTACACCTACGATCCTGATGGTGCAGGTTATGATGCAGGCCCGAGTTCATTCTGATGCCACAGCGCATCCCTACATCCTCTGATATGAACTTTGGTCCTCCGAGCTCGACGACTCCGGGGGATCAGTTCGAGGATCCTGCTTTCATAGATGATACTGATTTTATTTAGACCAGGATAGGATAGGGTCTTTTGTATCAGCCACCTGCTTAGATTTCTTTTTCATTTTATGCACTATGTACTGAACTCATTTATTTATTTATGCACAGTTTTCTTTTTTCATTTTTATGTGATTCACCTGCTTTATTATTAACTGTATGATGCATGCTCTTTTATTTATGGATAGAGAATGACCCCTGTACAGTCCCTTTTGATACTATTTTTTTTTCACAGATGTCGTCCTCAGATGTCGTGGTTCGTTTGGATTTCCATTCCTCTCACAGGGTTGGTGGGCAGCCTCTTTCCGCTGGTTGGACAGTCTACTGCCAGCAGATAGGGTTATCGTAGATGGTCTTCCTGGGACATTTTTGGTCCTTATTAACCTTCCGAGGTGCCGGCTGGGCTTTTGTGGATGGCCTTCTGAGCTATTGGGCCCCTGCCCGTCAGGTGTTTAGGTTTGGGGACAGTAGAGCTGACCCCCACCCTTTGAGGAGTATGCTCGCTTCACCGGCTTGCCGTTGGATGGTCCCTGTGCTAGGGTTACCGTTGGTTCCATGCGTCGTCAATTCTTGACTTTCACCGGTTTGCGGAGGGCCCGTCTTTATTACCGGTAATCACATCAGACCATATGGTTCCCCTTCAATTCTTGATTTGAACCGATTTGGCTCACCTGACAGTTTCACTGTCTTTTCCTCGGTGATTTTTCCGTGTCCGAGGAGCGCTGGGATGCCTTGAGAGTGGGCGTTCTGATGGCCTGTGTCATCTCAGTTTTGTACTTGCCTGCAGGATGCCGATCAATTTGGACATGCGGATTGTTTGCGGCCGTTAGGGGCCCTTCAGGAGGATACACACCATTCTCCCCATGATATTGGCGGATACCTATATGTCGGCCACATATTGCCAGTCCTTCCGAGGGAGATTCTTCAGAGGGAGTTCGACCTTATTGTATATGTGGTTCATGAGTCATTTTAGTCCCATCGGCCATTTTCCGTCGCCAAGGGTTTTGCTTCAGTCACAACATAGCCGCGCAGTTTTTCGTTTCGTCCCGTGAGCTGTACTGATGTGACCTCCTGGATATCCTTTTTGTCTGTCATTGAGGACCCCTTTCATCTATTGGTTTACTCGGGCTATTGCTCCTTCATGAGCTTCTTGGACTCATGTGCCTGGTATGGATTTCATTCCCATTGCTGGGTTAAGGGGCGTGACGACCTATCATCCTCTGGCGGTTATGGGGCAGTTTGATCAGACACACAGGATTTACAACCCCTTCGCGGGTGCAGCCGCATACCGATTCCTTATATCATCCTGTACAGAGAGGGATCTATTGCAGGTATACGAGCTTTGGGATCGCAGGATCTTTGCCGAATATAGTGCGAGCTGTCACATCCAGACGTTTGCCTACGTACAGTGGTTGCGTGGAGACCTGGATTCGGCTAGTTTGAGTCGGACTGGGGCCTTTGATGACTCTGGAGTGATTTTCACAGAAGATACCACAAACCAATCCATCTCAGCCGATTCTTCTGCCCCGAGTCGGGGTCGCTGAGGACTCCCGACTCCGCCTGGCTCTGATTACTACTGAAGCCGAGAGGGGATGCCGCCTTTTGCCGAGAGAGATGAGGCCATTCGGGCTAGAGAATGCTGCCATTGCTGATAGAGAGGCCATTGTATTTCAGACCAGGGCAGTGGTAGATGCTCATTTTGGGACTGTCAGCCGAGCTACTACTGCTTTACTGGATCGTATTGATATTGATGGGGCAGCAGATTGCAGGAGATGCTGGATGCTTCAGATCTATCCACCACCCTGTCCATCCTGCTTCGGCTAGTTTCAGATTTGTAGATTATTTTATTTTCCTGCATAGACTATGTTTGGTTTCATCAGTTATTGAAAGAGAAATCTTGTAATAAAACGACTTATATATATAGACATGCATTTAAATTTAGTCATTTTCCCCTTTTGTCGTATCATTGCCATCCATTGGATCATCATTTTATCCAACTGACCATGATTTTGACATTTCGCCTTCTTTCTTTCCTCAAGACTTGATGGAGATTTGACAGATATTGCCGCACACCTTTTGATTTCGTCGGATTGAATTCTCAGATTTTGGATAACTGTTTGGGTTGGATCAGGGTATGTATTCTGGGATGAAACTGGTTAGGCAGTTGGTTTCGGGAAGGTTTTGAGGGTGTAGGAAGGTTTTATCTGGCTATCGAAAATTGGTTTTGGTTAGGGAAAGGATTATTTCTTTTTAAAGGATTCGGACCGCGCCATGATGGCTGCCTACGTACCCCCTCAAGTTGGGAGATCAGGTCCTACGTAGTTCGCTCCCAAAGGAAAAAAAGAACTGATGATTTAGGCGTAGAACCGCTTCACCGAGTCAGCATTGAGGGGTTGTGGAAATACCTCACCATCCATTTCTTGCAATATGAGGGCTCCTCCGGATAGTACTTTTCTTGATCACAAATGGCCCTTCCCAGTTCGGGGCAAACTTCCCCTTGGCCTCGTCTTGACAAGGCATGACTCTTTTCAACCCCAAATCGTTTTCCTTGAACTGTCCGAAGTCTTATCTTTTTATCGTACGATCGAGAGATCCTCTGTTGATATAGCTGACCATGCCAAATGGCAGCCACTCTCCTTTCATCAATCAGGGCCAATTGGTCATATCGACTTTGCATCCAATCCTCTTCGCTTATCTGAGCGTCGATCACTATTCTGAGGGACGCCATCATCTCAACCTCGACTGGTAGAAAACAGCCTCCATTCCATACACCAAAGCGTAAGGGGTTTGCCCCTGTAGAAGTACGCGTTTGATGTTCGGTATGCCAGCAAGGTGAGGGGTAACAGATCTGGCCATCCCCGATGATTAGCAGACATTTTTGCCATGATCTTCTTGATGGTTCTTATTGGCCCGCCTCCACTGCCCCCATTCCATTTTGGGACGGTAAATGACGGAATTGAGATGCTTAATCTTGAACTGGTCACACAGTCCTTTCATGAGGGCGTTGTTTAAATTCTTGGCATTGTCGGAGACCACGACCTCAGGTTGCCCATATCGGCAAATGACCATTATTCCTGATGAAGTTGACGATGACCTCCTGAGTTACTTTGGGGAAAGAGGCTGCTTCTACCCATTTGGTGAAATAATCGATCATGACGAAGATGAATCGGTGCCCGTTGCTTGCTTTGGGCTCTATTGGTCCGATCAACATCCATTCCCCACATTGAAAATGGCCAGGGGGAGGTCATACAGTGCAGTTCGGTTTGGAGGTGTGCGGATCACATTACCGTGCGCCTGACATTGGTAACATCGTTTGACGTGATCATCGCAATCGGCTTTCAGCGTTAACCAATAATGCCCTGTCCTCAAGATCTTTTTGGCCAACATCGGTCCACTCATATGTGGCCCACACACCCCGCCATGGATTTCATTCATAATCCTTTGGGATTGCGTTTCGTCTACGCATTGCAACAGTCCCAATCCGGCATCCCTTTTGTAAAGAGAATCGCCACTCAGGTAAAACTTCATCGCCCATCTTTTGAATTCTCATCCTTTCAGTCCGATTTGCCTGATCGGGAAGGGATCTGTCCCTCAGATATTCCCTTATGTCGTGGATACCAGGGCGGCTCTTGTCAACACCACCTCGTTTGATAACACTGCACATTTTCCTCATATGCCGGGGCATTCTGTACGGTGATCTCAATCTGTGGACTGTCCCTACTCCTGATCACGTGGATTAAGGAAGCCAGAGTCGCCAATGCATCGGCAAAATCATTTCTTCCCCGAGGAATATGGCGGAAGGCGATATCTTCGAACTCTTGCATAAGCTGGGTGACACAACGATGGGTATGGAAGTAACCGAAGCTCCTTAGTGTTGTACACCCGATTGCCGATTGCTTGTCTGATTACCAATTCTGAAATCCCCAAACACTGCTAGTCTCCTCACTCCCCCGACGCGGGCCAACCGGAGGCCCAAGATACACCCCTCGTATTCAGCGGTGTTGTTCGAATTGCTGAAACGAAGCTTGGTGGCCACGGGATATTGTTCTCCGGTGTGATAGAGACTAGGACCGCTCCAGCTCCTGCCCCCTCGGCATTCATGGCACCATCAAATAAACAGCTTCCAGAATTGTCCCTCGTCATCACATTTTTCGCGCGATACCCAAAATATATCCTCGCCCGGAACGGAGAGGAGTTTCTAACGGCTCCATCCCTCCTGCCGGGGCTTCTTTCTGCCAGCTGATCTGCAATTCCCTGCCCTTTCATGGCCTTTTGGGTCACGTACACCATGTCAAAACTGTTGTAAAATCAACTGCCATCTTGATAGTCGACAATTCAGCATGGGCCTTTCGAAAATATATTTCAGGGGATCCATTCTTGATATTAGGTACGTTGTATGCCCATGGAGGTAGTGCTGTAATCTCCCTGCAGCCCAGGCCAGAGCACAACAGGTCTTCTCAATGGGAGTGTAATTCTGCTCACATTGGCTAAATCTTTTGCTGAGGTAATAGATGGCCTGCTCTTTTCCTGCCTCATTTTTCTGTCCCAACATACATCCCATCGCGATGGCATTTACCGATATATACATAAACAGAGGGATCCCATCCTTCGGGGGTACCAGCACTGGTGCCTCCGTCAATTGCTTTTTGATGGTCTGAAACACCCTCTGACATTGCTCATTCCACTCTTGGGAAACCCCTTTTCTTAACAGTTTGAAAATGGGCTCACATGTAGTCGTCAAGTGGGATATAAAACGGCTGATAAAGTTTATCCTTCCGAGGAATCCCCTTATCTCCTTCTCTGTGCGAGGTGCTGGCATATCCACAATGGCCTTAATCTTTGCTGGGTCCAACTCAATGCCCCGATCACTAACCAGGAAACCCAAGAGCTTACCCGACTGTACTCCGAAAGCGCACTTGGCTGGATTGAGCTTCAAATTATACTTTCTGAGCTGATCGAATAGCTTTTTGAGATGAATTATATGATCGGATTCTACCTTCGATTTCACGATAATGTCATCCACATAGACCTCTATCTCCTTGTGCATCATATCGTGGAACAAGGCCATCATGGCTCTCTGATAAGTAGCCCCTGCATTTGTGAGACCGAAAGCCAGTCGTCGATAGCAGAAAGTGCCCCAGGGGGTGATGAATGCGGTCTTTTCCCGGTCTTCTTCCGCCACCATTATCTGATGATACCCCGCAAAGCAATCCACAAAAGAATACATTTCGTACTGGGCTGTGTTATCTACCAGGATGTGTATGAAAGGCACCGGGAAGTTATCTTTGAGACTGGCCTTGTTTAGATCTCTGTAGTCTACACATACCCTCACCTTTCCTCCAGGCTTAGCTACTGGGACTACATTGGATAGCCATTCCGGGTAAGTAGATACCATAATGATTCCCGCCCTGAACTGCTTGATGATCTCTTCCTTCACCTTTAAGCTCCACTCCGGTTTCAACTTTCTTAGTTTCTGCTTGACAGGCCTGAAACCCTCCTTGATAGGTAACCGGTGCACCACAATGTCGGTGGACAATCCGATCATATCCTCGTGCGACCAGGCAAAGACATCCTCATATTGGCTTAGTAACTCAATCATTTCTACTTTTTGGCTGGGGGTAAGGTCTGTTCCTATCTTGAGTTCCCTTGGCTGGTCAGGGGTTCCAATATCAATGGTGATGGTTTGGTCCAAGTTGGGTTTGGGTTTATCCTCGACCCATCCCTTGATCTCGTCAGGTGCGTCGTCGTAATCTGTCTCATCTTGTTCAATGCCCATTAAATCGAAATCCAGCTCAATGTCAAAATCATAATCATCATTCAAATTTGAAAGACCATTTGTTAGGCAAGGATTACTCAAATTGGTACACCTGACATGAAACAAAATACTTGTCATATATAAATCGATTTTTCACGATGATCGCATTTTCAAATAACAAGAAGAAACGACATAATGATGCAGAAATAAAACAACAACAAAAATAAACTTCTTCATTTCCCCATCATCTGAGGTCAATCATCCTGACGTCGAGTTTTACCCCTGTTTGGATATCACGGGTTTCTGGGTCCAATTGTCGATGGTCAGGTCAGCTGGAATGCGCTGGATAAAGGAGGGCCTCACATCGGACACCTCCCCGATGATTACGGATACGTCGCCTGAATCCTTCTCCATATCTTTTCCAGGAATAATCAGCCCTGCCCAATCGATGACAGGCACAACTTGTTGGGCTCCCGGTGGCGCGATAACATTCGTCCCCTCCTTACTGCTTGTTGATTGTCCCGGGGATGTAGCATTTGGTTTCAAACTCCTTTGCGACCTCCTGCAGGAAACTTTCCCTCCGGGCCAACTCATTACGTGTGGGGGTTAACTCTTCATTCCCTGTCCCAATCACAGGCCTGCTGATCCCTTGCCCATTGTCGACTTTGGTCACTGGACTGCCAACTAGTCGAATCGGAGTCGCACCCTGACGGTGTCCCCGTACTGCGCCCACATGGTATCCCAATCCTGCTTTTGCCTATCTGCTGTGGTAGGTGGATGGGCTCGGTGATTCCCTGACTACTGCTTTTCCCTAGACCCTGTCCAGGTTGGAAGTTCATTTTAATCATTTCCTTTGCCACAAAGGTGAGTTCCGGAGAGACCCTTGGTTTCACAGCTGGAGCTCCCAGGCATCTATAATGGGGAGTGCTAATCTCTAGTGCTTGAAAGCTGGCAGGCGCCGCTGACTCATCCACATTGATTACTGGTAGGCCATTTCTGGGAGGAGAAGGGTCATCACATTCGGCCGAGATTGTTACCAGATTCCCATCGATGATCAACTTGATTTGTTGGTGGAGCGTGGAAGGAACTGCCCCGGCCATGTGTATCCACGGCCTCCCTAACAGCAGGTTGTAGCTGGCCGTGATATCCAGGACTTGGAAGGAGATATCAAAAGTACAGGGTCCTATCTCCACTGGCAATTCTATCTCCCCGATGGTGTCCCTCCGGGATCCGTCAAAAGCCCGAACCACCACATGACTGGCCCGCAGGCGCTTGGGACTGACGTTCATTTTCTTCAGCGTACTGAGAGGACAAATATTCAATGCCGATCCCCCGTCGATCAGCACCCCATTCATGACATATCCTGAGGAGATTACCGCGATGTGTAGCGGTTTTCGGTGCCCCCTTCCCTCTTTGGGAATGTCTTCATCCGTAAAGGATATTGCATCGGTTTCCAATAAGTGGCCTACTAGTCGGCCGAAACCCTCCTCACTAATTTCTTTGGGCACAAATGCCTCCTCCAGAACCTTCATCAGGGCCTTGCAATGCTCACTGGATGACAACACCAAGTCCATGACTGATGTTAGGGTTGATTCCTCATTTAAAATCTGGATCCCCCTCATTTCTGGGTGATCCATCCTTTTCAAAAACTCTATGGCCCTTTCCTCGGAAACCTCTTCATTTTTTCTCTTTTGGCTCTCAAGGACTCGCCCGGGAAGATATAAGGGGTTCCCTTTGGTCGTCACGGAAGCACAACTGGCCGCTTCCTCGGGTATTCCCCCGTAATTCCAGGGTACAGTCTTCAGACTACTGATAGGGAGTTGCGGCCTTGCTGCAAGGATGATGGGCCTCGGGGCTGTCAGCTTGACAGGTCCCTCTATGTTATTTGTACTTACCCCTATCAACCTGATGGGCGCTACCCGTGCATCCCCATGATCATGTATCACGTTGATCATCTCCTCAATTTTCTGCACATAGTTCAACCTTGGCGGCTCCCCCGCCTCACTTGCCTCCGTCGCATTGACTCCCCCTCCATCATGTCTTGGCAGGGGATTTGCCTTAACATTCGGGGAATCCGGCTGTTCCACCACAATCTCTCCACTGTCAATCAGGTTTTGGATTCGATGCTTTAACGTCCAGCAATCCTGTGTATCATGGCCAGGGGAACTGGAGTGGTATGCACACCGCTTGCTCGGGTCAAACCTTCTACCCTTTGGGTCACTCGGGGGTGCCAAACCAACAATCTTCTTTTGGGCTACTAATACCGCTAATACTCGTTCAAGCGGCTCCCCGAGCGGGGTGAATACTCGGTTTTGCGAGGCCTCATATCTTCTTCGCCCTTCTGCTCTTTGATCTGTAAAATTTGGCTGTCGGGATGGCCCTCCCCTTTGTGCCTGTACCGGAAGATGGCTTTTCTGCTTTTCTGGATGACCCTTGTAGGATGAGGGAGACATCCTCTTCCTTCTTCTTTTGGACCCTCCGGGAAGTGCTGCTATAGTTTCCATTCTGTATTTGCTCAGCAGCAGTTTCTAAAGCAGTAAGATCCCGGATTTTACCCGATTTCAACCCCATGTCTACCATCTCTCCATGTTTAAATCATTTCAGCAAAAGGTCTTCCAATCCCCGAGATGACCCTCTCATAATATGGTGCCTCCTGGATGTCTACAAAGGTCATCACCATCTCTGATTCGTTCATTGGGGGGGTTACCTGTGCGGCCATGCCCCTCCATCGTTGGGCATATTCCCTGAAGGACTCCCTAGGCTGTTTCTTAACCTTTGTCATTTGGTACCTGTCAGGGGCCATCTGGGCCTGAAAGCTGTATTGGGTCAAGAAGGTATGGGCCAACTCCTCCCAGTTGTGGATTCGGGCGTTGTCGAGGCGGGCATACCAGATTCTTGCCTCCCCTGTTAAGCTTTTCTGGAATAGTTGCATTCTTAACCCCTCGTCCTCGGCATAAGCCCCGAGTTCTCCAATGTATATTTTCAAGTGTGTATAGGGGTCTCCCTTTCCATTGTACTTTTCAAACTCGGGAACTTTGAACTTTTCTGGATATCTGGCTCCGGGGAAAACACATAAATCCGAGTAATTAACCCTGCCCAGGGATCCTATGCCCTTTAGAGATTGGATGGTTTTCCTCCATGTGTTTCATTTTTCTCTCCGTAAGGTCGTCATTATCCCCCTCTTCTGGGATAGTAATCACTGTCCTGCCAGGTATGGGAACGGCCTTTGGGATGACTGGCTCGTCCTTGAGTCGGGGTTGGTCCTCTTTTAAGCAAGTTTGTACCATTTTTAGGAGGAATCTGATCATCCCCTGGTGGTGGAATATTATGCGATCCCGGGTTTACCGGATCCTGTCTGATTAAGAACTGTTCCTTTAACATTGTGGCCATTTCCATCATCTGTCTTTTAAAATCATCAAACTCCTCCCGAGATATGGAACTATGGTTAGGAATATCAGCCATTTCGGAGGTAGAGACCTGGGCTTTCTTAGACTGCGAACGGGTTTGAGGAGCAAATCCTACAGAGACAAATGGTTCGAAGTTTAGTCCTGGGGAAATGAAAACATGGATGCATGCTAAAGCTATAACTTTTTTTATGTTTTGGGGTTCTTTAATCTTTCCCTGCAAAAGAGAAAGTTAGTAGTCCTTTAGTGCCATAACCAATGCTAAACATGCTTTATTATGCTCCCCCAACTATTCCCTGCAATTCACAGCGGTTAGTAATCTCTTTCGACATAGAAAAGGGATGTATGAATATTGAATGAGATCATGACATTTAGACATATAAACGTAAAAAGGCATGAAGAGACTTTTCCTGCGTTGGGTTATTCTGAGGATGACCTATCCTAGGGTTACTCTCACGGGCTTTTCGGCATGAAGGTTCCCAAATCTTCGCAATCTACTCGTTTGAGTCCTTTCGATTGGAGCGGATTTGAGTGGTGCGTTTCCTGAGCCATCTCCGGGGAGCAGCCCCATCGAGTCCAGTAATAAGCAACCGACAGGTTCGCCTCAGGAGGAGGTACTCTCTCAACATACATTCACATTCATCGTCCTCACCGTATGCAAATGATTTCTTTAAAGTAAAGCCATTCCATTCAATCATTCATTCATTGGACAACAACACACATTCGCACAACAAAAGTAAAAAAATCAAAATATCGCACACACACACATTTTAATGAATTTTAAAGGATAGGACAGCATCAAGATTTGAACGCGGCTTAAGCCTTCTAATTTCCCCAGCAGAGTCGCCAGCTGTCGACGCCGGGTTCTCTCGCTTCTCGTCTTTTCCAATTTTAGCCTTTTGATTTAGATGACGTTTGGAAAAGGTCGGCATTGATGTCGACGGGGTTTTGAAAGATCGTTTTTATGATGAGCCAATTAACCAGAGTCGCCAGTTGGTATATTTGAAATGGATGTACCAACTCATCCGAGTTTTCGTTCTTTTGTAAATCGCTGGCTCATATGTGACTCCGAATTAATTTGGTCTGCGAATTGAGATTCATAGAGTTCGGGGGCTTGTTTAAGTGAGGGGAAGGTGTTAGGCACCCCTCGACTTCCGTGAAACACGGTTACCGCAATCTTGATGCTTTCCTATCCTTTAATTCATGAATGTGTGTGTAGGTGTGCGTGTGTGTGCCTATGTAAATGTTGTGGTGAGTTTGTATGAAAGAATCATTTGGATTTTTAGGGAAAGTCGTGCTTTAATTTGATAACGCTTCGGAATGTCTTTTCGGTATACACGAGAAAGCTTTATTCTTTATGAGAAAAGTTTGATTTTCATTGTCCAAAACTATGGGATTTTCATTAAGTGTCGTTTTGGCAAGACAAGAGTTTTAAACCTTCGTCAAAATAGGAATCGAGATCTATACGTTGCTTTCATAAAATGATGGGCAATTTCTAGGATCTCTTTAACCCTATGCACAACGGTTTAATAAAACGTCAATTATTTATAAAATCATTTCGTGTGATGTTTTGGAAAACGATTTTTTCTTTGGCTTTCTCGTTAGATAGGAATCGACATTCATTAACATTTCTCAAATTTTAACCTCGTGATTCTAATGTCCTACTTTGATTGATTTTATGAAAGTCTTCATTGTTTTAGTTTTGAAATCAATTTTTTTGGTGTCACAATTCAAATGAAGCAATAAAAAGCGCGGGGTTATTCATGGGCATGTAAGCCATCAAAATAAACTCCAAACGCATACAATCCCATCTTTTCACTATGACGGGGCCTTAAATCCGATTCTCGCCTTAGCGTCGTTTTAAGGCCCGACGGTTACATGTTCACAACGAAGGATTACATTATTCCTAAATGCATACGTCAAAATTTGTCCGTCATCGGATTCGGACCACGGGGTCGCTTTCCTAGGCTCACAACCACGATTACTACGTACTCACAAATCAAACATTACAATAAATAACCAACACGGAAATTCTAACAGTATCACGACATCCTAAATAGCAAACTAAAGGAACCACAACCAATACATCTCTTATACAACAAGCAAGAAAATCAAAAACGTGAATATTATCGGGTTATTAAGAAGAATTTTGTTCCAATGGAACCCTCGCAAATAATCCCTAATTCATTGTTTTCACAATAAATTACATGAAGACTACATTAATTTTAGCCAAATGATATGATAAAATTGCTAGAATAAAGGGAAATTTCACCTTGCAATTGATACCAAAATGGAAGTAGACTTGTGTATTGGAATAGAAGAAATATGTGTGTTACAATCAAATCAAAGAGTAAAAACCCTCTCTTTTGATCTTCCTTTCTCTCCTATTTGTTGCAAAAATTATGGTGTTTTTCCTCTCTATTCCCGATTTTCTGCTGCTGCTCTTGCTGAATTTCTTCTTCCTCTTTCAAAAACTGCTGAACCTCCTGTATGCTGCCTGCTGCCGAGCTTAAATAGGCTGGCCAAAGCCAGCCGCAGATCTATCTGCGGCTGGCCGCAGATGGATCTGCGGCTGGCCAGCTGGCACGCCTCCCATCGCACTCAGCTGCTGAGTGCTGATTTCCCGGTTTTCGTGCTGGCGCACCCACTTGGCCGCAGATCTATTCGCGGCTGGCGGGCTTGACTTTCTCGATTTTCGTGCCACGCCTCGATTTTCGTACCGCAACGTCGGTTTTCGCTGACAGGCTCGTATTCCGCAGTCCGGGAACTTCCGGGAGACGTGCCACCTCATTCGGAAATGCCTGCCTCGGACGGCTTTATTGTCACGTAAACTTGGGTTGCCCAAAACATTGCGGCGGTGCCGGGCGCTCGCCCTCGTGCCCGCTCTTTTGCTCCTGCAAGCTGGTTCAATTGACGATTTCGCCCTCCTGTCAAGGTTAGTAGAAGGAAACGCAAAATTTGGGTGTCTACAGCTTTCAAAACGATGTGTACATCTCACACAAGTCTTGATTTAGGGAGACCTTCTTATTGGTTCATTAGTTCCTTCAAATTGTCAAAGAAAGAGGTGATTAGGAGTCATATTACTTCGTTCTAGTTTGATTAGCAGCTAAAGGAGCAATCTCATCACTATCGCGTTCAAAACGATGTGTACATCTCACACAAGTCTTGATTTAGGGAGACCTTCAAATTGGTTCATTAGTTCCTATAAATTGTCAAAGAAAGAGGTGATTAGGAGTCATATTACTTCGTTCTAGTTTAATTAGCATCAGAAGGAGCAATCTCATCACTATCGTGTTCAAAATGATGTGTACATCTCATAGTGATGAGAATGCACCTTTTGATGCTAGTCAAACTAGAACGAAGTAATACGACTCCTAATCACCTCTTTCTTTGCCAATTTGAAGGAACTAATGAACCAATAAGAAGGTCTTCCAAAATCAAGACTTGTGTGAGATGTACACATTGTTTTGAACGCGATAGTGATGAGATTGCTCCTTCTGATGCTAATCAAACTAGAACGAAGTAATAAAACTCCTAATCACCTCTTTCTTTGATAATTTGAAAGAAACTAACGAAACAATAAGAAGGTTTCCCTAAATCGAGACTTGTGTGAGATGTACACATCGTTTTGAACGCGATAGTGATAAGATTTCTCCTTCTGATGCTAATCAAACAAGAACGAAGTAATAAGACTCCTAATCACCTCTTTCTTTGACAATTTGAAAGAAACTAATGAAACAATTAGAAGGTCTCTCTAAATCGAGACTTGTGTGAGATGTACACATCGTTTTGAACGGGATAGTGATGAGATTGCTCCTTTAGATGCTAATCAAACTAGAACGAAGTAATAAGACTCCAAATCACCTCTTTCTTTGATAATTTGAAAGAAACTAACTAAACAATAAGAAGGCTTCCCTAAATCGAGACTTGTGTGAGATGTACACATCGTTTTGAACGCAATAGTGATGAGATTGCTCCTTCTGATGCTTATCAAACAAGAACGAAGTAATAAAACTCCTAATCACCTCTTTCTTTGTCAATTTGAAGGAAACTAACGAAACAATAAGAAGGCATCCCTAAATCGAGACTTGTGTGAGATGTACACATCGTTTTGAACGCGATAGTAATGAGATTGCTCCTTCTGATGCTAATCAAACTAAAACGAAGTAATAAGACTCCTAATCACCTCTTTCTTTGATAATTTGAAGGAAACTAACGAAACAATAAGAAGTCTTCCCTAAATCGAGACTTGTGTGAGATGTACACATCGTTTTGAACGCAGTAATGATTAGATTTCTCCTTTAGATGCTAATCAAACTAGAACGAAGTAATATGACTCCTAATCACCTCTTTCTTTGACAATTTAAAGAAATTAATGAAACAATAAGAAGGCTTTCCTAAATCGAGACTTGTGTGAGATGTACACATCGTTTTGAATGCCATAGTGATGAGATTGCTACTTTAGATGCTAATCAAACTAGAACGAAGTAATATGATTCCTAATCACCTCTTTATTTGACAATTTGAAGGAACCAGTGAACCAATAAGAAGGTCTCTCATTAGTTCCTTCAAATTGTTAAAGAAAGAGGTGATTAGGAGTCATATTACTTCGTTCTATTTTGATTAGTATCTAAAGGGGCAATCTCATCACTATCGCGTACAAAATAATGTGTACATCTCACACAAGTCTTGATTTAAGGAGACCTTCTTATTGGTTCATTAGTTCCTTCAAATTGTCAAAGAAAGAGGTGATTAGGAGTCATATTACTTCATTCTAGTTTGATTAGCATCTAAAGGAGCAATCTCATCACTATGACGTTCAAAACGATGTGTACATCTCACACAAGTTTCGATTTAGGGAGACCTTCTTATTGGTTCATTAGTTCCTTCAAATTGTCAAAGAAAGAGGTGATTAGAAGTCATATTATTTGGTTCTAGTTTGATTAGCATCTAAAGGAGCAATCTCATCACTATCGCGTTCAAAACGATGTGTACATCACACACAAGTCTCGATTTAGTAAAGCCTTCTTATTGTTTCGTTAGTTTCCTTCAAATTATCAAAGAAAGAGTTGATTATGAGTCATATTACTTCGTTCTATTTTGATTAGCATCTAAAGGAGCAATCTCATCACTATCGCGTTCAAAACGATGTGTACATCTCACACAAGTCTTGATTTAGGGAGACCTTCGAATTGGTTCATTAGTTCCTACAAATTGTCAAAGAAAGAGGTGATTAGGAGTCATATTACTTCGTTCTAGTTTGATTAGCATCAGAAGGAGCAATCTCATCACTATCGCATTCAAAACGATGTGTACATCTCACACAAGTCTCGATTTAGTAAAGCCTTCTTATTGTTTCGTTAGTTTCATTCAAATTATCAAAGAAAGAGTTGATTAGGAGTCATATTACTTCGTTCTATTTTGATTAGCATCTAAAGGAGCAATCTCATCACTATCGCTTTCAAAACGATGTGTACATCTCACACAAGTCTTGATTTAGGGAGACCTTCTTATTGGTTCATTAGTTCCTTCAAATTGTCAAAGAAAGAGGTGATTAGGAGTCATATTACTTCGTTCTAGTTTGATTAGCAGCTAAAGGAGCAATCTCATCACTATCGCGTTCAAAACGATGTGTACATCTCACACAAGTCTTGATTTAGGGAGACCTTCAAATTGGTTCATTAGTTCCTATAAATTGTCAAAGAAAGAGGTGATTAGGAGTCATATTACTTCGTTCTAGTTTAATTAGCATCAGAAGGAGCAATCTCATCACTATCGTGTTCAAAATGATGTGTACATCTCATAGTGATGAGATTGCACCTTTAGATGCTAGTCAAACTAGAACGAAGTAATACGACTCCTAATCACCTCTTTCTTTGACAATTTGAAGGAACTAATGAACCAATAAGAAGGTCTCCCTAAATCAAGACTTGTGTGAGATGTACACATTGTTTTGAACGCGATAGTGATGAGATTGCTCCTTCTGATGCTAATCAAACCAGAACGAAGTAATAAAACTCCTAATCACCTCTTTCTTTGATAATTTGAAAGAAACTAACGAAACAATAAGAAGGTTTCCCTAAATCGAGACTTGTGTGAGATGTACACATCGTTTTGAACGCGATAGTGATAACATTACTCCTTCTGATGCTAATCAAACTAAAACGAAGTAATAAGACTCCTAATCACCTCTTTTTTTGACAATTTGAAGGAAACTAATGAAACAATTAGAAGGTCTCTCTAAATCGAGACTTGTGTGAGATGTACACATCGTTTGGAACGGGATAGTGATGAGATTGCTCCTTTAGATGCTAATCAAACTAGAACGAAGTAATAAGACTCCAAATCACCTCTTTCTTTGATAATTTGAAGGAAACTAACTAAACAATAAGAAGTCTTCCCTAAATCGAGACTTGTGTGAGATGTACACATCGTTTTGAACGCGATAGTGATGAGATTGCTCCTTCTGATGCTTATCAAACAAGAACGAAGTAATAAAACTCCTAATCACCTCTTTCTTTGTCAATTTGAAGGAAACTAACGAAACAATAAGAAGGCATCCCTAAATCAAGACTTGTGTGAGATGTACACATCGTTTTGAACGCGATAGTAATGAGATTGCTCCTTCTGATGCTAATCAAACTAAAACGAAGTAATAAGACTCCTAATCACCTTTTTTTTGACAATTTGAAGGAAACTAACGAAACAATAAGGTCTCCCTAAATCGAGACTTGTGTTAGATGTACACATCGTTTTGAATGCAGTAATGATTAGATTTCTCCTTTAGATGCTAATCAAACTAGAACGAAGTAATATGACTCCTAATCACCTCTTTCTTTGACAATTTAAAGAAATTAATGAAACAATAAGAAGGCTTTCCTAAATCGAGACTTGTGTGAGATGTACACTTCGTTCTATTTTGATTAGCATCTAAAGGAGCAATCTCATCACTATCGCGTTCAAAACGATGTGTACATCTCACACAAGTCTTGATTTAGGGAGACCTTCGAATTGGTTCATTAGTTCCTTCAAATTGTCAAAGAAAGAGGTGATTAGGAGTCATATTACTTCGTTCAAGTTTGATTAGCATCAGAAGGAGCAATCTCATCACTATCGCGTTCAAAACGATGTGTACATCTCACACAAGTCTTGATTTAGGGAGACCTTCTTATTGTTTCGTTAGTTTCCTTTGAATTGTCATAGAAAGAGTTGATTAGTAGTCATATTACTTCGTACTATTTTGATTAGCATCTAAAGGAGAAATCTCATCACTATCGCGTTCAAAACGATGTGTACATCTCACACAAGTCTTGATTTAGGGAGACCTTCGAATTGGTTCATTAGTTCCTTCAAATTGTCAAAGAAAGAGGTGATTAGAAGTCATATTATTTGGTTCTAGTTTGATTAGCATCTAAAGGAGCAATCTCATCACTTTCGCGTTCAAAACGATGTGTACATCTCACACAAATCTCGATTTAGTAAAGCCTTCTTATTGTTTCGTTAGTTTCCTTCGAATTATCAAAGAAAGAGTTGATTAGTAGTCATATTATTTCGTTCTATTTTGATTAGCATCTAAAGGAGCAATCTCATCACTATCGCGTTCAAAACGATGTGTACATCTCACACAAGTCTTGATTTAGGGAGACCTTCGAATTGGTTCATTAGTTCCTTCAAATTGTCAAAGAAAGAGATGATTAGGAGTCATATTATTTGGTTCTAGTTTGATTAGCATCTAAAGGAGCAATCTCATCACTTTCGCGTTCAAAACGATGTGTACATCTCACACAAATCTCGATTTAGTAAAGCCTTCTTATTGTTTCGTTAGTTTCCTTCGAATTATCAAAGAAAGAGTTGATTAGTAGTCATATTATTTCGTTCTATTTTCATTAGCATCTAAAGGAGCAATCTCATCACTATCGCGTCCAAAACGATGTGTACATCTCACACAAGTCTTGATTTAGGGAGACCTTCGAATTGGTTCATTAGTTCCTACAAATTGTCAAAGAAAGAGGTGATTAGGAGTCATATTACTTCGTTCAAGTTTGATTAGCATCAAAAGGAGCAATCTCATCACTATCGCGTTCAAAACGATGTGTACATCTCACACAAGTCTCGATTTAGTAAAGCCTTCTTATTGTTTCGTTAGTTTCCTTCAAATTATCATAGAAAGAGTTGATTAGGAGTCATATTACTTCGTTCTATTTTGATTAGCATCTAAAGGAGCAATCTCATCACTATCGCGTTCAAAACGATGTGTACATCTCACACAAGTCTTGATTTAGGGAGACCTTCGAATTGGTTCATTAGTTCCTTCAAATTGTCAAAGAAAGAGGTGATTAGAAGTCATATTATTTGGTTCTAGTTTGATTAGTATCTAAAGGAGCAATCTCATCACTATCGCGTTCAAAACGATGTGTACATCTCACACAAGTCTTGATTTAGGGAGACCTTCTTATTGGTTCATTAGTTCCTTCAAATTGTCAAAGAAAGAGATGATTAGGAGTCATATTACTTCGTCCTAGTTTGATTAGCATCAGAAGGAGCAATCTCATCACTATGACGTTCAAAACGATGTGTACATCTCACACAAGTTTTGATTTAGGGAGACCTTCTTATTGGTTCATTAGTTCCTTCAAATTCTCAAAGAAAGAGGTGATTAGAAGTCATATTATTTGGTTCTAGTTTGATTAGCATCTAAAGGAGCAATCTCATCACTTTCGCGTTCAAAACGATGTGTACATCTCACACAAGTCTCGATTTAGTAAAGCCTTCTTATTGTTTCGTTAGTTTCCTTCAAATTATCAAAGAAAGAGTTGATTAGTAGTCATTGTACTTCGTTCTATTTTGATTAGCATCTAAAGGAGCAATCTCATCACTATCGCGTTCAAAACGATGTGTACATCTCACACAAGTCTTGATTTAGGGAGACCTTCGAATTGGTTCATTAGTTCCTACAAATTGTCAAAGAAAAAGGTGATTAGGAGTCATATTACTTCGTTCAAGTTTGATTAGCATCAAAAGGAGCAATCTCATCACTATCGCGTTCAAAACGATGTGTACATCTTGTTAGGTTTGTATATAACGCGAACATGCAATCAAATTACATAAATAGTGCGGAAGCGCGATAAAATCAGATTTTAAAATTTTATACAAACCATCACCAAGATCAATCTATGTGCTCAATTAACGATATAAACGAAAGAGAAAGAGAATAAGAATTATACCCTCGTAGAACAAAGCTTCCTCGGGTACAAGTTCAACTCCTAGTCCTTCGTGTTCTCCTCGAATGCTACGGTGTGATTCCTTCCTTTGATCAACGTTAGCCACCCAAGTGTTTGGCCTCTAGAGGTGATCCACCAAGGAAGAACAAGTATTCAAGAAGTTGGGTATTTGGCAAAACCCTAGTTTCTATCTCTATAGAAATTGCTCTCCACAATCTAATGCAAGAGTGTGTAACCCCAATCTATGATAAGACCCCTCTTATTTATAGATGTAGGAATAGCCCTTCCCTAAACTATTTAGGATTAGGGTTTGTATTATAATTAAACTCCTTTAATTAATAATGCTCCTAATCCAATTAGGAATCCATGGAGAGTACTTCTATTAATTAATTCCCAATCTATTTGGAATTAAATAATAGTAAAAGTAATAATAATAATAAGACTCCTCTTATTAATTTATATTTAATATTTCCAAAATATTAAATAATAAATATTAAGCTATTTAATTTATTCTATCTCCATAGAGTAAATTAAATACACTTAACTTATTATTACAATTATGCCATTTACTTCTTAAATAAATATTTTCCTTTTGCGGTGTGACCCTTTAGGTTCTCCATATTAAACCGGTTGTGAATAAATCAATTAGAACAATTCTAATCTTATTTAAATAAATAAATTAAAACTATTTAATTCATTTAAATAAATAATATTTATTCTACAATAAGGGTAAGCCCCCTTAGCGATCAACGACTTTCCAGATAATATAGATTTCAACATTAATCACAAAAGAACCTTTGAGTAAATAGTTACCGTACAATTCAATCCTTCTACCATACAATGTCCCAACTAAATATAAGACATGGATTTACTGTCAAGTCTTATTTTATTTAATTATATGTATTTCGATTCCCAAATGCATAACTCTAATTAATGCAAATTAGAAACTCCTTTCTAATTTCATTCTGCCTTGGCCAAGGACTACTGAGTTATCATTTATCGAATCACATAGGACATTCACATCTTTTACTAGACGAGGTAGATTCTTTGTTGATCATTCACCTATCTCCATGTATAACTAATTATACCCAATCATACCCTTTGTCATACCCACAAGGTCTTAAGGGACATGTCAAAGTATAACTCATCATACACAAGATACTATGATGATCTCAAGTCCAAGGATCACTTGTACTACTATCACTAGAGGAATTCCTATTGACAGGCGAGTAAAACTCCATTAGGTATTCCTTAGCGAGTCACGTTCAGTGAACTTATTCTCCAATAAGCACCTACATACTTGCTTTAGTGTCTCCACACAAATGATTATGAGATCAATCATCCTCTTCATAAGAGCAAGCAACGTATGTACTAATCTATCCGGATTCACTAATCCCCAATTTAGTAATCCAACGATTAGGAACAATTTTAGTTTGTGAGCTATCTTGAATTTAGATCTCATTAGCATGATCACCATCATGATTCTAAAAGCATTGCTCAAAACTATGGGTTTATCACATTTAATATAACAGCACTATGTAGATAATATAAAATGCCTTTTAAGAAAATCAATTCCTTTATTAATAAATGAATAAGATTACAAAGTATATGCTACATCATATCAAATATGATTGGCTTGTGTGCATACTACTTTCAATCTCCCACTTGCACTAAAGCCAATCGCCATGGTATCTAATACCCATCTTCTCTAAGTGACGATCAAACTGCTGTTGTGTTAAAGCTTTAGTAAATGGATCTGCAATGTTGTCTTGAGAGTCCACACGCTCCAGGGTGACATCTCCTCTTTCAATGATCTCTCTAATCAAATGAAACCGCCGCAACACGTGTTTGGATTTCTGATGAGACCTGGGTTCCTTAGCCTGCGCAACAGCTCCGTTGTTGTCACAGAATAAAGGTACTGCTCCTCTAATGCTAGGAACCACTCCAAGTTCAGTTATGAACTTCTTCATCCAAACAGCTTCCTTTGCAGCTTCACTTGCAGCTATGTACTCTGCCTCTGTCACCGAATCAGCAACTGTTTGCTGCTTGGAACTCTTCCAACTCACTGCGCCACCGTTTAAGGTAAACACGTACCCTGAAACGGATTTACTGTCATCTTGGTCCGTTTGAAAACTTGAGTCTGTATAGCCCTCTAGTTTCAATTCAGACCCACCGTAGACAAGAAATACATCCTTAGTTCTTCTCAAGTACTTTAGGATGTTTTTCACTGCCTTCCAGTGCTCTTCTCCTGGATTCGACTGATATCTGCTGGTTACACTAAGTGCATGAGCGACATCTGGTCTAGTACATATCATACCGTACATGATAGATCCTATTGCGGAAGCATAAGGAATCTTACTCATACGGTCTCTCTCCTCAGGTGTCTTTGGGGCCTGTTTCTTGGAGAGATGTATTCCATGGCTCATCGGCATGAGACCTCTCTTGGAATCTTCCATGCTAAACTTCTTTAGCATCGAGTCAATGTACTTTCCTTGGGTCAAGCCCAGCATCCTTTTAGATCTATCTCTATAGATCTTTATCCCCAAAATATAGGATGCCTCACCCAAGTCCTTCATGGAGAAGTGTTTAGATAACCAAATTTTGATCGACTGTAGCATAGGAACATCATTCCCTATCAGTAATATATCATCAACATATAATACAAGGAATGATATAGCGCTCCCACTAACCTTCTTGTACACACATGGTTCATCCTCGTTCTTGATAAAATCAAACCTTTTGATTATCTCATCAAAACGGATGTTCCACCTTCGAGAAGCTTGCTTCAATCCATAAATGGATCGTTGTAGCTTACAGACTTGGTTTGTTCCAACCGTTGAAACAAAACCCTCTGGCTGTATCATATATACATTCTCCTCAAGCTCTCCATTGAGGAAGGCCGTTTTCACGTCCATTTGCCAGATCTCGTAGTCATAATAAGCTGCAATTGCAAGCAAAATCCGAATGGACTTGAGCATAGCTACTGGTGAGAAGGTTTCATCATAGTCAACTCCTTGTCTTTGTTTGAAACCTTTTGCAACCACTCGGGCCTTATAGGTCTCTACCTTGCCATCTGCTCCAGTCTTTCTCTTAAAGACCCATTTACACCCAATAGGCTTAATGCCCTCAGGTGGTGAAACCAAAGTCCATACTTGGTTTTCATACATGGAGTCCATCTCGGATTTCATGGCTCCTAGCCATTTCTCTGAGTCATCACTACTCATAGCCTCTTCGTAAGTCAATGGATCATCATCTTCTATGATGCGTACCTCATCATCATCCTCTATGATGAATCCATACCTCTCAGGTATCTTCGGTACTCTTCCAGATTTACGAATAGGTAGTGGTACAGTAGGTTCTTCTACTTGGTCAGGTACCTGACTTTGATCCGTAGTATTTTGTGGTTCTTGAACTTCTTCAAGATATATCTTACTCCCACTGACCCCTTCGAGGATAAACTCCTTTTCCAAGAAGGCAGCGTGTTTTGCTACAAACACCTTTTGATCAGTAGGATGATAGAAATAATACCCTGATGTTTCTTTAGGGTATCCCACGAATCTACATTTGTCGGATCTAGTCTTCAGCTTATCATGCTCAAACCTTTTGACATAAGCTGGACAACCCCAAGTCTTAACATGCTTAAGATTTGGTTTCCTCCCTGTCCATATCTCATATGGAGTCTTTGGGACGGATTTGGTAGGTACCTTGTTAAGTAGGTATGCAGCCGATTCTAGGGCATAACCCCAGAAGGATACTGGAAGGTCGGTAAAGCTCATCATGGATCGAACCATGTCCAACAATGTTCGATTTCTCCTTTCAGATACACCATTCAACTGTGGCGTCCCTGGTGGAGTCCATTGTGAGATTATACCATTTTCTTTGAGACAATTGAGAAACTCATTGGTCAAGTATTCCCCTCCTCGATCCGATCGAAGAATCTTAATACTCTTACCAGTTTGTTTCTCTACTTCACTTTTGAATTCTTTGAACTTTTCAAACGATTCAGATTTGTATTTCATTAAATACACATATCCAAATCTAGAATGATCATCAGTGAAAGTAATAAAATAAGAATACCCTCCTCGTGCATTCGTTGTCATAGGTCCACAAACGTCTGTGTGTACCAACGCTAACAACTCTGTAACTCTTTCTCCTTTTCCACTAAAAGGGGATTTAGTCATCTTACCCATGAGACAAGATTCACAAGTTGGATATGATTCGCAATCAGATAGCTCTAAAAGCCCATCTTTATGCAACTTGGATAATCTTGTTTCATTGATATGACCGAGTCTACAGTGCCACATAAAGGTATAATTAACATCATCTCTTTTTCTTTTCTTAGTTTGTTCAATTTGAAGTATATTTTCATGCAAGTCAAGTATGTAAAGTCCATTCAGTAAATTGCCAACACCATATAAAACATTTTTATTATAAATAGAACAACAGTTGTTCTTTATTATAATATCAAAACCATCCATATCCAATACAGAAATTGAAATAATGTTTCTAATGAGTGTTGGAACATAATAACAGTTATTTAAACTAATGAACTTGCCCGAAGGCAGTGCTAAACAATAAGTCCCTACAGCCAATGCAGCAACCTTTGCTCCATTTCCAACTCGTAGGACGACTTCATCCTTGTTCAGCTTCCTACTTCTGCTTAGTCCCTGCATATTATTACATATGTGAGAACTACAGCCGGTATCCAATACCCAAGTAGAATTTTGACTTTCAGAAAAATTAATTTCAATCATGAACAAACCTAGATCAGAAGTCGAAGCTTCTCCAAGCTTCTTTTGGCCCGCAAGATACTCCTTGCAGTTCCTCTTCCAATGTCCCGGCTTATTGCAATAGTAGCAAATTCCTTTGCTATCTGGATCAGGTTTCTTATTATTATCCTTTTTCTTTGCCTTACCCTTAGCCTTCTTGTTTTTCTTCTTTTCAGAAGATACCTTGGGCCTCTTCCTTTTCTTGGAAGAATCATCCACTAGTAAGACTTGGTTCTTGTTGGATGAGAAGTGACCTTCAGCAGTTTTCAGCATGTTAAGTAACTCAGGCAAGCTGACGTCCAACTTATTCATGTGAAAATTCACAACAAATTGTGAGAAGGTGTCCGGGAGTGACTGCAAGATCAAATCTTGGCTTAACTCCCCATCCATCACGAACCCAAGTTGTCCAAGTTGTTCAATCAGATTGATCATCTTAAGGACATGAGTCTCAACAGCAGTGCCCTCGGTCATACGAGATCGGAAGAGCTCCTTAGATATCTGATATCTAGCAGTCCTACTTTGCTCACCATACAACTCTTTGAGGTGCAGCAATATAGTAGGAGCATCCATAGTTTCATGCTGACGCTGAAGCTCGTTACTCATGGATGCGAGCATGATGCATTGAGCCAAGATTGCATCATCTTGCCACTTTCTAAAAGTAGCAATCTCTTCCTCAGAGGCTGTTTCTGCAACACTTGCAGGGACTGGCAAATTTAGGACATAAGAAATCTTTTCAGCAGTGAGAACAATTCTCAGATTCCTTAACCAGTCCGTGTAATTCGGTCCGGTCAGTTTGTTAGCATCAAGTATGCTACGCAGTGATAGTGAGTTTGACATTTTTAAATTCTGCATGTGAAATAGACAACATTTTAGCATATATTCATTTAATTAATTACCAAAATAAATTAGGTCTTTATTTTAAATTGGTATCTCCCACTATTTTCATCAAACTATATTACCCTCATTATATAGTTCGGCAATTCTAATTAAAGATTTGCTAGTGAGATTAAGGATCCCATTTCAAATGTATATAGCCTTGTGGTGACACAACAAGCGATATATAAATAAATAGGTAGACAACTATTGTCAATTACATCACTATGTAACTCCTTTTATTTTGCCTCTTAGATTATGTTGATCAAGTGGTGACACATCCGAATCAAAATTATCCAAGTTAAGTCCAACCTAGCACTTCCATATATTCGAAAGAAAAACACTGTCCTTGTGGTGACACAACAAAACAGCATCGTTCAGTCTATTTATAAGCATCAAATGTGATAAAGCAACATCTTAAATATTTAATACTTGCCTTGTGGTGACACAACAAACTCATATTAAACATTTAATACTCTATTGCTTTACCATGCTAGAAGGCGACGTTCGATATTCCAAATATCTTTGAACGCTTAGGACTTAATATAATACTTTGAGGGGTTTATTATTATTAGTCTCATCTTGTTTAGCGCGCATGCACATATATATATAAAATACGCGTCATATTATTTTACATGCGAAGCATGTTGGATAATATATAATATATATATAATAAGCATGCACATATAGAATACTATATTCTACCCGGATTGATTATGGACTTTTATTCTAGTTTGGTTCACTAGAGCCACCAAGTGAACCAAAAGGTCAAACCTAGGGTGCAAGAATAAATTTAAATATAACTATTACATTTAAACCCGGGCTCCATTACAAACGGGTCTTCAAGCGCTCCTTGCTCCTTTGTCTCCAATTCTTCAAAAATTAATTCTAACTAGTCCTATTACAAAAGCTATTTACAATAAATAGAAACCTTGATCAGCAGTCAAGGGGAAGTACATAGGAGGGAGATAGAATTTACATTAAGAAAAATTAGAGAAGACGAGGTACGCAGACCCCATTTATAAAAACCCATACATTCAAGCATCCACTAAAATAAATCCAATCACACATTGGTCAATCGTCCATAATCAATCCCTATTTATTATCATACATATCTCTATATGTATCAATAAATAACATTCATCTCATGAATAATAAATCCATTCCATATATGCATTGATATCAATTAATGGGCAAACGTTTTGCTAATATTTAGTTTTTGAAACAAAATAAACTCTTTTATTTTAATCAAAAACCAAATCCAAATTAAACTCCTTTAATTTTAGCAATCTGAAATCCTATTCCAGATAAAATAAACTCTTTATTTTAAACTTATATCAATTAAATAAACTATTTATTTTAATTGAAGAAAAATAATATTTTTCAAATTCTGCTTACCGGCGCAGCTGCGCCCAGAATGAACTGGGCAACGGCGCAGCTGCGCTGCTCCCCAGAAAAAAACCGATTCTGGGTTTCGGCGCAGCTGCGCTCCAGAATGAACTGGAGGCGGCGCAGCTGCGCCGTGTCGCTGATTCAGAAAAAATTTTATTCTGCCCAAAAATTTCGATCCAATCGCATATCAAGCATACATGGAATCATCAATATCGATAATTAGCACAAGATTAGGCTCTGATACCACTGTTAGGTTTATATATAACGCGAACATGCAATCAAATTACATAAATAGTGCGGAAGCGCGATAAAATCAGATTTTAAAATTTTATACAAACCATCACCAAGATCAATCTATGTGCTCAATTAACGATATAAACGAAAGAGAAAGAGAATAAGAATTATACCCTCGTAGAACAAAGCTTCCTCGGGTACAAGTTCAACTCCTAGTCCTTCGTGTTCTCCTCGAATGCTACGGTGTGATTCCTTCCTTTGATCAACGTTAGCCACCCAAGTGTTTGGCCTCTAGAGGTGATCCACCAAGGAAGAACAAGTATTCAAGAAGTTGGGTATTTGGCAAAACCCTAGTTTCTATCTCTATAGAAATTGCTCTCCACAATCTAATGCAAGAGTGTGTGTAACCCCAATCTATGATAAGACCCCTCTTATTTATAGATGTAGGAATAGCCCTTCCCTAAACTATTTAGGATTAGGGTTTGTATTATAATTAAACTCCTTTAATTAATAATGCTCCTAATCCAATTAGGAATCCATGGAGAGTACTTCTATTAATTAATTCCCAATCTATTTGGAATTAAATAATAGTAAAAGTAATAATAATAATAAGACTCCTCTTATTAATTTATATTTAATATTTCCAAAATATTAAATAATAAATATTAAGCTATTTAATTTATTCTATCTCCATAGAGTAAATTAAATACACTTAACTTATTATTACAATTATGCCATTTACTTCTTAAATAAATATTTTCCTTTTGCGGTGTGACCCTTTAGGTTCTCCATATTAAACCGGTTGTGAATAAATCAATTAGAACAATTCTAATCTTATTTAAATAAATAAATTAAACTATTTAATTCATTTAAATAAATAATATTTATTCTACAATAAGGGTAAGCCCCCTTAGCGATCAACGACTTTCCAGATAATATAGATTTCAACATTAATCACAAAAGAACCTTTGAGTAAATAGTTACCGTACAATTCAATCCTTCTACCATACAATGTCCCAACTAAATATAAGACATGGATTTACTGTCAAGTCTTATTTTATTTAATTATATGTATTTCGATTCCCAAATGCATAACTCTAATTAATGCAAATTAGAAACTCCTTTCTAATTTCATTCTGCCTTGGCCAAGGACTACTGAGTTATCATTTATCGAATCACATAGGACATTCACATCTTTTACTAGACGAGGTAGATTCTTTGTTGATCATTCACCTATCTCCATGTATAACTAATTATACCCAATCATACCCTTTGTCATACCCACAAGGTCTTAAGGGACATGTCAAAGTATAACTCATCATACACAAGATACTATGATGATCTCAAGTCCAAGGATCACTTGTACTACTATCACTAGAGGAATTCCTATTGACAGGCGAGTAAAACTCCATTAGGTATTCCTTAGCGAGTCACGTTCAGTGAACTTATTCTCCAATAAGCACCTACATACTTGCTTTAGTGTCTCCACACAAATGATTATGAGATCAATCATCCTCTTCATAAGAGCAAGCAACGTATGTACTAATCTATCCGGATTCACTAATCCCCAATTTAGTAATCCAACGATTAGGAACAATTTTAGTTTGTGAGCTATCTTGAATTTAGATCTCATTAGCATGATCACCATCATGATTCTAAAAGCATTGCTCAAAACTATGGGTTTATCACATTTAATATAACAGCACTATGTAGATAATATAAAATGCCTTTTAAGAAAATCAATTCCTTTATTAATAAATGAATAAGATTACAAAGTATATGCTACATCATATCAAATATGATTGGCTTGTGTGCATACTACTTTCAATCTCCCACTTGCACTAAAGCCAATCGCCATGGTATCTAATACCCATCTTCTCTAAGTGACGATCAAACTGCTGTTGTGTTAAAGCTTTAGTAAATGGATCTGCAATGTTGTCTTGAGAGTCCACACGCTCCAGGGTGACATCTCCTCTTTCAATGATCTCTCTAATCAAATGAAACCGCCGCAACACGTGTTTGGATTTCTGATGAGACCTGGGTTCCTTAGCCTGCGCAACAGCTCCGTTGTTGTCACAGAATAAAGGTACTGCTCCTCTAATGCTAGGAACCACTCCAAGTTCAGTTATGAACTTCTTCATCCAAACACGTTCTTACTATCGCGTTCAAAACGATGTGTACATCTCACACAAGTCTTGATTTAGGGAGACCTTCTTACTGTTTCGTTAGTTTCCTTCAAATTGTCAAAGAAAGAGGTGATTAGGAGTCATATTACTTCGTTCTAGTTTGATTAGCATCAGAAGGAGCAATCTCATCACTATGGCGTTCAAAACGATGTGTACATCTCACACAAGTCTTGATTTAGGGAGACCTTCTTATTGGTTTATTAGTTCCTTCAAATTGTCAAAGAAAGAGGTGATTAGGAGTCATATTACTTCGTTCTAGTTTGATTAGCATCAGAAGGAGCAATCTCATCACTATCGCGTTCAAAACGATGTGTACATCTCACACAAGTCTTGATTTAGGGAGACCTTCTTATTGGTTCATTAGTTCCTTCAAATTGTCAAAGAAAGAGGTGATTAGGAGTCATATTACTTCGTTCTAGTTTGATTAGCATCAGAAGGAGCAATCTCATCACTATCGCGTTCAAAACGATGTGTACATCTCACACAAGTCTCGATTTAGTAAAGCCTTCTTATTGTTTCGTTAGTTTCCTTCAAATTGTCAAAGAAAGAGGTGATTAGGAGTCATATTACTTCGTTCTAGTTTGATTAGCATCAGAAAGAGCAATCTCATCACTATCGCGTTCAAAACGATGTGTACATCTCACACCAGTCTCGATTTAGGGAGACCTTCTTATTGGTTCATTAGTTCCTTCAAATTGTCAAAGAAAGAGGTGATTAGGAGTCATATTACTTCGTTCTAGTTTGATTAGCATCTAAAGGAGCAATCTCATCACTATCGCGTTCAAAACGATGTGTACATCTCACACAAGTCTTGATTTAGGGAGACCTTCTTATTGGTTCATTAGTTCCTTCAAATTGTCAAAGAAAGAGGTGATTAGGAGTCATATTACTTCGTTCTAGTTTGATTAGCATCAGAAGGAGCAATCTCATCACTATCGCGTTCAAAACGATGTGTACATCTCACACAAGTCTCGATTTAGGGAGACCTTCATATTGGTTCATTAGTTCCTTCAAATTGTCAAAGAAAGAGGTGATTAGGAGTCATATTACTTCGTTCTAGTTTGATTAGCATCAGAAGGAGCAATCTCATCACTATCGCGTTCAAAACGATGTGTACATCTCACACAAGTCTCGATTTAGTAAAGCCTTCTTATTGTTTCGTTAGTTTCCTTCAAATTGTCAAAGAAAGAGGTGATTAGGAGTCATATTACTTCGTTCTAGTTTGATTAGCATCAGAAGGAGCAATCTCATCACTATCGCGTTCAAAACGATGTGTACATCTCACACAAGTCTTGATTTAGGGAGACCTTCTTATTGGTTCATTAGTTCCTTCAAATTGTCAAAGAAAGAGGTGATTAGGAGTCATATTACTTCGTTCTAGTTTGATTAGCATCAGAAAGAGCAATCTCATCACTATGGCGTTCAAAACGATGTGTACATCTCACACAAGTCTCGATTTAGGGAGACCTTCTTATTGGTTCATTAGTTCCTTCAAATTGTCAAAGAAAGAGGTGATTAGGAGTCATATTATTTCGTTCTAGTTTGATTAGCATCTAAAGTAGCAATCTCATCACTATCGCGTTCAAAACGATGTGTACATCTCACACAAGTCTCGATTTAGTAAAGCCTTCTTATTGTTTCGTTAGTTTCCTTCAAATTATCAAAGAAAGAGTTGATTAGTAGTCATATTACTTCGTTCTATTTTGATTAGCATCTAAAGGAGCAATCTCATCACTATCGCGTTCAAAACGATGTGTACATCTCACACAAGTCTTGATTTAGGGAGACCTTCGAATTGGTTCATTAGTTCCTACAAATTGTCAAAGAAAGAGGTGATTAGGAGTCATATTACTTCGTTCTAGTTTGATTAGCATCAGAAGGAGCAATCTCATCACTATCGCGTTCAAAACGATGTGTACATCTCACACAAGTCTCGATTTAGTAAAGCCTTCTTATTGTTTCGTTAGTTCCTTCAAATGGTCAAAGAAAGAGGTGATTAGGAGTCATATTACTTCGTTCTAGTTTGACTAGCATCGGAAGGAGCAATCTCATCACTATCACGTTCAAAACGATGTGTACATCTCACACAAGGCTTGATTTAGGGAGACCTTCGAATTGGTTCATTAGTTCCTTCAAATTGTCAAAGAAAGAGGTGATTAGGAGTCATATTACTTCGTTCTATTTTGATTAGCATCTAAAGGAGCAATCTCATCGCTATCGCGTTCAAAACGATGTGTACATCTCACACAAGTCTCGATTTAGTAAAGCCTTCTTATTGTTTCGTTAGTTTCCTTCAAATTGTCAAAGAAAGAGTTGATTAGTAGTCATATTACTTCGTTCAAGTTTGATTAGCATCAGAAGGAGCAATCTCATCACTATCGCGTTCAAAACGATGTGTACATCTCACACAAGTCTTGATTTAGGGAGACCTTCTTATTGGTTCATTAGTTCCTTCAAATTGTCAAAGAAAGAGGTGATTAGGAGTCATATTACTTCGTTCTAGTTTGATTAGCATCTAAAGGAGCAATCTCATCACTATCGCGTTCAAAACGATGTGTACATCTCACAGAAGTCTCAATTTAGGGAAGCCTTCTTATTTTTTTTTCGTTAGTTTCCTTCAAATTATCAAAGAAAGAGGTGATTAGGAGTCTTATTACTTCGTTCTAGTTTGATTAGCATCAGAAGGAGCAATCTCATCACTATCGCGTTCAAAACGATGTGTACATCTCACACAAGTCTCGATTTAGGGAGACCTTCGAATTGGTTCATTAGTTCCTTCAAATTGTCAAAGAAAGAGGTGATTAGGAGTCATATTACTTCGTTCTAGTTTGATTAGCATCAGAAGGAGCAATCTCATCACTATCGCGTTCAAAATGATGTGTACATCTCACACAAGTCTCGATTTAGTAAAGCCTTCTTATTTTTTCGTTAGTTTCCTTCAAATTATCAAAGAAAGAGTTGATTAGGAGTCATATTACTTCGTTCTATTTTGATTAGCATCTAAATGAGCAATCTCATCACTATCGAGTTCAAAACGATGTGTACATCTCACACAAGTCTTGATTTAGGGAGACCTTCGAATTGGTTCATTAGTTCCTTCAAATTGTCAAAGAAAGAGGTGATTAGGAGTCATATTACTTCGTTCTAGTTTGATTAGCATCAGAAAGAGCAAGCTCATCACTATGGCGTTCAAAACGATGTGTACATCTCACACAAGTCTCGATTTAGTAAAGCCTTCTTATTGTTTCGTTAGTTTCCTTCAAATTGTCAAAGAAAGAGGTGATTAGGAGTCATATTACTTCATTCTAGTTTGATTAGTATCAGAAGGAGCAATCTCATCACTATCGCGTTCAAAACGATGTGTACATCTCACACAAGTCTCGATTTAGGGAGACCTTCGAATTGGTTCATTAGTTCCTTCAAATTGTTAAAGAAAGAGGTGATTAGGAGTCATATTACTTCGTTCTAGTTTGATTAGCATCAGAAGGAGCAATCTCATCACTATCGCGTTCAAAACGATGTGTACATCTCACACAAGTCTCGATTTAGTAAAGCCTTCTTATTGTTTCGTTAGTTTCCTTCAAATTGTCAAAGAAAGAGTTGATTAGGAGTCATATTACTTCGTTCTAGTTTGATTAGCATCTAAAGGAGCAATCTCATCACTATCGCGTTCAAAACGATGTGTACATCTCACACAAGTCTTGATTTAGGGAGACCTTCGAATTGGTTCATTAGTTCCTACAAATTGTCAAAGAAAGAGGTGATTAGGAGTCATATTACTTCGTTCTAGTTTGATTAGCATCAGAAGGAGCAATCTCATCACTATCGCGTTCAAAACGATGTGTACATCTCACACAAGTCTCGATTTAGTAAAGCCTTCTTATTGTTTCGTTAGTTTCCTTCAAATTGTCAAAGAAAGAGGTGATTAGGAGTCTTATTACTTCGTTCTAGTTTGATTAGCATCAGAAGGAGCAATCTCATCACTATCGCGTTCAAAACGATGTGTACATCTCACACAAGTCTTGATTTAGGGAGACCTTCGAATTGGTTCATTAGTTCCTTCAAATTGTCAAAGAAAGAGGTGATTAGGAGTCATATTACTTCGTTCTAGTTTGATTAGCATCAGAAGGAGCAATCTCATCACTATCGCGTTCAAAATGATGTGTACATCTCACACAAGTCTCGATTTAGTAAAGCCTTCTTATTGTTTCGTTAGTTCCTTCAAATTGTCAAAGAAAGAGTTGATTAGGAGTCATATTACTTCGTTCTAGTTTGACTAGCATCGGAAGGAGCAATCTCATCACTATCGCGTTCAAAACGATGTGTACATCTCACACAAGTCTTGATTTAGGGAGACCTTCTTATTGGTTCATTAGTTCCTTCAAATTGTCAAAGAAAGAGGTGATTAGGAGTCATATTACTTCGTTCTAGTTTGATTAGCATCTAAAGGAGCAATCTCATCACTATCGCGTTCAAAACGATGTGTACATCTCACACAAGTCTTGATTTAGGGAGACCTTCTTATTGTTTCGTTAGTTTCCTTCAAATTGTCAAAGAAAGAGGTGATTAGGAGTCTTATTACTTCGTTCTAGTTTGATTAGCATCAGAAGGAGCAATCTCATCACTATGGCGTTCAAAACGATGTGTACATCTCACACAAGTCTTGATTTAGGGAGACCTTCTTATTGGTTCATTAGTTCCTTCAAATTGTCAAAGAAAGAGGTGATTATGAGTCATATTACTTCGTCCTAGTTTGATTAGCATCAGAAGGAGCAATCTCATCACTATCGCGTTCAAAACGATGTGTACATCTCACACAAGTCTTGATTTAGGGAGACCTTCTTATTGGTTCATTAGTTCCTTCAAATTGTCAAAGAAAGAGGTGATTAGGAGTCATATTACTTCGTTCTAGTTTGATTAGCATCAGAAGGAGCAATCTCATCACTATCGCGTTCAAAATGATGTGTACATCTCACACAAGTCTCGATTTAGTAAAGCCTTCTTATTGTTTCGTTAGTTCCTTCAAATTGTCAAAGAAAGAGGTGATTAGGAGTCATATTACTTCGTTCTAGTTTGATTAGCATCAGAAAGAGCAAGCTCATCACTACGGCGTTCAAAACGATGTGTATATCTCACACAAGTCTCGATTTAGGGAGACCTTCTTATTGGTTCATTAGTACCTTCAAATTGTCAAAGAAAGAGGTGATTAGGAGTCATATTATTTCGTTCTAGTTTGATTAGCATCTAAAGGAGCAATCTCATCACTATCGCGTTCAGAACGATGGGTACATCTCACACAAGTCTTGATTTAGGGAGACCTTCTTATTGGTTCATTAGTTCCTTCAAATTGTCAAAGAAAGAGGTGATTAGGAGTCATATTACTTCGTCCTAGTTTGATTAGCATCAGAAGGAGCAATCTCATCACTATGACGTTCAAAACGATGTGTACATCTCACACAAGTCTCGATTTAGGGAGACCTTCTTATTGGTTCATTAGTTCCTTCAAATTGTCAAAGAAAGAGGTGATTAGGAGTCATATTATTTCGTTCTAGTTTGATTAGCATCTAAAGGAGCAATCTCATCACTATCGCGTTCAAAACGATGTGTACATCTCACACAAGTCTCGATTTAGTAAAGCCTTCTTATTGTTTCGTTAGTTTCCTTCAAATTATCAAAGAAAGAGTTGATTAGGAGTCATATTACTTCGTTCTAGTTTGATTAGCATCTAAAGGAGCAATCTCATCACTATCGCGTTCAAAACGATGTGTACATCTCACACAAGTCTTGATTTAGGGAGACCTTCTTATTGGTTCATTAGTTCCTTCAAATTGTCAAAGAAAGAGGTGATTAGGAGTCATATTACTTCGTTCTAGTTTGATTAGCATCAGAAAGAGCAAGCTCATCACTATGGCGTTCAAAACGATGTGTACATCTCACACAAGTCTCGATTTAGTAAAGCCTTCTTATTTTTTCGTTAGTTTCCTTCAAATTGTCAAAGAAAGAGGTGATTAGGAGTCTTATTACTTCGTTCTAGTTTGATTAGCATCAGAAGGAGCAATCTCATCACTATCGCGTTCAAAACGATGTGTACATCTCACACAAGTCTCGATTTAGGGAGACCTTCTTATTGGTTCATTAGTTCCTTCAAATTGTCAAAGAAAGAGGTGATTAGGAGTCATATTACTTCGTTCTAGTTTGATTAGCATCAGAAGGAGCAATCTCATCACTATCGCGTTCAAAATGATGTGTACATCTCACACAAGTCTCGATTTAGGGAGACCTTCTTATTGTTTCGTTAGTTCCTTCAAATTGTCAAAGAAAGAGGTGATTAGGAGTCATATTACTTCGTTCTAGTTTGATTAGCATCTAAAGGAGCAATCTCATCACTATCGCGTTCAAAACGATGTGTACATCTCACACAAGTCTCGATTTAGGGAGACCTTCTTATTGGTTCATTAGTTCCTTCAAATTGTCAAAGAAAGAGGTGATTAGGAGTCATATTACTTCGTTCTAGTTTGATTAGCATCAGAAGGAGCAATCTCATCACTATGGCGTTCAAAACGATGTGTACATCTCACACAAGTCTCGATTTAGGGAGACCTTCTTATTGTTTCGTTAGTTTCCTTCAAATTGTCAAAGAAAGAGGTGATTAGGAGTCATATTACTTCGTTCTAGTTTGATTAGCATCAGAAGGAGCAATCTCATCACTATCGCGTTCAAAACGATGTGTACATCTCACACAAGTCTCGATTTAGGGAGACCTTCTTATTGGTTCATTAGTTCCTTCAAATTGTCAAAGAAAGAGGTGATTAGGAGTCATATTACTTCGTTCTAGTTTGATTAGCATCAGAAGGAGCAATCTCATCACTATCGCGTTCAAAACGATGTGTACATCTCACACAAGTCTCGATTTAGTAAAGCCTTCTTATTGTTTCGTTAGTTTCCTTCAAATTGTCAAAGAAAGAGTTGATTAGGAGTCATATTACTTCGTTCTAGTTTGATTAGCATCTAAAGGAGCAATCTCATCACTATCGCGTTCAAAACGATGTGTACATCTCACACAAGTCTTGATTTAGGGAGACCTTCGAATTGGTTCATTAGTTCCTTCAAATTGTCAAAGAAAGAGGTGATTAGGAGTCATATTACTTCGTTCTAGTTTGATTAGCATCAGAAGGAGCAATCTCATCACTATGGCGTTCAAAACGATGTGTACATCTCACACAAGTCTCGATTTAGTAAAGCCTTCTTATTGTTTCGTTAGTTTCCTTCAAATTGTCAAAGAAAGAGGTGATTAGGAGTCATATTACTTCGTTCTAGTTTGATTAGCATCAGAAGGAGCAATCTCATCACTATCGCGTTCAAAACGATGTGTACATCTCACACAAGTCTTGATTTAGGGAGACCTTCGAATTGGTTCATTAGTTCCTTCAAATTGTCAAAGAAAGAGGTGATTAGGAGTCATATTACTTCGTTCTAGTTTGATTAGCATCTAAAGGAGCAATCTCATCACTATCGCGTTCAAAACGATGTGTACATCTCACACAAGTCTTGATTTAGGGAGACCTTCTTATTGTTTCGTTAGTTTCCTTCAAATTGTCAAAGAAAGAGGTGATTAGGAGTCATATTACTTCGTTCTAGTTTGATTAGCATCAGAAGGAGCAATCTCATCACTATGGCGTTCAAAACGATGTGTACATCTCACACAAGTCTTGATTTAGGGAGACCTTCTTATTGGTTCATTAGTTCCTTCAAATTGTCAAAGAAAGAGGTGATTAGGAGTCATATTACTTCGTTCTAGTTTGATTAGCATCAGAAGGAGCAATCTCATCACTATCGCGTTCAAAACGATGTGTACATCTCACACAAGTCTTGATTTAGGGAGACCTTCTTATTGGTTCATTAGTTCCTTCAAATTGTCAAAGAAAGAGGTGATTAGGAGTCATATTACTTCGTTCTAGTTTGATTAGCATCAGAAGGAGAAATCTCATCACTATCGCGTTCAAAACGATGTGTACATCTCACACAAGTCTCGATTTAGTAAAGCCTTCTTATTGTTTCGTTAGTTCCTTCAAATGGTCAAAGAAAGAGGTGATTAGGAGTCATATTACTTCGTTCAAGTTTGATTAGCATCAGAAAGAGCAATCTCATCACTATCGCGTTCAAAACGATGTGTACATCTCACACAAGTCTCGATTTAGGGAGACCTTCTTATTGGTTCATTAGTTCCTTCAAATTGTCAAAGAAAGAGGTGATTAGGAGTCATATTATTTCGTTCTAGTTTGATTAGCATCTAAAGGAGCAATCTCATCACTATCGCGTTCAAAACGATGTGTACATCTCACACAAGTCTTGATTTAGGGAGACCTTCTTATTGGTTCATTAGTTCCTTCAAATTGTCAAAGAAAGAGGTGATTAGGAGTTATATTACTTCGTTCTAGTTTGATTAGCATCAGAAGGAGCAATCTCATCACTATGACGTTCAAAACGATGTGTACGTGACAAGTCACGATTTAGGGAGACCTTCTTATTGGTTCATTAGTTCCTTCAAATTGTCAAAGAAAGAGGTGATTAGGAGTCATATTATTTCGTTCTAGTTTGATTAGCATCTAAAGGAGCAATCTCATCACTATCGCGTTCAAAACGATGTGTACATCTCACACAAGTCTCGATTTAGGAAAACCTTCTTATTGTTTCGTTAGTTTCCTTCAAATTATCAAAGAAAGAGGTGATTAGTAGTCATATTACTTCGTTCTAGTTTGATTAGCATCTAAAGGAGCAATCTCATCACTATCGCGTTCAAAACGATGTGTACATCTCACACAAGTCTTGATTTAGGGAGACCTTCTTATTGGTTCATTAGTTCCTTCAAATTGTCAAAGAAAGAGGTGATTAGGAGTCATATTACTTCGTTCTAGTTTGATTAGCATCAGAAGGAGCAATCTCATCACTATGGCGTTCAAAACGATGTGTACATCTCACACAAGTCTCGATTTAGTAAAGCCTTCTTATTGTTTCGTTAGTTTCCTTCAAATTGTCAAAGAAAGAGGTGATTAGGAGTCTTATTACTTCGTTCTAGTTTGATTAGCATCAGAAGGAGCAATCTCATCACTATCGCGTTCAAAACGATGTGTACATCTCACACAAGTCTTGATTTAGGGAGACCTTCGAATTGGTTCATTAGTTCCTTCAAATTGTCAAAGAAAGAGGTGATTAGGAGTCATATTACTTCGTTCTAGTTTGATTAGCATCAGAAGGAGCAATCTCATCACTATCGCGTTCAAAACGATGTGTACATCTCACACAAGTCTCGATTTAGTAAAGCCTTCTTATTGTTTCGTTAGTTCCTTCAAATTGTCAAAGAAAGAGGTGATTAGGAGTCATATTACTTCGTTCTAGTTTGATTAGCATCTAAAGGAGCAATCTCATCACTATCGCGTTCAAAACGATGTGTACATCTCACACAAGTCTTGATTTAGGGAGACCTTCGAATTGGTTCATTAGTTCCTTCAAATTGTCAAAGAAAGAGGTGATTAGGAGTCATATTACTTCGTTCTAGTTTGATTAGCATCTAAAGGAGCAATCTCATCACTATCGCGTTCAAAACGATGTGTACATCTCACACAAGTCTTGATTTAGGGAAGCCTTCTTATTGTTTCATTAGTTTCCTTCAAATTGTCAAAGAAAGAGGTGATTAGGAGTCATATTACTTCGTTCTAGTTTGATTAGCATCAGAAGGAGCAATCTCATCACTATCGCGTTCAAAACGATGTGTACATCTCACACAAGTCTTGATTTAGGGAGACCTTCTTATTGGTTCATTAGTTCCTTCAAATTGTCAAAGAAAGAGGTGATTAGGAGTCATATTACTTCGTTCTAGTTTGATTAGCATCAGAAGGAGCAATCTCATCACTATCGCGTTCAAAACGATGTGTACATCTCACACAAGTCTCGATTTAGTAAAGCCTTCTTATTGTTTCGTTAGTTTCCTTCAAATTGTCAAAGAAAGAGGTGATTAGGAGTCATATTACTTCGTTCTAGTTTGATTAGCATCAGAAGGAGCAATCTCATCACTATCGCGTTCAAAACGATGTGTACATCTCACACAAGTCTTGATTTAGGGAGACCTTCGAATTGGTTCATTAGTTCCTTCAAATTGTCAAAGAAAGAGGTGATTAGGAGTCATATTACTTCGTTCTAGTTTGATTAGCATCAGAAGGAGCAATCTCATCACTATCGCGTTCAAAACGATGTGTACATCTCACACAAGTCTCGATTTAGTAAAGCCTTCTTATTGTTTCGTTAGTTTCCTTCAAATTGTCAAAGAAAGAGGTGATTAGGAGTCATATTACTTCGTTCTAGTTTGATTAGCATCTAAAGGAGCAATCTCATCACTATCGCGTTCAAAACGATGTGTACATCTCACACAAGTCTTGATTTAGGGAGACCTTCTTATTGGTTCATTAGTTCCTTCAAATTGTCAAAGAAAGAGGTGATTAGGAGTCATATTACTTCGTTCTAGTTTGATTAGCATCTAAAGGAGCAATCTCATCACTATCGCGTTCAAAACGATGTGTACATCTCACACAAGTCTTGATTTAGGGAGACCTTCTTATTGTTTCGTTAGTTTCCTTCAAATTGTCAAAGAAAGAGGTGATTAGGAGTCATATTACTTCGTTCTAGTTTGATTAGCATCAGAAGGAGCAATCTCATCACTATGGCGTTCAAAACGATGTGTACATCTCACACAAGTCTTGATTTAGGGAGACCTTCTTATTGGTTCATTAGTTCCTTCAAATTGTCAAAGAAAGAGGTGATTAGGAGTCATATTACTTCGTTCTAGTTTGATTAGCATCTAAAGGAGCAATCTCATCACTATCGCGTTCAAAACGATGTGTACATCTCACACAAGTCTTGATTTAGGGAGACCTTCTTATTGGTTTCATTAGTTCCTTCAAATTGTCAAAGAAAGAGGTGATTAGGAGTCATATTACTTCGTTCTAGTTTGATTAGCATCTAAAGGAGCAATCTCATCACTATCGCGTTCAAAACGATGTGTACATCTCACACAAGTCTTGATTTAGGGAGACCTTCTTATTGGTTCATTAGTTCCTTCAAATTGTCAAAGAAAGAGGTGATTAGGAGTCATATTACTTCGTTCTAGTTTGATTAGCATCAGAAGGAGCAATCTCATCACTATCGCGTTCAAAACGATGTGTACATCTCACACAAGTCTCGATTTAGGGAGACCTTCTTATTGGTTCATTAGTTCCTTCAAATTGTCAAAGAAAGAGGTGATTAGGAGTCATATTACTTCGTTCTAGTTTGATTAGCATCAGAAGGAGCAATCTCATCACTATCGCGTTCAAAACGATGTGTACATCTCACACAAGTCTTGATTTAGGGAGACCTTCTTATTGGTTCATTAGTTTCCTTCAAATTGTCAAAGAAAGAGGTGATTAGGAGTCATATTACTTCGTTCTAGTTTGATTAGCATCAGAAGGAGCAATCTCATCACTATCGCGTTCAAAACGATGTGTACATCTCACACAAGTCTCGATTTAGGGAGACCTTCTTATTGGTTCATTAGTTCCTTCAAATTGTCAAAGAAAGAGGTGATTAGGAGTCATATTACTTCGTTCTAGTTTGATTAGCATCTAAAGGAGCAATCTCATCACTATCGCGTTCAAAACGATGTGTACATCTCACACAAGTCTCGATTTAGGGAGACCTTCTTATTGGTTCATTAGTTTCCTTCAAATTGTCAAAGAAAGAGGTGATTAGGAGTCATATTACTTCGTTCTAGTTTGATTAGCATCAGAAGGAGCAATCTCATCACTATCGCGTTCAAAACGATGTGTACATCTCACACAAGTCTCGATTTAGGGAGACCTTCTTATTGGTTCATTAGTTCCTTCAAATTGTCAAAGAAAGAGGTGATTAGGAGTCATATTACTTCGTTCTAGTTTGATTAGCATCTAAAGGAGCAATCTCATCACTATCGCGTTCAAAACGATGTGTACATCTCACACAAGTCTTGATTTAGGGAGACCTTCTTATTGTTTCGTTAGTTTCCTTCAAATTGTCAAAGAAAGAGGTGATTAGGAGTCATATTACTTCGTTCTAGTTTGATTAGCATCTAAAGGAGCAATCTCATCACTATCGCGTTCAAAACGATGTGTACATCTCACACAAGTCTTGATTTAGGGAGACCTTCTTATTGGTTCATTAGTTCCTTCAAATTGTCAAAGAAAGAGGTGATTAGGAGTCATATTACTTCGTTCTAGTTTGATTAGCATCTAAAGGAGCAATCTCATCACTATCGCGTTCAAAACGATGTGTACATCTCACACAAGTCTCGATTTAGTAAAGCCTTCTTATTGGTTCATTAGTTCCTTCAAATTGTCAAAGAAAGAGGTGATTAGGAGTCATATTACTTCGTTCTAGTTTGACTAGCATTGGAAAGAGCAATCTCATCACTATCACGTTCAAAACGATGTGTACATCTCACACAAGTCTTGATTTAGGGAGACCTTCGAATTGGTTCATTAGTTCCTTCAAATTGTCAAAGAAAGAGGTGATTAGGAGTCATATTACTTCGTTCTAGTTTGATTAGCATCAGAAGGAGCAATCTCATCACTATCGCGTTCAAAACGATGTGTACATCTCACACAAGTCTTGATTTAGAGAGACCTTCTTATTGGTTCATTAGTTCCTTCAAATTGTCAAAGAAAGAGGTGATTAGGAGTCATATTACTTCGTTCTAGTTTGATTAGCATCAGAAGGAGCAATCTCATCACTATCGCGTTCAAAACGATGTGTACATCTCACACAAGTCTTGATTTAGGGAGACCTTCGAATTGGTTCATTAGTTCCTACAAATTGTCAAAGAAAGAGGTGATTAGGAGTCATATTACTTCGTTCTAGTTTGATTAGCATCAGAAGGAGCAATCTCATCACTATCGCGTTCAAAACGATGTGTACATCTCACACAAGTCTCGATTTAGGGAAACCTTCTTATTGTTTCGTTAGTTTCCTTCAAATTGTCAAAGAAAGAGGTGATTAGGAGTCATATTACTTCGTTCTAGTTTGATTAGCATCAGAAGGAGCAATCTCATCACTATCGCGTTCAAAACGATGTGTACATCTCACACAAGTCTTGATTTAGGGAGACCTTCTTATTGGTTCATTAGTTCCTTCAAATTGTCAAAGAAAGAGGTGATTAGGAGTCATATTACTTCGTTCTAGTTTGATTAGCATCAGAAGGAGCAATCTCATCACTATCGCGTTCAAAACGATGTGTACATCTCACACAAGTCTTGATTTAGGGAGACCTTCTTATTGTTTCGTTAGTTTCCTTCAAATTGTCAAAGAAAGAGGTGATTAGGAGTCATATTACTTCGTTCTAGTTTGATTAGCATCAGAAGGAGCAATCTCATCACTATGGCGTTCAAAACGATGTGTACATCTCACACAAGTCTCGATTTAGGGAGACCTTCTTATTGGTTCATTAGTTCCTTCAAATTGTCAAAGAAAGAGGTGATTAGGAGTCATATTACTTCGTTCTAGTTTGATTAGCATCAGAAGGAGCAATCTCATCACTATCGCGTTCAAAACGATGTGTACATCTCACACAAGTCTTGATTTAGGGAGACCTTCTTATTGTTTCGTTAGTTTCCTTCAAATTGTCAAAGAAAGAGGTGATTAGGAGTCATATTACTTCGTTCTAGTTTGATTAGCATCAGAAGGAGCAATCTCATCACTATGGCGTTCAAAACGATGTGTACATCTCACACAAGTCTCGATTTAGTAAAGCCTTCTTATTTTTTCGTTAGTTTCCTTCAAATTGTCAAAGAAAGAGGTGATTAGGAGTCTTATTACTTCGTTCTAGTTTGATTAGCATCAGAAGGAGCAATCTCATCACTATGGCGTTCAAAACGATGTGTACATCTCACACAAGTCTTGATTTAGGGAGACCTTCGAATTGGTTCATTAGTTCCTACAAATTGTCAAAAAAAGAGGTGATTAGGAGTCATATTACTTCGTTCTAGTTTGATTAGCATCAGAAGGAGCAATCTCATCACTATCGCGTTCAAAATGATGTGTACATCTCACACAAGTCTCGATTTAGTAAAGCCTTCTTATTGTTTCGTTAGTTTCCTTCAAATTGTCAAAGAAAGAGTTGATTAGGAGTCATATTACTTCGTTCTAGTTTGACTAGCATCGGAAGGAGCAATCTCATCACTATCGCGTTCAAAACGATGTGTACATCTCACACAAGTCTTGATTTAGGGAGACCTTCGAATTGGTTCATTAGTTCCTTCAAATTGTCAAAGAAAGAGGTGATTAGGAGTCATATTACTTCGTTCTAGTTTGATTAGCATCAGAAGGAGCAATCTCATCACTATCGCGTTCAAAACGATGTGTACATCTCACACAAGTCTTGATTTAGGGAGACCTTCTTATTGTTTCGTTAGTTTCCTTCAAATTGTCAAAGAAAGAGGTGATTATGAGTCTTATTACTTCATTCTAGTTTGATTAGCATCAGAAGGAGCAATCTTATCACTATCGCATTCAAAACGATGTGTACATCTCACACAAGTCTTGATTTAGGGAGACCTTCTTATTGGTTCATTAGTTCCTTCAAATTGTCAAAGAAAGAGGTGATTAGGAGTCATATTACTTTGTTCTAGTTTGATTAGCATCTAAAGGAGCAATCTCATCACTATCGCGTTCAAAACGATGTGTACATCTCACACAAGTCTTGATTTAGGGAGACCTTCTTATTGGTTCATTAGTTCCTTCAAATTGTCAAAGAAAGAGGTGATTAGGAGTCATATTACTTCGTTCTAGTTTGATTAGCATCAGAAGGAGCAATCTCATCACTATCGCGTTCAAAACGATGTGTACATCTCACACAAGTCTCGATTTAGTAAAACCTTCTTATTGTTTCGTTAGTTCCTTCAAATGGTCAAAGAAAGAGGTGATTAGGAGTCATATTACTTCGTTCTAGTTTGACTAGCATCAGAAGGAGCAATCTCATCACTATCGCGTTCAAACCGATGTGTACATCTCACACAAGTCTTGATTTAGGGAGACCTTCTTATTGGTTCATTAGGTTCTTCAAATTGTCAAAGAAAGTGGTGATTAGGAGTCATATTACTTCGTTCTAGTTTGATTAGCATCTAAAGGAGGAATCTCATCACTATCGCCTTCAAAACGATGTGTACATCTCACACAAGTCTCGATTTAGGGAGACCTTCTTATTGGTTCATTAGTTCCTTCAAATTGTCAAAGAAAGAGGTGGTTAGGAGTCATATTACTTCGTTCTAGTTTGATTAGTATTTAAAGGAGAAATCTCATCACTATCGCGTTCAAAAACGATGTGTACATCTCACACAAGTCTTGATTTAGGGAGACCTTCTTATTGGTTCATTAGTTCCTTCAAATTGTCAAAGAAAGAGGTGATTATGAGTCATATTACTTCGTTCTAGTTTGATTAGCATCAGAAGGAGCAATCTCATCACTATGGCATTCAAAACGATGTGTACATCTCACACAAGTCTCGATTTAGGGAGACCTTCTTATTGGTTCATTAGTTCCTTCAAATTGTCAAAGAAAGAGGTGATTAGGAGTCATATTACTTCGTTCTATTTTGATTAGCATCTAAAGGAGCAATCTCATCGGTATCGCGTTCAAAACGATGTGTACATCTCACACAAGTCTCGATTAAGTAAAGCCTTCTTATTTTTTTCGTTAGTTCCTTCAAATGGTCAAAGAAAGAGGTGATTAGGAGTCATATTACTTCGTTCTAGTTTGATTAGCATCAGAAGGAGCAATCTCATCACTATCGCGTTCAAAACGATGTGTACATCTCACACAAGTCTTGATTTAGGGAGACCTTCGAATTGGTTCATTAGTTCCTTCAAATTGTCAAAGAAAGAGGTGATTAGGAGTCATATTACTTCGTTCTAGTTTGATTAGCATCAGAAGGAGCAATCTCATCACTATCGCGTTCAAAATGATGTGTACATCTCACACAAGTCTCGATTTAGTAAAGCCTTCTTATTGTTTCGTTAGTTCCTTCAAATTGTCAAAGAAAGAGTTGATTAGGAGTCATATTACTTCGTTCTAGTTTGACTAGCATCGGAAGGAGCAATCTCATCACTATCGCGTTCAAAACGATGTGTACATCTCACACAAGTCTTGATTTAGGGAGACCTTCGAATTGGTTCATTAGTTCCTTCAAATTGTCAAAGAAAGAGGTGATTAGGAGTCATATTACTTCGTTCTAGTTTGATTAGCATCAGAAGGAGCAATCTCATCACTATCGCGTTCAAAACGATGTGTACATCTCACACAAGTCTCGATTTAGGGAGACCTTCTTATTGTTTCGTTAGTTACCTTCAAATTGTCAAAGAAAGAGGTGATTAGGAGTCTTATTACTTCGTTCTAGTTTGATTAGCATCAGAAGGAGCAATCTCATTACTATCGCGTTCAAAACGATGTGTACATCTCACACAAGTCTCGATTTTGGGAGACCTTCTTATTTTTTCATTAGGTCCTTCAAATTGTCAAAGAAAGAGGTGATTAGGAGTCATATTACTTCGTTCTACTTTGATTAGCATCTAAACGAGCAATCTCATCACTATCGCGTTCAAAACGATGTGTACATCTCACACAAGTCTTGATTTAGGGAGACCTTCTTATTGGTTCATTAGGTCCTTCAAATTGTCAAAGAAAGAGGTGATTAGGAGTTCATATTTCTTCGTTCTAGTTTGATTAGCATCACAAGGAGCAATCTCATCACTATCGCGTTCAAAACGATGTGTACATCACACAGAAGTCTCGATTTAGGGAGACCTTCTTATTGTTTCTTTAGTTACGTAAAATTTTTCAAAGAAAGAGGTGATTAGGAGTCATATTACTTCGGTCTAGTTTGATTAGCATCTGAAGGAGCAATCTCATCATTATCGCGTTCAAAACGATGTGTACATCTCACACAAGTCTTGATTTAGGGAGACCTTCTTATTGGTTCCTTAGTTCCTTCAAATTGTCAAAGAAAGAGGTGATTAGGAGTCATATTACTTCGTTCTAGTTTGATTAGCATCTAAAGGAGCAATCTCATCACTATCGCATTCAAAACGATGTGTACATCTCACACAAGTCTTGATTTAGGGAGACCTTCTTATTGGTTCATTAGTTTCCTTCAAATTGTCAAAGAAAGAGGTGATTAGAAGTCATATTACTTTGTTCTAGTCTGATTAGCATCTAGAAGGAAGCCAATCTCATCAATATCGCGTTCAAAAACGATGTGTACATCTCACACAAGTCTTGATTTAGGGAGACCTTCTTATTGGTTCATTAGTTCCTTCAAATTGTCAAAGAAAGAGGTGATTAGGAGTCATATTACTTCGTTCTATTTTGATTAGCATCTAAAGGAGCAATCTCATCACTATGGCGTTCAAAACGATGTGTACATCTCACACAAGTCTTGATTTAGGGAGACCTTCAAATTGGTTCATTAGTTCCTTCAAATTGTCAAAGAAAGAGGTGATTAGAAGTCATATTACTTCGTTCTAGTTTGATTAGCATCAGAAGGAGCAATCTCATCACTATGGCGTTCAAAACGATGTGTACATCTCACACAAGTCTTGATTTAGGGAGACCTTCGAATTGGTTCATTAGTTCCTTCAAATTGTCAAAGAAAGAGGTGATTAGGAGTCATATTACTTCGTTCTAGTTTGACTAGCATCGGAAGGAGCAATCTCATCACTATCGCGTTCAAAACGATGTGTACATCTCACACAAGTCTCGATTTAGTAAAGCCTTCTTATTGTTTCGTTAGTTTCCTTCAAATTGTCAAAGAAAGAGTTGATTAGTAGTCATATTACTTCGTTCAAGTTTGATTAGCATCAGAAGGAGCAATCTCATTACTATCACGTTCAAAACGATGTGTACATCTCACACAAGTCTTGATTTTGGGAGACCTTCTTATTGGTTCATTAGTTCCTTCAAATTGTCAAAGAAAGAGGTGATTAGGAGTCATATTACTTCGTTCTAGTTTGATTAGCATCTAAAGGAGCAATCTCATCACTATCGCGTTCAAAACGATGTGTACATCTCACACAAGTCTCGATTTAGGGAGACCTTCTTATTGTTTCGTTAGTTTCCTTCAAATTGTCAAAGAAAGAGGTGATTAGGAGTCATATTACTTCGTTCTTATTTGATTAGCATCAGAAGGAGCAATCTCATCACTATCGCTTTCAAAACGATGTGTACATCTCACACAAGTCTCGATTTAGGGAGACCTTCTTATTGGTTCATTAGTTCCTTCAAATTGTCAAAGAAAGAGGTGATTAGGAGTCATATTACTTCGTTCTAGTTTGATTAGCATCAGAAGGAGCAATCTCATCACTATGGCGTTCAAAACAAAGGGTACATCTCACACAAGTCTTGATTTAGGGAGACCTTCTTATTGGTTCATTAGTTCCTTCAAATTGTCAAAAAAAGAGGTGATTAGGAGTCATATTACTTCGTTCTAGTTTGATTAGCATCAGAAGGAGCAATCTCATCACTATCGCGTTCAAAACGATGTGTACATCTCACACAAGTCTTGATTTAGGGAGACCTTCTTATTGTTTCATTAGTTTCCTTCAAATTGTCAAAGAAAGAGGTGATTAGGAAAGTCATATTACTTTGTTCTAGTTTGATTAGCATCAGAAGGAGCAATCTCATCACTATCGCGTTCAAAATGATGTGTACATCTCACACAATTCTTGATTTAGGGAGACCTTCTTATTGGTTCATTAGTTCCTTCAAATTGTCAAAGAAAGAGGTGATTAGGAGTCATATTACTTCGTTCTAGTTTGACTAGCATCAGAAGGAGCAATCTCATCACTATCGCGTTCAAAACGATGTGTACATCTCATACAAGTCTCAATTTAGGGAAGCCTTCTTATTGTTTCGTTAGTTTCCTTCAAATTGTCAAAGAAAGAGGTGATTAGGAGTCATATTACTTCGTTCTAGTTTGATTAGCATCTAAAGGAGCAATCTAATCACTATCGGTTTCAAAACGATGTGTACATCTCACACAAGTCTTGATTTAGGGAGACCTTCTTATTGGTTCATTAGTTCCTTCAAATTGTCAAAGAAAGAGGTGATTATGAGTCATATTACTTCGTCCTAGTTTGATTAGCATCAGAAGGAGCAATCTCATCACTATCGCGTTCAAAACGATGTGTACATCTCACACAAGTCTTGATTTAGGGAGACCTTCAAATTGGTTCATTAGTTCCTACAAATTGTCAAAGAAAGAGGTGATTAGAAGTCATATTACTTCGTTCTAGTTTGATTAGCATCAGAAGAAGCAATCTCATCACTATCGCGTTCAAAATGATGTGTACATCTCACACAAGTCTCGATTTAGGGAGACTTTCTTATTGGTTCATTAGTTCCTTCAAATTGTCAAAAAAAGAGGTGATTAGGAGTCATATTACTTCGTTCTAGTTTGATTAGCATCAGAAGGAGCAATCTCATCACTATCGCGTTCAAAACGATGTGTACATCTCACACAAGTCTTGATTTAGGGAGACCTTCTTATTGGTTCATTAGTTCCTTCAAATTGTCAAAGAAAGAGGTGATTAGGAGTCATATTACTTCGTCCTAGTTTGATTAGCATCAGAAGGAGCAATCTCATCACTATGACGTTCAAAACGATGTGTACATCTCACACAAGTCTCGATTTAGGGAGACCTTCTTATTGGTTCATTAGTTCCTTCAAATTGTCAAAGAAAGAGGTGATTAGGAGTCATATTACTTCGTTCTAGTTTGATTAGCATCAGAAGGAGCAATCTCATCACTATCGCGTTCAAAACGATGTGTACATCTCACACAAGTCTTGATTTAGGGAGACCTTCTTATTGGTTCGTTAGTTCCTTCAAATTGTCAAAGAAAGAGGTGATTAGGAGTCATATTACTTCGTTCTAGTTTGATTAGCATCAGAAGGAGCAATCTCATCACTATCGCGTTCAAAACGATGTGTACATCTCACACAAGTCTCGATTTAGGGAGACCTTCTTATTGGTTCGTTAGTTCCTTCAAATTGTCAAAGAAAGAGGTGATTAGGAGTCATATTACTTCGTTCTAGTTTGATTAGCATCAGAAGGAGCAATCTCATCACTATCGCGTTTTAAAACGATGTGTCATCTAACACAAGTCTTGATTTAGGGAGACCTTCTTATTGGTTCATTAGTTCCTTCAAATTGTCAAAGAAAGAGGTGATTAGGAGTCATATTACTTCGTTCTAGTTTGATTAGCATCTAAAGGAGCAATCTCATCACTATCGCGTTCAAAACGATGTGTACATCTCACACAAGTCTTGATTTAGGGAGACCTTCTTATTGGTTCATTTGTTCCTTCAAATTGTCAAAGAAAGAGGTGATTAGGAGTCATATTACTTCGTTCTAGTTTGATTAGCATCAGAAGGAGCAATCTCATCACTATCGCGTTCAAAACGATGTGTACATCTCACACAAGTCTTGATTTAGGAGACCTTCTTATTGTTTCGTTAGTTTCCTTCAAATTGTCAAAGAAAGAGGTGATTATGAGTCATATTACTTCGTTCTAGTTTGATTAGCATCAGAAGGAGCAATCTCATCACTATGGCGTTCAAAACGATGTGTACATCTCACACAAGTCTCGATTTAGGGAGACCTTCTTATTGGTTCATTAGTTCCTTCAAATTGTCAAAAAAAGAGGTGATTAGGAGTCATATTACTTCGTTCTAGTTTGATTAGCATCAGAAGGAGCAATCTCATCACTATCGCGTTCAAAACGATGTGTACATCTCACACAAGTCTTGATTTAGGGAGACCTTCTTATTGGTTCATTAGTTCCTTCAAATTGTCAAAGAAAGAGTTGATTAGGAGTCATATTACTTCGTTCTAGTTTGATTAGCATCAGAAGGAGCAATCTCATCACTATCGCGTTCAAAACGATGTGTACATCTCACACAAGTCTCGATTTAGGGAGACCTTCTTATTGTTTCGTTAGTTCCTTCAAATTGTCAAAGAAAGAGGTGATTAGGAGTCATATTACTTCGTTCTAGTTTGATTAGCATCAGAAGGAGCAATCTCATCACTATGTCGTTCAAAACGATGTGTACATCTCACACAAGTCTTGATTTAGGGAGACCTTCTTATTGTTTCGTTAGTTCCTTCAAAATATCAAAGAAAGAGTTGATTAGGAGTCATATTACTTCGTTCTATTTTGATTAGCATCTAAAGGAGCAATCTCATCACTATCGCGTTCAAAACGATGTGTACATCTCACACAAGTCTTGATTTAGGGAGACCTTATTATTATTTCGTTAGTTTCTTTCAAATTGTCAAAGAAAGAGGTGATTATGAGTCTTATTACTTCGTTCTAGTTTGATTAGCATCAGAAGGAGCAATCTCATCACTATCGCGTTCAAAACGATGTGTACATCTCACACAAGTCTCGATTTAGTAAAGCCTTCTTATTGTTTCGTTAGTTTCCTTCAAATTGTCAAAGAATGGGGTGATTAGGAGTCTTATTACGTCGTTCTAGTTTGATTAGCATCGGAAGGAGCAATCTCATCAATATGGCGTTCAAAACGATGTGTAATCTTACACAAGTCTTGATTTAGGGAGACCTTCTTATTGGTTCATTAGTTCCTTCAAATTGTCAAAGAAAGAGGTGATTAGGAGTCATATTACTTCGTTCTAGTTTGACTAGCATCAGAAGGAGCAATCTCATCACTATCGCGTTCAAAACGATGTGTACATCTCACACAAGTCTTGATTTAGGGAGACCTTCTTATTGGTTCATTAGTTCCTTCAAATTGTCAAAGAAAGAGGTGATTAGGAGTCATATTACTTCGTTCTAGTTTGATTAGCATCTAAAGGAGCAATCTCATCACTATCGCGTTCAAAACGATGTGTACATCTCACACAAGTCTCGATTTAGTGAGACCTTCTTATTGTTTCGTTAGTTCCTTCAAATTGTCAAAGAAAGAGGTGATTAGGAGTCTTATTACTTCGTTCTAGTTTGATTAGCATCAGAAGGAGCAATCTCATCACTATCGCGTTCAAAACGATGTGTACATCTCACACAAGTCTTGATTTAGGGAGACCTTCTTATTGGTTCATTAGTTCCTTCAAATTGTCAAAGAAAGAGGTGATTAGGAGTCATATTACTTCGTTCTAGTTTGATTAGCATCAGAAGGAGCAATCTCATCACTATCGCGTTCAAAACGATGTGTACATCTCACACAAGTCTTGATTTAGGGAGACCTTCTTATTGGTTCATTAGTTCCTTCAAATTGTCAAAGAAAGAGGTGATTAGGAGTCATATTACTTCGTTCTAGTTTGATTAGCATCAGAAGGAGCAATCTCATCACTATCGCGTTCAAAACGATGTGTACATCTCACACAAGTCTCGATTTAGGGATTACCTACTATTTGTTTCATTAGTTCCTTCAAATTGTCAAAGAAAGAGGTGATTAGGAGTCATATTACTTCGTTCTAGTTTGATTAGCATCTAAAGGAGCAATCTCATCACTATCGCGTTCAAAACGATGTGTACATCTCACACAAGTCTTGATTTAGGGAGACCTTCTTATTGGTTCATTAGTTCCTTCAAATTGTCAAAGAAAGAGGTGATTAGGAGTCATATTACTTCGTTCTAGTTTGATTAGCATCAGAAGGAGCAATCTCATCACTATCGCGTTTAAAACGATGTGTACATCTCACACAAGTCTTGATTTTGGGAGACCTTCTTATTAGTTTCGTTAGGTTTTCCCTTCCCAACTTGTCAAAGAAAGAGTTGATTAGGAGGTCATATTATTTCGTTCTAGTTTTTGGGATTAGCATCGGAAGGAGCAATCTTTCAGTCACTATCCCGCGTTCAAAACGATGTGTACATCCACAACAAAGGTTCTCGATTTTAGGGAGGGACCTTTCTTATTGGTTCATTAGTTTCCCTTCAAATTGTCCAAAGAAAGAGGTGGATTAGGGAGTACATATTACTTCGTTCCTAGTTTGATTATGCATCAAAAGGAGCAATCTCATCACCTTATCGCGTTCAAAACGATGTGTACCATCTCACACAAGTCTCGATATTTAGGGAGACCTTCTTATTGGTTTCATTAGTTTCCTTCAAATTTGTCCAAAGAAATAAAAGGGGTTTTGATTAGGAGTCATATTTACTTTCGTTCTAGTTTTACTAGCATCAGAAGGAGCAATCTCATCACCTATCGCCGTTCAAAACGATGTTGTAACATCTCACCACAAAGGTCTTGATTTAGGGAGGACCTTCTTATTGGTTCCATTAGTTCCTTCAAAATTGTTCAAAAGAAAAGAGGTGATTAGGAGTCATATTACTTCCGTTTATTAGTTTGATTAGCATCGGAAGGGTCAATCTCATCACTATCGCCTGTTCAAAACGATGTGTACCAATCTCACACAAGTCTTGATTTTAGGGAGAACCTATCTTATTGGTTCGTTAGTTTCTTTCAAAATTGTCCAAAGAAAGAGGTGATTAGGAGTCATATTACTATTCGTTTCTAGTTTTGATTAGCATCAGAAGGAGTCAATCTCATCACTATCGCGTTCAAAACGATGTGTACATCTTCACACGAAGTCTCGATTTAGGGAGACCCTTCTTATTTTGGTTTCATTAGTTTCCTTTCAATATTGTCACAAGAAAGGAGGTGATTAGGGAGTCATATTGTATCTTTCGTTCTAGTTTGGATTAGCATCTAAAGGAGCAATCTCAATCACTATCGCGTTTCAAAACGATGTGTACATCTCACACAAGTCGCGAGTTAGGGAGATCCTTCTTATTGGTTTCGTTAGTTTTCCTTGTCAAATTGTCAAAAGAAAGAAGGTTGATTAGAGAAAGTTCTTATTAACCTTCGTTCTATGTTTACTGATTAGGGCATCCAGAAGGATGCCAATACTCATCACCCCCACTTATCGCGTTCAAAACCGATGTGTAACATCTCCAACCACAAGTCTTGATTTAGGGAGGCCTTCTTATTGGTTCATTAGTTTCCTTCAAAATTGTCAAAGAAAAGAGGTGATTATAGGAGTCAATATTACTTTCGTTCTAGTCTTGAATTAGCATCAGAAGGAGCCCCAATCTCCAATCAAATCCTATCGCGTTCAAAACGATCTGTGTACCATACCTCACCACAAGTCTTGTGATTTAGGGAATGACCTTCTTATTGTTTCATTCCTTAGTTTCCTTCAAATTGTTCAAAGAAAGAGGTGATTTAAGGAGTCTATTAGTTATCTGTCTGTTCTAGTTCTTGATTAGCCATGCAGAAAGGAGCAATCTCATCAACTATGGGGGGCCGTTCAAAAACGTTGTTGTACATCTCACTACAAGTCTCGATTTAGGGAGACCTTCTTATTGTTTCATTAGTTTCCTTCAAATTGTTCAAAGAAAGAGGTGATTAGGAGTTCTTATTACTTCCGTTCTAGTTTGATTAAGCATCCTAGAAAGGAGCAATCTCATCACTATGGCGGTTCCAAAACGATGTTGTATTCATCTCACACAAGTCTTGATTTAGGGAGACCTTCTTATTGGTTCATTAGTTTCCTTAAAAAATTGTCAAAAGAAAGAGTGTTGGATTAGGAGTCATATTACTTCGTTCTTCTGAGTTTGATTAGCATCTAAAGGAGCAATCTCAATTCACTATCATGCGTTCCAAAAACGAGTGTGTAACATCTCACACAAGGTCTCGATTTAGGTAAAGCCTCTTATTGTTTCGTTAGTTTCCTTCTAAATTGTCAAAGAAAGAGGTTGATTAGGGAGGGTCATATTACTTCCGTTCTAGTTTTGGATTTAGCCATCTAAAGGAGCAATCTCATCACTATCGCTTTCAAAACGATTTGTGTACATCTCACCACAAGTCTTGAATTTAGGGAGACCTTCTTATTGGTTCCATTAGTTCCTTCAAATCTGTCAAAAGAAAGAGGTGATTAGGAGTCATATTACTTCGTTTTGCTAGTTTGATTAGCATTTCCATGAAGGAGCAATCTCATCACTTATCGCGTTCCAAAACGATGTGTACATCTCCACACATAGTCTCGATTTTTTTAGGGAGACCTTCTGTATTGTTTCGTTAGTTTTCCTTCCCCAAATTGTCAAAGAAAGAGGTGATGATTATGAGTCCTTATTAACTTCAGTTCTAGTTTGATTGAGCAATCAGAAGGAGCCAATCTCATCCACTAATCGCGTTCAATAACGATGTGTACATCTCACCTACAAGTCTTGATTTTAGGGAGAGCCTTCTTATTGGGTTCCTTAGTTTCCTTCAAATTGTCAAAGGAAAGAGGTGATTAGGAAGTCCATATTACTTTTTCGGGTTCTTTTTTTTTTTTATGTTTGATTAGCATCTAAAGGAGCAAATTCCTCCATCACTAATCCAGCGTTTCATAAACGAATGTGTACCATCCTCACAGCAAGTCCTTTGATTTAGGTGAGACCTTCTTATTTGTTTCGTTAGTTTCCTTCAAATTGTCAGACAGAAAGAGTTGATTAGGAAGTCATGATTACTTCCGTTTCTAGTTTGATTAGCATCAGGAAGGAGCAAAATCTCATCACTATCGCGTTCAATAACGATGTGTACAATCTTCACAACACAAGTCTTGATTTAGGGAGACCTTCGAATTGGATTTCATTAGTTCCCTTCAAAATATTCCTTCCAAAGATAAGAGGTTGATTAGGAGTCATATTACTTCGTTCTAGTTTGACTTAGCATCTAAGAAGGAGCAATCTCATCCACTATCGCGGGTTCAAAAATATCGATGTGTACATCTGCCACACAAGTCCTTGATTTAGGGAGACCTTCTTAATTGGTTTCCATTTAGTTCCTTCCAAATTTGTCCAAAAGAAAGAAGAGTGATTAGGAAGTCATATTACTTTCAGTTCTAGTTTGATTAGCATCTAAAGGAGCAATCTCCATCACTATCCGCCGTTCACAACAACCGATGTGTAACATCTCACACAAGTCTCGATTTAGTAAAGCCCTTTCTTATTTGTTTCGTTAGTTTCCTTCTAAAATTGTCAAAGAAAAGAGGTGATTAGGAGGTCATATTACTTCGTTCTAGTTTGATTAGCATCGGCAGAAAGGAGCAAATCTCATCCACTATCGCGTTTCTAAATACGGATGTGTACAATCTACACACATAGTCTTGATTTAGGGAGACCCTTGCGAATTGGTTCATCTAGTTCCCCCACTACAAATTGTCAAAGAAAGAGGTGATTAGGAGTCATATTACTTCGTTCTAGTTTTGATTAGCATCAGAAGGAGCAATCTCATCACTCAATCGCGTTCACAATGATGTGTACAATTCTCACACAAGTCTCGATTTAGTAAAGCCTTCTTATTGTTTCGTTAGTTTCCTTCAAAATTGTCAAAGGAAAGAGGGTGATTAGGAGTCTTATTACTTCGTTCTAAGTTTGATATAGCATCAGAAGGAGCAATCTCATCTCTATCGTCGTTCAAAACGATGTGTAACATTCTCACAACAAGTCATTGATTTAAGTGGAGAACCTTCGAATTTGGCTTCCATTAGTTCCTTCAAAATTTGTCAAAGAAAGAGGTGATTAGAAAGTCATATTCTTTCGTTTCTAGTTTTTGGGTATTAGCCATCTCTAAAGGAGCCCAATCTCATCACTATCCCGCCGGTTCAAAACGATGTGTACCCACAATCTCACAACCCTCAAGTCTTGATTTAGGGAGAGCCCTTCTTATTGGTTTCGGTAGTTTCCTTCAAATTGTTCCAAAGAAAGAGGTGATATATGGAAGTCATATTAATTCGTTCTAGTTTGTGATTAGCATCAGAAGGAGCAATCCTCATCACTATCGCGTTCAAAACGATGTGTACATCTCACCCACAAGTCTTGATTTAGGGAGACACTTCTTATTGGTTTCGTTAGTTTTCCTTCAAATTGTCAATAGGAAAGAGGGTGATTATGAGTTCATATTACTTCGTTCTAGTTTGATTTAGCAATCAGGAACAAGGAGCAATCTCCATCACTATCGCGTTTAAAACGATTTGTTGTACATCTCAATCACAATGTCTTGATTTAGGGGAAGACCTATCTTTATTGGTTTCATTAGTTTCCTTCCAAATTTGTCCAAAGAAAGAGGTGATTAGTGAGTCATATTACTTCGTTCTAGTTTGACTTAGCATCATAAAGGTAGCAATCTCATCACTATCGCGTTCAAAACTAAACGATGTGGTACATCTCACACAAGTCTTCGAATTTAGTAAAGACCTTCTTAATTGGTTTCTAGTTAGTTGCTTCAAATTGTCAAAGAAAAGTAGTTGATTAGGAGTCATATTACTTCGTTCTAGTTTGATTAGCATCCGAAGGAGCAATCTCATTCACTATCGCGTTCAAAACGATGTGTACAATCCTCACACAAAGTCTCGATTTTAGGGAGACCTTCTTATTGGTTCGTTAGTTTTCCTTCAAATTCTCAAAGAAAGAAAGAGGTGATTAGGAGTTCATCTATTACTTCGTTCCTAGTTTGATTAAGCATCAGAAGGAGCAATCTTCAATCACTATGGCGTTCAAGGAACGATGTGTTACATCTTTTTATTTTCCACCCAAAAAAACAAGTCTCGATTTAAGGGAGACTCTTTCTTATGTGGTTCAATTTAGTTCCTTCAAATTGTCCAAAAAAAGAGCTGATGATTTAGGAGTCATATTACTATCGTTTCATAGTTTGATTAGCATCAGAAAGTAGCAATCTCCATCACTATCGCCTGTTTCCCCAATAACGATGTGTACATCTCACACAAGTCTCGATTTAGTAAAATCCCTTCTTATTGGTTTCGTTAGTTTCCTTCAAATTGTCAAAGAAAGAGTTGATTAGGAGTCCATTATTACTATTCGTTCTAGTTTGACTAGCATCGGAAGGAGCCAATCTCATCACTATCGCGTTCAAAACGATGTGTACATCTCACCCACAAAGTCTTGTGATTTAGGGAGAAACCTTCGAATATGGTTCCATATAGTTTCCTTCCCCAAAATTGGTCAAAGTAAGAGGGTGATTAGGAGTCATATTACTTCGTTCTTAGTTTGATTAGCCATCAGAAGGAGCAAAATCTCATCCACTATCCGCGTTCCCAAAACGATGTGTACAATCCTCACACAAGTCTTTATGATTTTAGGGATACCTTCCTTATTGTTTCGTAGTTACCTTCAAATTGGTCCCCAAAAGAAAGATGTGATTAGGAGTCAGATTACCTTCCGTTCTAGATTGATAAGCATCAAAAGGCGCAATCTCATCACTATCGCGTTCAAAACGAAGTGTACATCTCACACAAGTCTTGATTTTAGGGAGACGCTTCTTATTGGTTCATTAGTTTCCTTCAAATTGTGTCAAAGAAAGAGGTGTATTAGGAGTTCATATTTACTTCGTTCTAGTTTGATTAGCATATATGAAGGAGCAATTCTCATCACGTATCGGCGTTCAAAACGGAGTGTGTACATCTCACACAAGTTCTCGATTTAGGGAGACACTTCTTATTGGTTCATTAGTTCCTTCAAATTGTCAAAGAAAGAGGGTGATTATGAGTTCATATTTACTTCGTTTCTAGTTTGATTAGCATTCGGAAGGAGCAATCTAGCACACTATCCGCGTTCAAAAACGAAGTGTACATCTCACACATTAACATAGTCTTGATTTAGGGAGACGTTCTTATTGGTTCGTTAGTTTCCTTCAAAATTGTCAAAGAAAAGAGTGTGATTAGGGAGTCATATTACTTCGTTCTCGTTTGATTTAGCATCTAAAGGAGCCAATCCTCATCACTATCCCAGCGTTCAAAACCGATGTGTACAGTCTCCACACAAGTCTTGATGTTAGGGGAGACCTTATTATTGGTTCATTAGTATCCCTTCAAATTGTCAAAGAAAGAGAGGTGATTAGGAGTCATATTACTGTGTTCTAGTTTGATTAGCATCAGAAAGGAGCAAGCTCATCACTATGACGTTCAAAACGATGTGTACATGCTCACACAAGTCTCGACTTTAGGGAGGACCCTTTTCTTATTGGTTTCATTAGGTTCCTTCAAATTGTCAAAAAAGAAAGAGGTGATTAGGAGTCATATTTATTTCGTTTCTATTTTGATTAGCCATCCTAATGGAGCCAATCTCATCACACCTATCGCGTTCAAAACGATGTGTACATACTCACACAAGTCCTTGATTTAGGGAGACCTTCTATTTGGTTTCATTAGTTTCCTTCAAATTGTCACAAAGGGAAAGAGGTGATTAGGAGTCATATTACTTCGTTCTAGTTTGATTAGATGCAGAAGGAGCAAATCTCCATCACTAATCGTGTTCAAAACGATGTTGTACATCTGCCACACAAGTCTCGATTTAGGGAGAGCCATTCTTATTGTTTCCACGTTAGTTCCTTCAAATTGTCAAAGAAAAAGAGGTGATTAGGAGTCCATAATTACTTCGTTCTAGTTTGATTAGGCATCTAAAGGAGCAATCGTCATCCACTATCACGCGTTCAAGATACGATGTGTACATCTCCACACAAAGTCTCGATTTAGGTATAACCTTCTTCGAAATTGTTTCGTTAGTTTCCTTCAAATCTGTCAAAGAAAGAGGTGATTAGGAGTCATATTACTTCGATTCTAGTTTGATTAGCAATCGAAGGAGCAATCTGCATCACTATCGAGCGTTCCAAAACGAATGTGTACATCTACACACAAGTCCTTGATTTAGGGAGACCTTCTTTATTGGTTCATAGTTCCTTCAATATTTGTCAAATGAACAGAGGTTGATTAGGGAGTCATATTACTTCTTTCTAGTTTGGATTAGCATATTAAAGTAAGCAATCTCAATCACTATCTGCCGTTCAAAACGATGTGTACATCCTCACACAAGTCTTCGATTTAGGGAGACCTTCTTTATTGGTTCATTAGTTTCCTTCCAAATTGTCAAAGAAAGAGTTGATTAGTAGTCCCATATTAACTTCGTTTTCTATTTTGTCTAGCATCGGAAGGAGCAATCTCATTCACAATCGCGTTCAAAACGATGTGTACTATCTCACACAAGTCTTTGATTTAGGGAGACCTTCAGAATTGGTTCAGTAGTTCCTCCTTCAAATTGTCCAAAAGAAAGAGGTGATTAGGAGTCCAATATTACTTCGTTCTACGTTTGATTAGGCATCTAAAGGAGCAATCTCATCACTATCCGCGGTTCAAAACGATGGTACATCTCACACAAGTCTCGATTTAGGGAGAGTACCTTCTTATTGTTTGATCATTAGTTTCCTTCAAATTGTCAAAGAAAGAGGTGAATTAGGAGGTCATATTACTTTCGTTCTAGTTTGATTAGCATCAGAAGGAGCAATTGCTCTATCACTATGACGTTCAAAAACGATGTGTACATCTCACCACCAACAGTCCTCGATTTAGGGAGGCCCCTTCTTAATTGGTTCATTAGTTCCTTCAAAATTGTCCAAAGAAAGAAGGTGATTAGGGAGGTCTTATTTACTTCGTTCTAGTTTGATTAGCATCTAAAGGAGCAATCTCCCATCACTAATCCCGCGTTCAAAACGAATGTGATAACATCCTCACACTAAGTCTCGATTTAGGGAGAGCCTTCTTATTTGTGTTTCGTTAGTTGTTCCTTCAAATTGTCAAAGAAAGAGGTGATTAGTAGTCATATTACTTCGTTCCTAGTTTGATTAGCATCTAAAAGGAGCAAATCTCATCACTATCCGCGTTCAAACCGATGTGTACCATCTCACCACCCAAGTCTCGATTTAGGTGAGACCTTCTTATTGTTTCATTAGTTTCCTTCAAATTGTCAAAAAAGAGGTGATTAGGGAGTCATATTACTGTCGTTCCTAGTTTGATTAGCATCAGAAGGAGCAATCTCAATTCACATCATGGCGTTCCAAAAAACGATGTGTACAATACTCACACAAAGTCTCGATTTAGGGAGAACCTTCTTATTGGTTCATTAGTTCCTTCCAAATTGTCAAAGAAAGAGGTGATTAGGAGTCATATTACTTTCCGTTTCTAGTTTGATTCTCATCTAAAGGAGCAATCTCATTCGACTATCCCGCGTTCAAAACGATGTGTACATCTCACACAAAGGCTCTGATTTATGGAGATTCCTTCAGAATTGGTTCATTAGTTTCCCTTCTAAAATTGTCAAAGAAAGGAGGTGATTAGGCAGTCATATTTACTCTCGTTTCTAGTTTGATTATCCTCGGAAGGAGCAATCTCAATCACTAATCAGCCGTTCCAAAAACGATGTGTACATCTCACCACATCAGTCTTGATTTAGGGAGACCTTCTTATTGAGTTTCATTTGTTTCCATTCAAATTGTCAAAAGAAAGCGGTGATTTAGGAGTCATATTACTTTCGTTTCTAGTTTGATTTAGCATCAGAAGGAGCAATCACATCACTAATCGCGTTCAAAACGATGTGTTACATCTCACACAAGTCTTGATTTAGGGAGACCTTCTTATTGTTTCATTAGTTTCCTTCAAAATTGTCAAAGAAAGAGGTGATTAGGAGTCCATATTACTTTTCGTTCCTAGTTTGATTAGCATCAGCAAGGAGCCAATCTCATCACTATCGCGTTCAAAACGATGTGGTACATCTCACAACAAGTCTTGATTTAGGGAGACCTTCTTCATTGGTTCATTTAGTTTACCTTCAAAATTGTCAAAGAAAGAGGTAAATTAGGGAGGTCATATTAACTTTCGTTCTAGTTTGATTACGCATCAGAAGGGAGGCCAATCTCAATCACTATCGCGATTCAAAACCGATGTGTAACATCTCACACAAAGTCCTCGATTTAGTAAAGACCTTCTTTATTGTGTTCGTTAGTTTCCTTCAAATTGTCAAAGAAAGAGGTGATTAGGAGTCATATTTACTTCGTTCTTAGATTTTGATTAGCCATCTAAAGGAGCAAGTCTCATCACCTATCGACGTTCAAAAGGATGTGTTCTACCTCTCACACAAAGTTCTCGATTTAGGGAAGACCTTCTTATTGGTTCATTAGTTACCCTTCAAATTGTCAAAGAAAGCAGGTGATTAGGAGTCTTATT